>JAUPFT010000027.1:4395829-4995829 GCA_036936625.1 Parnassius smintheus behrii | reverse complement strand
CTGCAATATTTTCGGCATAACGAAGGATCTTGTTAAGCCATTTGACATTATATTTCCCCTTAAGCTCTAAACTAACAAATAATACCACATTTGAAACCAAAATTACCGATCATAACCACTCCTACAAATGTTTTGCCAATGTTGACCAATAAACGCGCAATTGTATTTTTGATTTGTATTCTAATAATTTTAATCATTCGTTACCAAAACTTTAAATAATGGTAATTGCAACTTTTGTCTTTGTTTGTGATTTCCTAGCTTTCGTCCCCGGTCGAGCCGAGCCATTCGTGTTACAACTATACTACTATATTATACTATATTTTATAATACAATTGCAACATGGCTCTAACACGTTTTACAGACACCCCAATCAGTATATTATGTTATAATCATGATACATACACTGGATTTTCAGTTAAAGATTTTTATGCACTGATTATTTATCAAATTAGTTATACTAATTCCGGAAGAATGTTGTGGTCACAGTACAAATCCATGAACGGAAAGACTTTAACGGGCTTGAAATAAAGTTTATTTTTCTTTATTTTTATTGAATGACAGAATTAGTAATAATACAAATAAAACTGCACTCTTAAAAGTCTTATTGCCTTAAGTTACGGTCCATTTCAGTTTGTTTTATCTGTACAGATTTAGTGTGACTGTAATTTACGTCGTTTTAATGGTTTTTGGGATAAAAAATTACCTATATTAAAATGATAGGAATCGATTCAGTAAACGATTATGAACGGGCTACTATCTCAAAGTGCGTTAATTATGTTACGTGTTGTATATATATATATATATATATATATATATATATATATATATATATATATATATATATATATATATATATATATATAGTTAGTATAGATGTATAGTTAATTAAACGCAACCAATAGACTACAGCTAGTGTGGAGGGTACCAACAATCATAAATACCCAAAACATAAAAATAATTTTAATTAAACTTATGATCATATTATAAATTATTTTAGAGTTCGACGTGAATCAAATACTTCCTGGACCAAATTCGAAGAAAAAAAACAGAAACATAACAAAATGACGTAGCTCGCAAGGTAATAACGGGAAAAAGTACTTTATTTGTTACACATTAAGGTCGATTTCACACTAAATGTTATTTAATTTATGTCTTTTCATTTCCAAGTGATAGTATTGCATAGCATTGTTCTTCTTTGTGACTTATGATCATAAGATTTGTGACTTTATTACTAGATGCGATGGTTGTTATTAGGTTGAACTTAAAACTATTTTATTTTTATCTCATTTCTTTAGTAAACAAATGTAGCTGTTTAAGTATATATTCACGCGGAAAGTATTTAGCTATGATTTTGTACTACGTGACCCGTTGGTATGTATCTAGTTGGTATAGTTGATCGAAGATAAAAGGGCTTTATGCCACCCATTTTCTACGGAATAACATCAATACATCTCCGTTGTAGCACTAATTATTAAAAAAGGGGTTAAGCATAATCAACTCTGAGTACACGAGCAACCAAATTTCGATACTTTAATTCCAAAAAAAATGCGAAGAAAATATAAAATAATATATGTTCGATTGCTGAGCACAGGCCTCCTCTCATTTCTGAGAGAGTTTTTAAGGAAAGCAAATGTCCGCCAAACTGCTCCAATGCGTGTTGGCGAACTTCACATGTCTTTGAAATATTTTTTTTCTTATTTCTCAGACATACAGGCTTCCTCACGATATTTTTCTTCACTGCCAAGCACGTGGTAAATCGGGACTTAAAATAATAACTAACAATTTCATTGGTGCAGGAGGGGATTGAACCCGGGCTGCTTGCGTACTATGAAATCTATAATAAGCGCTTAGCCCCTGAGCCGTGTTGAAACGAAAAGATTATAAGTATTTGATAATGCTTTGAACCCTAAGCTCGTTACAATAATAATTTTCTTGACACTGATAATAGCTCATCAGAATTGAGTTTTTTCTGAATGCGAACAATATAATTTAAAATATTAAGTTATTACTGCATTCATTAATCAGTTAACATTGCTTGTACATCGCTGGGAATCCCCCGAGAAATTTTTTGTGACGAACACTTGCTTTCGCCACAAGAGGATTCATAGGTATACTTGAGAAAGAGGTGATGATAGAAGCATGATAGATTTCGTAATTGTGGATGAAAGAATGAGGGGCGCAGTGGTAAATATAAGGGTTTACCGGGGGTCTAATGTAGGAACGGGTCATTATTTGGTTTTATGCCGAATTAAAGGTCTATTCAGGCGTTGGCGCCATCGGTCATCTGTGTCTACCACTGCGTTACAGCGTATTAGAACTGAAAGGTTACAAGAGGAAGGTGAGCAAAACAAGTTCAAATGTAGACTGAAAGAAAGTATAAGTGTTTTGGATGAATTATGTATGAATGAGTTAGACTTGGAGAATGTATGGCAAAATGTTAAGAAAGGTTTAGTGGATGCAGCTACCGAAAATTGTGGTGTTAGTAAGAGAAAAAATGAAAGGAAAAATAATAGGTTACGGCGGGGGCATAAGAACTGCCAGGTGACATTCAAAACAGCCTATAATGAATGCTATAAGAGATGAGAATGGCTATATTCTGAATGATAAAGTTTTGACTTTAAAGAGATGGAAGTAATATTTTGAAAGCGTTTTTATGAGTGAGGAGACAACGTATAAAATAAATGAAGTAGAAACTCCGAAAGAAGAGGATAGAGGTAGCTAGATAAGTATAAATGAAATAATGAAATCAATGAAAAACATGAAAGCAGGTAAGGCTGCCGGATATGATAGAGTTTCACTCGAAATGCATAGGGCTGGAGAGGAAGTGGTGGCAGGCCTGCTGCACACCTTGTTTAATTTATGCTGGGAACTGAAGCGGGTACCGGTAGACTGGTGCAAAGCCGTGATAGTCCCAGTATAAAAAGGAAAAGGGTCGCAGCAGGACTGTAAAAACTACCGCGGTATCAGCCTTCTTAGCATTGTGTGAAAACTGTATGCTAAGGTACTGATTGAAAGGGTCATGAAAGAAACTGATGAAAAAATTTGGGATGTGCAAGCGGGATTTAGAAAGGGAATGGGATGTACAGATCATGTCTTTTATATGCGCATGATCGCGGAAAAGTTTTTGGCCAAAAACCAAAAGGTTTTTTGTGCGTTCTTGGACTTGGAAAAGGCCTATGACAGAGTGGATAGGGATGAGCTACGGCAAACAATGAATTCATTTGGGTTGAACGCTGGCTTGATACAGGCATTGGAGTCTCTTTATAGGGACTCTAGTGCTTGTGTTAGGATCAACGGGGTCTACTCGGACTGGTTTGGCATCCACAAAGGTGTCAGACAGGGCTGTGTGGTTTCCCCGTGGCTGTTCAAACTATTTATGGACAGTTGTTTGCAAAATTTGAAAGTTGAAGAATGCGGATTAAGAATGGGTGAGTTAACCGTCAACGCAAGAATAACTTGATCATCGGCGTACAAAAGGTTGTACGCCGATGATCAAGTTATTCTTGCGTCGTCGGCGGCCGAGCTGCAAATGATGGTTACGTTAATGAACAGATCATTAAAAGAACGGGGTATGAAAGTGAACGCGAGTAAGACGAAAGTTATGGTTTTTGAAAGAGAAGAAAGTAAGACGATATGTGAAATAAGTACAGAAGGGGAGTTGATCGAGCAAGTAGATGAGTTTGTTAATCTGGGTTGCGTATTTAGCAGGGATGGGAGATGTGATAAGGGTATAGAACGACGAGTAAATGCAGGAAATGGAATAAATGGGGCCCTACACTCTATTGTGAAGAGGCAAAATATGTCGAAAAAGGCACGTATGGCAATTCACAATGCTGTGTTGGTCCCTACTTTAACGTATGGTAGTGAAAGTTGGGTGTGGCAGAAGAAGCAAGAGAGTAGAATGAACGCAGTAGAAATGCGGTCGTTAAAGAGTATGTTAGGGCTGAATCTAAATGACAGGGTAAGAAATTGTGTAATAAGAGAAGAGTGTGGTTTGCAAAATGATTTTGTGACCAGGATTAAGAAAGGAATGCTTCGATGGTTTGGTCATGTGGAAAGAGTGACAAAGAAAATGTATGTTGCAGAAGTGAATGGCAAAGTTGGAAAGGGACGTCCTAGGCGAAAATTTATCGACCAAATTGGCTATTTATTGAAAACGGGCCAAATTAGGAGTACCCTTAACCGACGAGCATGTATGCGTAGGTGTATGGATGTGAAGGAGGCGAGAGAGGTGTGTCAGGATCGTGCCAAATGGAAGTCTGTAGTCTCTGCCTACCCCTCTGGGTGACAGGCGCGAGAGTCACACATAATGTGTATGTTATGTTATTTTTTTTCTACAGCAAAGGTGCAAACGTAAAGTTACTTTTCAGACTCTACATTACACATTAACATACATGATTGTATTATGAAACTCATCTTAAATAAATTTATATTGAGGGAAAAATAGTTACATTCAATTATATTTCAAAAGGCATTTGTCATTATATGAGCCGATGTAGTAATTTGTCTTCAGTACTTCTTTTGGTCGATACATCTTGATTAAATCAATGTACCTTGTCGAAAATATTTCGAAGTCATGTGAAGTTCGCCAACACGCATTGGGGCAGCGCGCCGGACACTTCCTTGCCCTAAAACCCTCTCATAAATGAAGGGAGGCCTGTGCCCAGCAGTGAGGCGTTTATAGGCTGTAATTTTACTTTACTTTTCACTTCTTTTAGTCGATACATCTTGATTAAATGACGTGAAAATGATATATAACCCATCCTGATTCACTTTACTTTACCATTTATATATTTTGTAACTTTGAAATAAATATTTATGCAAGTAAAACTATAAGTTATGTTATATAAGATTATATTAGACATTTTGATTTATAATAAAAATAATAATAATCATTTATTGACTGACAACGAAGGTTCGTAAAAAGTATAGGCACTTATAAGTCACAATTATAAAAGATTTTTTTTTAAATAAATTAAAATAATAACGAAATACAAAAAAATGCTATCAAATAAATTAAAACTTAAATATTAACATGCTAGACCAATATTTAAATATTTCACTACAACGTTAAAGTTTGTACATGGAAATGTCTGAAAAATTTCTGACCTAACAAATATTCAAAACATTTTTTCTTAAAATTTATTTTATTTTACTACATGATCTCCTTGTTACTAAATACTTCATGTTACTTATAAACGTTATTCTCTGCAAAATAATTTTTCATGAAGGTGATTGCCCCCTTATTTGACAAAAACCTCTCCGAGCGCAATTCTAACATGAGGGAACAACAAGAAATCACTTGACCTGATGAGTAAGGTGGACGATCAAGGAGTTAAAACCGTAATTCGTTAATCTTAGCCAGGGCAACAGCTGAGCTGTCCAGACGGCGCGTTGTCATGGTGAAACAGGATTTTCTTTTAAATAAATAAATAATAAATTTATTCACAAGAATTCATTCATTTTTCTGCAAATGTGGCCATTTTTCCGCAATTTCCACCTTCAAATTTTCAATAAATGATACTCCTGTAAAGGTTTTCTTTTCGGAAGATAATCGATTAAGATAACTCCATGGCTATCCCAAAAAAGTCACCATCACTTTACCAGCCGAAAAAATAGTTTCCGCTTTTTTTGGAGTCGGTTCCCCTTTGCAGTCCACTGTTTAGAATGTATTTTTGTTTCGGGCGTATAATAGTATATCCAAGTTTCATCTACAGTAGATAATCGGCGCCGAAACTCGGACTTATAGGACCTAAACTGGACTTATAGCAACAGAGCGTTGGCAATATTAATTTGAACACATTTTTGATCTAACGTGAGCGAACGCGGCACCCATCACACTGACAGCTTTCTCATGCATAACTTGATTTAATATGTGAAAAATACGTTTTTTGGACATTTTCGTAGCCTCTGCTATTTCTCTCACTTTAATTCAGCTGTCGTTTACCATCATTTGGTGAACTTTGGCGTTATTTATTGCTATCGTCAGCAGTTGGATTTTTGCACATCCTGAACGTTCATCGTCTCCCAAGCTCTCACGGCCACGTTTAAATTAAGCTACCCAACATTTCACCGTGGTAAATAATAATGCAGAGTCCCCATACACAGAGTTCAATTAATGTTTGTTTTGTGCAGGCATATTGCCTTTCAAAAAAAATTAATGACAGCTAGATATAAAATTTTTTCCATTTTAATATAAACACTGACATTGGCTCACACAAACGACTGTCAAATAACAACTACGCATTCGAAATGGCTGAAATTTTAGTGCGTAACTTTCAAAATATGCACAACTACATTTATCTTTACGTTGAGGTCGGAAACTTTTCGGACCACCCCGGTATCATCGAGTTTCAAGATTATTGAGTAGATTACTTCTACATAAATTTATGTCTTATCAAACATCGAGCGCCAGCACGCGTGCCTTAGCGAACATTGTAGATGCGGCATGTAAAGCGATTAACAGTATTAGGTTTTGAATAGTAATATTTTGGTATCACGGCATCATTTGTTAAACTTCTTGCTAATAATATTAGCACGTACAGCAAGGGACCGCTTTCCCTGTCCATGTCCCAATCATTCCACAGGTCACTGCCGATACGATATGTCCTAAATATCGAAAGCTCATCACAAACTTCAAATTTTTGCCATTCAGGTATGATGGTAGACAAAACATCTTTATTATGTGCTTCAAAGACCATTGCCACATATATGTCTACATTATAAACTGAGCCGTGGCTTGCTGCGTCATCATCATTACAACCTTTCACAAGTCTACTGCTGAACACAGGCCTCCCCCAAGGTATGCCACAAAGCACGGTCCTGAGCCACCTGCATCCATCGACTTCCTGCATGTCTTACCATGTCGTCACTCCATCTAGTGGGGGGTCGCTCTACACTTCACCTACCGGTACGAGGCTGCCAATCGAGAACCTTTCTTCTCCATCGGTTATCGGTTCTTCGAGCTATATGGCCGGCCCATTGCCACTTCAGCTTACTAATTCGTTGGGCTATGTCAGTCACTCTAGTTTTAGGTAGTATAGTTCGCTGAGCGACCTTGAGCGTCCTTATACGGCCAGCAGTGAAACACCACGACTTAGATCCGTAAGTCATCACTGGCAACACGGGCTGGTTGTACAATCTAGTTTTCAGAGTTTGAGGTATACCTGGTGAGAAGATGTGTCATATTTTCCAGAATGCTGCCCAGCCGAGTTGAATTCGTGGATTGATCAAATCGAAGATCGAAGGTCGAATTTGGACTTACCTAGTCGGACTATTTGTCCCAGGTATACGTACTCGATAACAAATTCGAGCTTAGTGCTCCCAACCACTACGAGTATAGGTGTGACTTGGACAATAAACATGATCATTGTTTTGTCCATGTATATCTTAAGACATGGCACCATTAAGAGGCACTATTGAGGTCATTGAGCATAGTGCTTAAGTCCTCCAGCGATTCTGTCATAAGGACTATATCATCGGCAATTCGAAGGTGAGTGATGTACTCGCCATTGACGTTAATACCTACCTACCTATCCTTTCCAGTCCAGTAGCTAGAAAACGTCTTCCAATGCAGCGGTGAAGAGTTTCGGGGAAATAACGTCACCCTGTCTTACACCTCTCTGCAGTTAGATAGGTTTCGTACTCTGGTTCTGTACTCGGATAGCCATCGTAGCTCTACTATACAAACACTTCAGTACTTCGATATACCGACAGTCAACTTGGCACCGCTGAAGAGACTGTAGCACCGCCCAAATTTCGACGAAATCAAAAGCTTTCTCATAGTCCACATACAGTAGGCAAAATGGTAGATTGTACTTTTCGGACTTCTGTACAATTTGCCGAAGGGTATGTATGTGGTCTATGGTACTAAAGCCTTTTCGGAAACCAGCTTGTGCACCTTGGGCTAGTGCACCGTCCAAGACTACCATCAGCCACATCAGCCATCTTGTTTTGGCTGTAAGAAATAACGCATACAGTCCACCAAGAAAATCGATCCAGCGTAATAAGGTCAAGGCCAAGACCCTGGAATCGAACCCGAGACCCCTATCGCCGCAACATTTTTCTGGTCATTAGCGCCATTTTCCATATTCTGGTCGCGCTAATGACCAGAAAAATTTTGTCGACGTGCCGCCCAGCGCCATATAGTAGCGGACCGTCGCTGGTTGTGTTTGCACCTCTGTAGCAGTCGCGCCACAGAAGAACCGCTAACCGCTTCGTATAGTGAAAGTTTATCGTCACGCACCACCACAGCTACAACGTAGCATCATCAACTTCAGGCCTGAGTAAAAGCCGCCAGTAGACCAGCGCCCAAGTACTTGCACCTCCTTTCTTCCCAAAGTGAGCTGTTCTCATTCGCTGCCACTTCTTTCTTACATCAGCTCACGCTCTTAAATTTACCAGCTAATATAGTATATTGAGCCGTGGTAGCTCAGATGGTTAGCGCTACATACTAAATTACACTGTACGCGACCAAACCGGGTTCGATCCCCGGCGGCACCAATGAAATTGTTAATTGCAATTTTAAGTGCTGATTTACCACGTGCTCGGCGGTGAAGGAACACTTCGTAAGGAAACCTGCATGTCAGAGAAATAAGAAAAAAAATATTTCGAAAACATGTGAAGTTCACCAACACGCATTGGGGCAGCGCGGCGGACAATTCCTTGTCCTAAAACCGTCTCAGAAATGAGCGGAGGCCTGTGCCCAGCAGTGGGAACTATAGGCTGTAACTTTACTTTAATATAGTGGACTACGTCCTAGCGAGTGCATTGCCAAACCCATACACGTGCCACTTCCGCCATCTTGCATTGGCTATAGAGAGCCACGCATACAGTCCACACGTAGTAAAATATCACATAATAAAATATTGGCCCGACCCGGGAATCGAACCCGAGACTCAATCGCCGCAACATTTTCCTATTCTTTTGAGCGGGATTCAAAGGGTCAGTCTGTGGCTCAACTATATATATATATATATATATATATATCCGAAGCTGCTGGCGATACCTGTGATAAAAAAAATTCGAATTTTGAATGTCTGCTGGAAATAAATAGACCGATAAACAGAATAAATATAAGACAAATTGTTGTAAATTGTATTTCACAACAAGGTAAGGTTTTACTTCGTAGAGCCACGCTGTAGCTATGCTACGAATACTAAGATATACACAGCATATACACAGCTGCCATGCCAAGCTACCAATTGGTCAACTCGACCGAGGTAGGACCACGCTCTCATAAAATACCAAAAATAGTACACCTGTGTTTTTTATGGTGAGTGTAGAGAATCGGGGATCATTTTTACTGGCAAGAAGACATTCCATCTTAGTCCACAGGGGTAAATGCATATACTCGTACCTTTTGATTCTTAATCAATTTATACGAAGATCGATCTATTCTTCATTGCAACCACTTCCAATCAGTTGGACTATCTCCCGTTTCTTCGTTTGCTACTACGTTACACTTTATTCCACAAAAAGGTAAATTTTATTATTTCCTCCCCGTGTTTTAAAACTACACATATCAAATACTTCCACCTGTAATAGTGTAATAGTAAAAAGACCTGCCAGTGTCCATTACAGCATCTCTTAGAGAAACTGATACACAACAGTGGATTGTGAATGGGTGAAAAACGAGATCGTATAGATACATGTAACTTACTGACAAGAGTTTTTTTTTCTACCTAGGAGTTCATCTGAGTGGATGCCATTACGTACCTATTCCTGCTGCCAAATAGCAGTATGTGTTCCTCCGTGTGCCGATTTGAAGGGTAAAATAAACAGTAAAAATACAGGCTGTGAGGTATTCCATCTTGGTCTTACGAGATTGATTGCAGGTATCAATGAGATTCAGGATACACTTTCTATCAGTCACTTTGATTATTAATAATAAAGTATTTTTTCACTATTTCGAGTATGCCAGTTATTGAACCAACTATATAATAACAAAAATTTCTTTATTGAGGAAAAAATATTAATAACATTCAATTGCATCTTGGCCTGAACTAAGCAATAAGCTTGTGTCTCAGGCAACAGTGCTTTTTTCTGATAAGACAATTTTACAAAGATCTTTCTGATTAAGAAACTAATACCAATAAAATTATTTTAAATGAACCTAAATATTTGTTAGTTTCTTTAAGTATGGAATGTAAGCTGTTCCTTTCATATATTAGTCATGTATGCGTGCGTGCGTGCGTGCGTGCGTGCGCGTGCGCGTGTGCGTGTGCGTGTGCGTGTGCGTGTGCGTGTGCGCGTGCGCGTGCGCGTGTGCGTGTGCGTGTGCGTGTGCGTGTGCGTGTGCGTGTGCGTGTGCGCGTGCGCGTGCGCGTGTGCGTGTGCGTGTGCGTGTGCGTGTGTGTGTGTGTGCGTGTGCTTGCGCGCGCGCGCGCACGCGTGTGTGTGTGTGTTTGTGTATATGTGAGGGAAAGGGTGGGTAGTATTTATTAAGGTAATAATTATACTAGTAGTAGTCATCATTTAATGATGTGATGTCCTCCAGACCGAATTTTAGTCAC
Organism: Parnassius smintheus behrii; assembly: GCA_036936625.1. Lineage (NCBI taxonomy): Eukaryota > Metazoa > Arthropoda > Insecta > Lepidoptera > Papilionidae > Parnassius > Parnassius smintheus. The sequence goes on along the minus strand of JAUPFT010000027.1, from coordinate 4,985,315 downwards.
GGCGCCAAGCCTCAGAGACGACTACCCATCGCCGCAGGGCAGGATTATAATGCTCAAGTGTATGTACAAGCGCAGGTAGGCACAGGACCAACGGTTTTACATAATTTTTTAACTTTACTACTACTTTATTATAATATTTTAAATATAACCTACTTTTCACTATTTTGTTCGCACGTCCCATTCTACCCGGTGTTTGCAAACAATAGATCATTTATAAAAGTAAAAAAGTAAAGTTACAGCCTATATACGTCCCACTGCTGGGCACAGGCCTCCCCTCATTTCTGAGAGGGTTTTAGGGCAAGGAAGTGTTCACCACGCTGCCCCTATGAGTGTTGGCGAACTTCACTTTTCTTAGAAATATATTTTTTTCTTTATTCCTCAGACATGCAGGTTTCCTCACGATGTTTTCTTTCACCGCCAAGCACGTGGTAAATCAGCACTTAAAATTGCAATTAACAATTTCATTGGTGCCGGTGGGGATCGAACCCGGTTTGCTCGCGTACTTTGAAATTTACAGCGAGCGCTAACCATCTGAGCTACCACAGCTCTTAGATCATTTATAAGTTAAAAGTTATTTCGTATGCTGGCGGTCAGAAGTGGCGTGCTCAATAATTTATTTCATTACTTCGTCTGGGGAACGTAGCAAGTGCATCTATTATTCATCGAAAACTGCAAAACTCACGAAAGCGTGCTAATGCATCCGAAAATGTTTTCTAATTAGAGGGTTTGCTTTTCATTAATAGAGCTTTTATAAATTATTGTGTATTGTCTATTCCTCCGATCTCCCTCTGAAAATTTGCATTGATACTTATTGCGTGTGATATGCAATAAGTGTGACGCTAAGATAATTCAATTAAATAAAATTTTGTAGACTTAATCGATTCCCGACCTTTGATGTGTTTGACGTCCTGATGTCATATTTAACAAAAGCCACCTCCAACTTGACTTTTTGTAGTTTTTGCGTAAATACAAGTAATCGCTAAGATTTTTTTACGTGGTAGAGCTACGGTGCAGCTATACTATTAATGTAGAATGAATGGATCGGCTCGACCGGTGAAGGACCGCGCTCTCACAGAATACCAGCGTAAAATAGCTCCTTAATACCGCTGGGTTTCATTTGGTGAGTGTAGAGATCCGGAGACTCTTTTTTTACTGTAAAGAGGCATTCCATTTTAGTCCTCGGGGGTGACAACGCATCTACGATTTGTTCTTAATCAAGGATGTCTATTGGCCATAGCATCCACTTATTATAGACTGGTGCACTTTGTGCTCGTTTTTCTCCCTTATTCTATACAAAACAATCTATTTACTAATATTCTTTTTGAATCGCGGCAGGCGGGGTCGAAGCCTCACCAAGTCAATGTTTCCAGACTTATAAATTATTTGTTTTAGGTTTGGCTGCCCTGTACTGATATTTCTTTCCTGTACTGTTGTAATATTTCTATAGGATTAGGAAAGATATTTGTGCAGATGTAACTAAAGTTGTTTAAACAAGTAAGGTCGCCCACAAACGAATGCACAACCCACCTGATGTTAAGTGAATGAATGCCTAGGTCTACTATATAATCACCTTCATATATCATCGATGAGCAATCAAAATGCAGATTTATTGTCACTCCTAAGAATTCAGAGAGAATTCCTTTTTATATACGAAACACAGCACTATTTTGCTTCTTTTGACGCTGGTTCTTCTAATGATCACCCTCTCCGGTCGAGCCGACGTATTGGTGCTGCAGTCATAAAAACGTAAATAATAATTTCCGTTAATTTACTAACCCCTTGTTTTAAGCGTACGAACCAACATAATGGATGTATATACCTGAATAATTAATTAATAAATAAAATTAAAATAAACAGCGGAAGCGTAACTCTATTAAATAAAAAGTAAAATTTTAAATGAAACAGTTTCATAGGATTTTCCAAAGAGCAATTATATGTTAAATGACTATCTGTTCCCTGCGACTTCGCCTGCATTGTAATTATTTCAATTGGATTTCGTGGGTTTCCATTTTTTTTTGCGCGGAACTCTCAATACAGTATTAAAGTAGCTTAGGTTAGTTCTTATAACATCAACTATCTGCCAGTGTAAATCCCGTCATAATCAGTCCAGTCATTTCGGAAATTAGCTGGAACAAATATTCAAACAGACAGACATAGAAAAAAAGAAAAATTTAAGAAATTCTTTTTTTTGTTATAAGTATCGTATATGCTTTTATATGCATTTAGTAAAAGCTGCTATTTTAACATTACAAACAGACACTTCCGTTTTATTTAATTGATATATATATATATATATATATATATATATATATATATATATATATATATATATTATGTTACAATTATTGTATGAGTAAACAATCCAGCTTAGATAGAACTATTACCGTACAGGCTATCAAAAGTCCTCGGTTGAACAAGGCCTCTCGCATAGATTGCCTCACTGGGGGGACATCTGCTATATCCGCCACGCTTGGCTGGCGAGTTGGAAACAGAAGTTTTATTTTATCTTTTTAGTTCTTAATGGAAAAAACGCTTCTGGTTATTTCCCGGTTTGTTTCTCTCTGTCGCCTCTTACGACACCCAGAGGATGATATGGATAGTGGATATTCTTATACCGCCTTTGTACGGTCGTTGTATTACAATCATTATTGTAACCCTACTTTCAACTTACTTTCCTTTTTTCAAGGTGAAACGCCTTTGAATACCAGTTGGATTAAAGACAGTTTATGTCGTATTTGCTTAGAAAACCAAGTAAAAATTTAAAGTAAACAAGTGTCGATGTAATGACATCTACTATCCCATATTGTCCCGTGAGGGTTATAAGAGATGACGGAGGGAAACTGACACAGGAGATGCGCAGCAGCAGTGGACTTATATAGGCTGCAATGGAATGGAATACGAATACTTTTATTGACATTTCAAATGACGCTTTTAGTAAATAACAAATTATAACGACGGCATTCCCACTAATATCTCACCGTAGCTATATTGTTACCGTTACAACCTGTTACAGTCCACTGCTGAACACGGGCGCACCCCTTAGATTGCCTCTCAGGCATTTTTGCCACAGTTGCCACGCTTGACAATGGGGTTAGCAATCAGCAAAGCGGCTTTTTATTTTAGTCGTTATTAAGAAAACGCTGCTGTCCATATCCTGATTTGTTTCCCTCAGTCGTCTGATGCGACTAAAGTTGTAACTTTTTATATTGCTATAAGCAAAATAATAGCGACAAAAATAAACTAATAAATTTTTAACACAACGTCTGTTTTATTGATGTCCATAATTATTTACAACAATATTTTTATTGGATCGTATCCATTAACGACAACATGCACAGCAGATGCATAATAATTTCATTTTACACAAAATTAAACTTACAGCTTACTTCACACAAACTTCATACAAGTATTTACCCTTATTCATAAATATATTATTTGTTACATTTGTTAATCTGTTGTTATACTCAAAACGTTATTTTATAACAATTAAACAAATGTTGATAGAGTGCACGATACGAAAAGCTATATTACATTTTTTTCACCAAGAACCACGGAATAAGGATGAGTGGATTCTTAATTTAGATATACGATTACATAATATTATCAACCTTTTCATATAGAACTGTTATAAGTAAAGTAAAGTAAAGTATAGTTACAGCCTATATACGTCCCACTGTTGGGCACAGGCCTCCCCTCTTTCTGAAAGGGTTTTAGGACAAGGAAGTGTCCGCCGCGCTGCCCCAATGCGTGTTGAAGACTGTTATGAGTAAATTGGTGAAAAGGAAATGCGTTACCCTGTTAATATAGGGATTATCCCTTCTTCAAATGGTGAAAGATATTCTTACGACTTTGTACGATTATACGTATATATCGTTAATTATTATTTTCATATAAACATACATAATGCAATGTAGACAGCAAATAGTTTTGTTTTGTAAATATTTTATTTAACTAAAATAATTTATTAATTAGTTACAAAAAATATAATTTAAAAACCATGTTCGATTTGGAGATACGCAATAATTTTATAAATACATAACATTATCGTTCGAAAACAATCTAGCAACAAAAGTGACATTTATTACTAAAAACCTCGAAGATATAACCTTATTGAAATATTTTATGTATCACATAATTAGATCATTTTGTGTCTATTTAAATATAATCAACGTTAGGCCAAAATTTTTTTTCTACTTTACCAACATAACATCATACGAAATATAGAGGACGTTATTTACAATTTTATCTATATTTAATTTCAATTTACGAAAAATATTCTGAAATGTGATAATTTATTGTGCCAATTTTCAAAATGTGTTATTTCACTAAAGTTTTCTGCAAATGTTTTCAGTTTTAGGATACGACTTTGGACAATATGACTAGACGTATAGCTGGAACACTTGGAATATTACCCGGTACGTAGGTATTCAGGATGATGCCTGTAACGAAATATGTATTATTTTTCTTTTGTGACATTAACTTTACATTCACATTTGGGATATTCACAGAATACCAGCGTAAAAGAGCTGCTGTGTTTCGAATGGGGAGTGTAGATAATCGCAGGCCCTTTTTACTGCATACAGAGCATTAAGTATTGTGTCTTTTGTTTTTCTTCAGTATTTCTTCCATACCTTTGGATGAACGAGATCGCAAAAGTAAAAAAAGAATGGTTTAATACGGTATAATACCTTTTCTTACCTTAAACAATTTTCTATAATGTTTTCATTTGACTGTTAGTAATGACTGAGCTAAAGCTGGTAGCAAAACCAATGCTGTAACTGTACACGTGCTTGTTCCTGAAAATTAAAAAAATTATATAAAAAGAAACAATTTAACATCAACATAGAATAATCGTACGTTCTGGTTTAACTCGTTAGTTTACAAACTTTTCTAAGCAACAGTAACTACAAATTTACTACAAAGGTTACAATGTATACGTTATTTATTACGTGGTAGAGCCACGCTTTAGTTTTATTCACAGATTACCTCCTTAGGAGGTAATCTGTGGTTTTATTATAGTTGTAGCACGAATTGGTTCGACCTAGTAGGAAACACGCCCCCACAGTATACCGGTGTAAAATAGCAGAATAATGCTGCTGTGTTTCTCAGGGTCAGTTTAGAGAACAAGAGACCGTTTTTACTGGAAAAGAGGCAATCCATATATGTCCTCTCTTGGTGACAACGCATCCGCATTTTGTATCTTAATCGATGTATCAAGAGAATCAGTAGGTATTTGTGTTTTAACCTATGTTAGAAGATCTCAATTTTATTAATGCCTACTTCAGAAAATAATTCATATACCTACTTCTTCTCTATAGGTTATAGACTTAGATAATAAAAAAATAAACAAATAAATGTAGTGATGAAAATATAAAAAAGTAAGAGCGAACACGTTTATAGATAAATTTGTATAACTGGGCCCGTGTCTTTCTAATTTCTGACAATGCTCATATAGGTGGTATAATTGCTTTCCTTCCTAAGATTCCTCCCTTTCTGCTGTTAAACAGCACTACTTACATAATAGCGTGCAGAGTGTAGCGGGCCGGTACACACGCTATTGAGCATTCTGTCTTAGTAGCGAGATACCGTATCTGTAGACTGCTTTCCATTGGCAGTAATAGCCATTTACCATCAGATGGATTGTAAAACCATTTGTCGCTTCATTTTTATAATAAAAAAGTAAAATTTTATTAAATTATACAAAATCCATTGCTCTGTTTTGGTGTGAATGTTCTGGGTTAAAAAACAAACACAGTTTCAGACTGCAAGACATTTTCTATCCTTCTTAGCCTTCGAGAACAAAGCACGTGTGGTCTTTTTTGCTTAAGTGCTGAGTAGGTTAAGTGCAGGTGTCAATGAGATGGCAAAGCCAATTGAAATAAAATGGACTGTTAACTCATGTGTTGTTCCAATACAACTAAAATGTTCATTCATTATATACTATCAAAATCCACTGCTGAATAAAGTCCTCCCCTAAAGGAGATATTCATCATAGTTAACACACTTTGCAGGCGGGTTATCAGCCACAGTTTCTATTATTCAGTCTTCACCGGGAATCTTATTTACGGCGGCATGTTTTATTTCCCTTTTTATTTACTAATAATGTGAAGTAAAATAAAATCAATAATGTATGAAATAAAAACAATTTAAAAATCAATCGATTAATAGGCATTGCAAGCGTTTCTTTTTTCAGATAATAATAATAATAATAATTTTATTTCAGATACAAGCTCCATAATTTGTTAGTAATAAATAATATAAACTTAAAATTAATGTTAATAAATATACAACTAAAAAACAACAATGATTATTTTATATTAAATATAACAGCTCTGGACCCCATATGCACAGTGTTCCGGTGCCGCACTACCGGACAATCAAACCTACCTAATACAGTACATAGAAGTCCGTTGGCACTGTCTCGCACGCGTCGCATCATGGAGGCCACTCTCTTCCGTATTATTGCATCAAAGCTGTCCGTGTTAGCCTCAACAAACATACCTGGTGCGCTGCAATATCGAGACAGCCCCATTAGCATCCTAAAGCCATTATTATATTGAACACGTAGAGCATATTTACCGATCTGCGTGTATACTGTACCCACAGGCTGCAGGTGTAAAATGTTTGGCAGTACGCCTTAAAAAGGGTTATTTTGACAGCTTTTGTACACCTTGCAAACCTGCGAGCCAGCATGTTGCACCTCACTGCTAACGTTCTACGTTCTCGTTCATTATCCAAGTCATCAGAGAGGTCATCTGTAAACCAGTGCCCCAGGTATTTAAATTTGGTGACCCTACTTAAAGGTACTCCTCCAAGCATGACCAGTGGGATATCTTTGGGTTCTTTATTCCCTGCCTTGAAAACAAGTAGTTCACTCTTTTTGGAGTTATACCTGAGGCCATGGGCTTCAGCATATCTCTCACATAAATTTATTAATGTTTCAAGTGCTCTGATCGAAGGGCTCAGCAGCACCATGTCGTCCGTGTAACTGATGCTGTTTACGAAGTTACCATCTATTGAGCATCCGACGCCAGTTCTGCTAAGCTCATCGATCAATCCATTTATATATAGGTTAAAGAGCCTCGGTGAAGTTAAGCCCCCCTGTCTCACTCCAGATTCCAACCTACATTCACTTGAGTATGAACATGCCCACCTTACATTATTTGATTGGTTGTGGTACCAATACCTTAATATATCGACTATCTCTCTAGGCGTACTCGTTTCCCTCCGAAGCTTATCCCATAATAGGTTGTACGAGACCAGGTCAAATGCCTTCGACAAGTCCAAAAAACAGGCGTAGACAGGCGTTTTTCTCGTAACATAATACTGGTCGGTATGCTTGAGTCGCAAGATTGCAGTTTCAGTGGACAGTTCAGGTATAAACCCAAACTGTGCCTCATGTACCTGTAAATGTTTACTTATTCGACGATCAAGCAAACCAACCAATACTTTGGCTATCATAGTAGTCAGCGAGATCGGTCTATAATTGTTCTTGTCGGCAGCATCCCCGGTCTTATTCTTTAGAACTGGTACCACTATGGTCTTCATAAGTTCCTGAGGTAAGTATTCATGCCATATACATACATTATAGAGCATAGTCAACACCCTGGGCAGATGAACTCCCGCATACTGCAGGTGCTCAATACTGAGGTCGTCATGTCCAGGTGATTTACCACGTGTCATATTATTTATGACATTTGCGACTTCTTTCGCAGTAAATCTGGCAAATTCACTGCATGATTTCTCCTCAATATCGAACACCCGCTGCACCGGTCCCAATGAAGATTCCACTTTGAAGTGTTCCCTAATACTTCTGCGATATGATGGGGCTCACTCTTACCATCGATACTCGCAGGTTCAGTTTCCAGCTTCTTTGTTTGTTTCCAAAAACTCTTAAAATCTTTTTCTTTGTGGTGAGTAGCCAAAATATCCATTTTTATTTGGTACTCATTGTCTTGACATCACTTAAGCTTTGACTTAAAACACCTCCTAGCTTCTCGCATTCTGTCATATACATAACCTGCACTGGGCTTACCATACAGCAACCACATTTGGAAACTGCATCGTGCCTCCTGATGGATCTCCCGTAAGTACCTATTCCACCCAACAACCAGTTTGTGTTTACTACGCTTTCTTATCTCATAGCTAGTTTTAGCAGCTTCTCTTAAGATGTAAACAATATTATTATAAAACCTATCAATTACAGTTCTATGATCTACATTTTTACACACTTTATCCGCACAAAAACTAAATTCTATCGGAAAATCAATATTTCTTAAATTATTATGACTTATTTTACTGTATATGTTAACCTGATTAACGCCCCTCTCACCCCACTTCACCTTGTTACAACATTTTTCTTTATATTGCGTTTTAGATGACAGATTACCTATCTTCAAATCTACTTCCAGTGGAAAATGATCTGACCAATAAACATCAAGGCATACCTTACAATTTAATACACATCGCCAAGCTGCCTCTGTTACCAGACAGTGATCAAGCCATTTTCGGCAGTCCTTTTTAATGTCACTTATATAAGTGTATGTGTCTAATGTCATTTTTAAATGGACCACGTCTGCACAGAGCCACCTCCGCTCCTCACAGAAATCGGATAACTCATTATAGAATAATTCTCCGGGATGCGCATTAAGATCACCGAGATTAATTGCAGATTCAATTTCGCAACTCTCGATTACAGCGTCTATTTCACTTAACATCTCTGTAAACTCAATTAAATTATCTTGATTGTCTGTAGGCATATACACCGAAAAAACCAGGAACAAACGGTTATTCGCACATATTTTAATAGCTGTCAGTCTAACACTATTACACGGAACGATTGTAACTGACGAAAACACACTTTACGTGTGCCGTCTTGCATAATTCCCTCACCCCGTCCACTGATCTCGTTACTGACTTGCAATTAAAACTAATAAGTTTTATACTGTGATCATCATTTATGTCCATACTATACATTTTATTAACTTTTACCACCAGCCTCACTCAAGCCCGTAGCAGGTAATTTCCTGTCATTAAAATTAATAAATCGCCGAAACGATATACCTTATACCCGGCCAAAGATTCTTGTCCAGGAACATTTCCGTCATATGCCTGGGAACAAACACTTTATAAGACTTATAATCTTTTTGACGTTTCATTTTAATTTCCACCAACTGTACAGCAACATTCGTTTTGCCTAAAATATAATCGGCAATATCCTGGGTTGAAGTTTCTTTATCAACATTGTTTATAAACAACGGTATTCTTATATTTGCTGCCTTAAATTTACCCGTAGGATCCTTCGACTACCCTTGTAACCCAATAAATCTGTTCCTAAGTCTTTTCCTCTGAACCGTGATCCATTCTTCATCCCTTTTATTTATAAATTCGCCCCCTCCCCGTACTACATGTGAGAATGTACTCCGTTCGTTAAGCTTACTCACTGGTACAGTACCGCTCGCTCGTTCCGCTACACCTGTAGTTGAGGCCACCAGAGTCTGCGCGCACGCATTATTTTCGGACTGCGTCTGTGCGGAAACCGCGGTACTCGTAGAGGCCTCCACGCGCATGCCCTTATCTATTATGTTTGCTTCAGTCGCTGTTGATTGCCCGGCAGGGACAGGTGCAACCGTAAGTGAATGCTGACTCATCGTGTGCGACGCATCCAGCCGACATTGAGAGTCACACTGAGTTACTGTATTATTCTCAGCTATTTTGAATGCCGTTTGATTTGAAGTAGCCGTTTTTTCTACCTCCAAGTTTATAAAACCAAATGGCCCGCTATCCGATTCAAGGTTATCGTAATGTACTAAATTACTCATGCCTCTTTTCTTATTTAAGAAATGTTTAAATTGGTAATTATTTAACAGTGAACCTTGCTTCATTTTATCAATCTCCATTTTTAATTTGTTAATTTGCTCAACTGTAGCGTACTGCTCTGATATAACTTGAACTTGATCTTTTAGGATAATTATGTCTTTCAGTAATCTCGTGACATCGACATGGTCAAATGTAACCGGTGGTAGTTTTCGTAGCTCTCGGGCTACGAATATGGGAATTAGTTCTGCTGGTGTACACTTGATAAGGGATATAATGTCCTCGAGATCGCGCTGTATTTTTCCGTCTGCTTTGCCCTTTCTCTTTATCTTTTTCCATGAAGTTTGCACAGATTGATAGAGTAAGTCTTTTGCAGCCGCAATCTCTTCAAGAGAGAACGCAGTTGCACACAAGCGAACTATGCTTTCTTCATTCATCACATCTACTTGATTCTGAATAAATGTCAAAACTTCATTAATGACAATGTTCTACACAATGTGACATTGTGTAGAACGCCACACAACTCTTTCACGTTAAACACGTATTATCGCGGCAACGTACGCGACCAGACTCCATTATACATCGCATTACAAAATTCAAGCCTATCAACGTTAATGATTCAAATGCGATTTTAGTTGAAAAAATAAAAGGTTGCTAAACACTCGGCACAACGACCAGTACCGTCTTTGACATCAAAATACATAGCTGCTTTAGTACTAGATAAAATAAAGAAATGTAAATGTAAAAAAAATGGATAGCTAAGGGACCTGCAAAGTTTATAAAGTCCCTTTTGTATTTAAAAATTGAAGGTGAAAATTTGAGTATACTACACTAAAACTAAAATTCTTACTTTCGATACGTTTGTCTCACTCAAGCATGCACACAAACGCGTACGCTCTTATATTAAAGGTTTATGCTCATCCATATATACTATTTCTCACCGTCAGAGCCAATAGCTGCAGCGAGTTGCATGTCGGCTGCGGTCGGCATTTCAGGAGTTGTGCTAATTGGCCCTAATGAAAGAAACACATGTTTATAAAATAAATATATTGTAAAGTATAATGTTGGTTTTCCTATATTGGATTCCTTTTTTTATTTTATAAAGGTTGTTACTACGGTTCATATCAAAGTTGACGCTCTCAGACTAAGCGTTCACTGAAAATATCACGTTTCGACCTCGCCAGCACCATAAAAATGTTAATTACAATAATTTTTTAAATTATTTTTTATTATTATAATTTTTTTTAAGAGCTCTTTGTCACGTGCTTGGAGACGAAGGATAACATTATAAATAAATCTCCGTGTCTAGAAAAACAATATATCAAAGAAATTGTGTAAAGTCCTACAACGGGCGTCACGGTGGACCATTGCTCCATAATCCTCTCAGAAATATGAGCAATGAGACGTATAAAGTAAGTGAAAGCATTCATTATCATTACTTTCGTAATTTTTATATTTTATAGGGTGTAAGGGGCTCCGCTAAGATCTTGGAGCCGAAGCCAACCCCGCCTGCACGTGGTGCACCTGCTGGACAACGGAAAGGGCTCTGGCGATGCCACTCCTCTGGGATTCGTTCTAGGGGTTCGGGGGTCAGACGGCAGTCGCCCCGGTAATTGGCACTAAGCCACTCAAAAATGGAAAGTAAAAGAAAGATATATACGTTTAGGACTAGGGCGTCGCCGCATAACGACGCGCATGGGGATCGCCTTAACCCCGCGACAAGTATGCGAGGGCTGCCGGGCCCCGTGCGAGCCCGGCTAAAGACGTTAGCACCAACTATTTTCTTTGGAAGCTGGAACATTGGCACGCTTACGGGACGCTCCACAGAACTTGCGACCATACTTGCCAGGCGTAAAGTGGCAGTGGCGTTCCTGCAGGAGACAATGTAGAAGGCCAACAGGAGCCGGAATATTGGGCACGGCTACAAGCTGATCTATACAGGCTCTTCTGGGGGGGAGAACGGTGTGGCAGTGGTGCTCGCCGAGCATTTCCACGATAGCGTCTTGGAAGTTAGACGCATATGCGACTGACTTATAGTTAATAAGTAAGTAAGTAGTAAGGTTGCTTATTGAGGTGGTCGTGACCCACTTAATAAGTGTTTACGCCCCCACAGGTCGGCTGCAGCGACGCGGATAGGACGCTGTTTTAGGATCGGCTCGGAGATGTACTATGCGGCATACCGTTGTCCCACGATGTCTTTTTGGGTGACGACCTGAACGGTCATGTGGGCGAGGTGCAGGGGGAGTATAAACGTGTCCAAGGCGGCTATGGTTACGGCCGAAGAAACGCAGAGGAGGAAACCATTCTCAGAACCTGCACTGCAGCTGACCTGGCCGTGGTGAACACGTTCTTCTAAAAGAAAACCGAGCACCTGATTACCTACAGGAGCGTTCGGAACGCTCTCCACCACTCGCCACTCAAATCGACTATCTACTGACCACGAGAAGTCATATCAGTCGCGTGGCCAACTTTAAGGTCATACCCGGTGAGTGTCTCATTGCCCAACACCGACTTATTGTCATGAACCTCTGCGTAAAACCCCGTCGCAGACATGCCTAACGTTGCCGCCGTCAAATCAATTGGTGGCTGCTGGATCAAACCAGATACTCAGAGTTTGACTCTGCTGCTGGGGATATAAGTCTTGACACAGCAGGCAAGTCCTTCCAAGAGTGCTGGAAAACTATTCAGACAGCAATCACAAAGACGGCAAAGCAAGCCCTCGGCGTGGCGAAAGGGGGTCGCAAAATCGACAAGGAGACCTGGTGGTGGGACGCCACAGTCCAGGGTTCATTACGGGAGAAGAAAGCGCTCTTCAAGATGTGGCAAGCGACCAAATTTCCTGCAGATCTCGTATCTTACAAGACAGCGAAAAGAGCTGTAGCCAGAGCCAGGCGTGACCACTTGCAACCATTGAATGCTAAGTTGGACACACCTGAGGGGCACAAGCTCATATATAAACTGGCGCGCTCTAGGGCCTAAGCAGCGCAACATATTACTCGCTGCAGCAGCGTCAATGGCCCTAATGGCGAGTTCCTGTACGATGATCGTGCGGTGAAGGAGAGATGGCGCTCTTATTTCCACGTTTTGCTGAATACTCAGCACCGGGAAGTGCACCCTCCCGAACAATTCCCGAACCATGGACTCGTGCCACCGATTACGCCTGACGAGGTCCTCGCATCTCTTCGTCACATGGAGAATCGGAAAGCTGTAGGACCGGACGAGGTGCCAATTGAAGCGTGGAAAGCGCTGGGGGCTCGTGGTGTGTGCATTCTTACTAACCTTTATAACAGAATCCTGAGCGACCGAATGATGCCCGATCAGTGGCGGCTTAGTACAATAACGCTGATCCACAAGGGTAAAGGGTCCGTTCAGGATTGCGCTAATTACCGCGGTATAAAGGTAACGTCACACACCATGAAGCTCTTCGAGCGCATTATTGACACCAGGATCCGATAAGAGTGTACAATATCGGACTCCCAGTACGGCTTCCAACCAGGTCGCGGTACCATGGACCCTATATTCGCCCTAAGGATCCTCATGGAGAAGCACAGGGAAAAGAATATGCCTCTGCATTTTTTATTTTTAGACCTGCAGAAGGCCTTTGACAGTGTTCCTAGGGAGATGATCTGGTGGGCGTTGCAGTCGAAGTTGGTACCAGAGACCTACGTGGAAATCGTACGTGACATGTACCGCAACTCCAATTCAATAGTCAGGACCGCTGTTGGTGATACCACCCCCTTCCCCTTAACCGTAGGCGTGCATCAGGACTCCGTCTTAAGCCCTATCTCTTCAGTGCTATATTATACGAACTGTCAGCCAGCGTACAGAAACTACCGCAACCTTGGCTGCTTATGTACGCTGATGATATCGCACTGGTATATGGGGACTAAGCACGGCTCACCAGACGCGTGCACGCATGGAGGAAGGCGCTTGAAAACGGCGGGCTGAAGCTAAACGTGGCGAAGACGGAGTATATGGCCTGCAACAGCACAGATCTGACGTCTCTCCGTATAGGTGGCGACACCGTCGAGCGCACGGACAACTTCAGGTACCTCGGATCTGTGCTTGATGCGTCCGGGAATATCAGCGGCCTGGGCGAAATGGCGCGAGTGTCATTTGTGACCCCAAAATGCCGGTCAAGCTGAAGGGACAGATATATAAGGCCTGTCGTACATACGGGAGTGAGGCATGGCCGGTGCTGGAGCGATACCGGCAGTTGTTGCATGTCACGGAGATGAACATGCTGCGGTGGATGTGTGGCGTCACGCGGAAAGATCATGTACTGAATACATACATCCGCGGCAGCCTCCATGTCTGTGACATTGCTGACAAGCTGCAGGAAAGTCACCTCCGCTGGTACGGCCACGTCTTACGACGACCGGCAAGCTACGTGGGAAACAAACACCTGGACATGACCCTACCTGGTAACAGGAGTACAGGACGGCCCAAGAAACGCTGTGTAGTGTAGTGCAGCCCCACGTCAATATATATTTGTGTTAAGTTTAGAATAAGAGCAGTATAATTAAAGTATTGAGTAGAGAAACACGTCTCTCTTTCATTGACATCCTTCCCAACATTACATGGCGACCCTGCCAGTCGGTGCGCGCGCGACTCCGCTCGTCGAGTGCACCGACTGGCCACCGATAATAAAGTTATAACAAATACATAAAAATTGTGAAACTAAAAGTTATGCCACATTCCCGGATTGAGAAAATTAATTAAAGTCGTGTAGAGCCAGCCATCAAAAAGTTATATGATTGTGAATAAATATTTATAAAATAAAATTAAAACATAAAAAGTATAAAATCAAAAGGCAAAGATGCATCAAAAAGGAGAAGAGAGGATAAGAGAAATAACTTTTTCACTCCGGATAAGAAGAATATTGGGTGAGAAGATCTAAATTGAAATACGCAATGGTGTTCACATAGGAAATTTTACACTATCAAGATATATACACAATTTTCAAAAACTCGTAACAACCAAGCGAAACAAAAAGGAGATATTTATCGAAACATAAAATTATCAAGAATTTAATCGAGTGGCCAGTTTTTAGGAGGACTGAATTTTTTTTGTGTATTCCCTTTACAAGAAAACAGGAAGTATTTTATTTTCAAGAAACATAAAAATAATTTTTTTTAATAGGGACTGTAATGTAAAAAATATGCTTGATGTATCTACAAAATAATTACTGTATAAAGTGCAAATTATATGATTATATTTTAAGGTGAGTGATTTTTATTATTTATATCTTTTAAAATTCTTATTTCATAAAATTAAAAATATAATAACTTTAGTCACCAATCATATTTAGAAATGTTTTTTACCAATTTTGTTTACTCATTTTGTTCATTTAATAGACGGAACACTCTCAATAGAAAGCAAGTGCTACTTGTATATTCATATCCTTATTATTATGGCGTGATTATTTTAATTATCTATTTTGTTCTAAAATATTTAACGTAATGAATGAGAAAAAAAATAGGAAATTCATTATATTGCTATCAGATAAACGACATCTCAATGAATAAATTTCGTAATAGATAAATTGATCGATGAATAATATTAATTTCAAACGCAGCTTAACTTAATAACTCAAAAGAATATTAACTGATATATTTTATTAATAACGAAAATTGTAATATTTTATATAGATATTATTTAAGAATTCATCGAAATGTAATATGTTTTATTTGTATTAATATTGCGCATCAAATTCTAAACAATGCTGACGTGATCTTTTGTATATAAGGCATCGGAATATTACACGTGGTTGATACAGAATGATGCATTAATATACACTACTATTGTCTCCTGACTTGCCTTCAAAATATTGACTTTATACTTTTTCATTTACTTTATCTGCGATTAAAATCCAGTATTCAATTGATAAAAAAGACTTGATAAAATAAACTATTATTTTGAAATACAAAACTGTCGATACTTTTTTTGAGATAATATGATTATTGAATTTAGGTAATGGCTCTAAACTCTAATGACTTATGAACTATTGTAGCTAAGACAATTATTAAATAACTTATATGACAAAAAAAACGCGATGTGAATTAATGATGTCAAAACATAAAGTTTATGAAGTGGAAAAAAAACAATTATTTGTGCCTTTGAAGTATTAAAAGCAATTAAAAGATTTATAACAGGTACACTATCGATCATGTTGAATATTAATCATTGTATATATTTTAACAGTAGTGTGAATTACTATTAGTTTGATTTTGTTGATCACTAGTTCACTTTGAAAGAAGAGAAGAAACATTTATTCAGAACATTTCACACATATAATTAATTAAGGTATAACAAAATTAGGCTTGTAGGTGTTCGTTGGGTTTTATAGGTAGGGTTGCCAACCCTTACTATATAACATAGTATCTTACTATGTTAGTTTAGGAACTGAAACAAGGAACTGTTTGCACAAAAAAGTAAAAGAAAGGATAGAATAAAAAAAAGTGTTAAGTTAAATTATAGAAAGGAAATTGTATATTGTATAGGTTGTGTTCAAATATATTGGCATGGTGTTTATATCTGAAAAGAAAGTTAGTTAAGTAAAAAGTAACAGTAAAACATTAGCTTAACTATTTTTGTAATCGGCTAGATCAACCAATGAATAATTGTGGTTGTGTTAATTTTTTGTTCTTGGAGAATGTTGAGGTTTTGATATGAATGTGTGAAAGTTGAAGACAGATTTCGGCAAAGAAAGGAATATAATAGTATGCAGGATGATATAGGTGATATTTAGATAAATTGTCAGGAACTATGCAGTAATTTTGCTAGTAATTGGAATGAAGGAATTAGGCTATCGGATATTATCTTAGCCAATGTTTAGGGCCCAAACTCTGGTTATGTTAATAAACCGATATGCTTAGTTGAAAGGAGATGGAATGAGATTGAAAGAATATAAAAGTATCCGATACAGACAAAGATTTACGAAGAAAATAAAAAAGATGACCATGAGAAATAAATGATGGAGAGATACGGGAACATTCATCACTGGTATAGCATATAGTCCTCGAGCAGGGTATGTTTCCGTGATTGGACGATGAAATCGGAGTAACGGGTACTAGGGAACAATGCCTTCAGTACAAGTGATGTACATGAGTTTACTCATATTAGTACTGATTTCTTAAATTTACGCGAACACTACACATTGAATAAAACTACTATTTACGTATTTTATCGCGTTTAATTACTTTAATTTATTTTTATTATTATCCCGACGTTTCGGGTGCTTTACAGTACCCATGGTCACGGGGGGGACTGAGATGTTTGACGTCCTAATGTCATAGTTAGTCCGGCTACCTTCAGTTTTTTTATTATTAATTTTTGATCCGATTTACGCAAAACGAGCTTATAGTATCATGAAGTCTTGCAGTGGTATGCTTGGGTTTGGGTTTAATTTTGTTAATTATAGGATCCCAAGCAGATGGTAGCACCCATCCATCTTCTCTATTGAAATTTGGATGTTGTTTAATTTCAATAGCCTCGCGTATCATCCTTGGCAGGAATCGGTGTTCTTTTGCGAGAATTTGTGGTTTATCAAATCTAATGTAATGGTGGGGACGATCTTGAACATGTTCGCAGACTGCAGACTTCCCGGAGCGTCGGTGCTTCACATCAGCTATATGTTCCTTCACGCGGGTTTTATAGATCTCTTTGTTTGACCTATGTAAGAGAGACCACATTCACAATCTAGCTTGTACACACCTGCATCTTGTAGAGGAATATTACGTTTGATGGATGGTAAAAATTGACTAATCTTCTTCAGCGGCTTGTAGTATGTCTAAATGGACGCTCGCTTCAAGATGTAGCCAATCTTGTCCGTGACTCCTCTGACATATGGTAGTAGAGCAGGCGCGCGCTCGACTGTGGCCGGCTTCACTCGTTCACTGTGACGTAGGCGCGGGACCCGAAGCTTGTTGTCTTGCAATACTTGCATGACGTGCTGAAGCTCCGCGGCCAGATGTTTTCTGTCACAGATCCCTCGTGCTCTCTGAAACAAAGATTTACCCAGGTAGCTAACTGTGAAGGATGATGGTGAGATTCACCATTTAGATATCGGTTGGTATGGGTCTTTTTCCTATACACAGTGTGACCAATAGTGTAATCAGGATTTCTGATGACTAAAACATCTAGGAAGGCTAAAGAATTATTTGCCTCTAACTCCATTGTGAATTGTATTTTAGAGTTTATGGAGTTAAGGTGGTCTAAAAATGCAGTTACTTTGTCAGATGGTAAAATTGTGAAAGTGTCGTCTACGTACCACTTGGATTTACAGGAGCAGTAAGAAGGGCTTTCTCCTCAAAGTCCTCCATGAATATATCGGCGACTATGGGAGACACAGGTGAGCCCATCGCCACACCATCTACTTGCTTGTAGAACTCCTCCTTCCACAATAGATAGCCAGATGTGAGGCAATGTTCAAGTAGTATTCCATATTCTTGAGGCATGTTATTTTATTCTAGCTTCCTAGTTACAATTGAGATGCAGTCCACAATATGTAGGCATGTAAATAGTGACTGAACATCAAAACTGACCATAGTTTCATTGTTAGCGAGATGTAGGTCTTTTATCTCACTCACAAATTGGTACGAATCCTTTGTATGTGCTCTGGTATGTCCTCTCAGTGGTGATAGTATTTTTGCTAAGTATTGTGCCAGCTTATAAGTTGGTGAATCGATCTGGCTCACTATGGGACGTAGTGGAGCGTTTGGTTTGTGTACCTTCGGTAACCCATACAACCTCGGTGGTTTGGCACATGATGGTATTAGCGAATTCACGTCGAGATTTAATTTTTCGGAGTATTTCTTTATTAAATCGCTAGTTGTTTTAAGCGTGTTAGTTGTAGGGTCTGTTTTGACCTTTTTATATGTACTTTCGTCCGATAAAAGTTGTTGTATTTTAAAATTATATTCCGATGCGTCCATTACTACCGTAGCATTCCCTTATCCGCGTGGAGAATCGTGAGTTCTGGTCTGTTCCGTAAAATATTTAGCGCTGTAAATTCGTCTTTGGGAAGGTTTGGTTTCGGCACTGAACTACAACGTAACAAGGACGAAATATCTTGACGTATGGCCTACAAATCTTCTTTACACATATTATTCTTAAACAGACAATCCTCAAAACTGCAGATAATTTCTTCATACGGGATTTTTCGCGGAGTTAATGCGAAGTTCATTCCCTTTGCTAATACTTTCATTGTCGGTTCGTCCAGTGTATGTATTGACAAATTATAGACAGTGCGTTGTTTATAGTTTGTGTCTATGGTCAACGGTTGTTTATTGTTCTCCAAGTCAACCAAGTCCAAGTCAACGCCAGAAGCTAGAAAAAAATAACATGCCTCAAGAATATGCAATACTACTTGAACATTGCCTCACATCTGGCTATCTATTGTGGAAGGAGGAGTTCTACAAGCAAGTAGATGGTGTGGCGATGGACTCACCTGTGTCTCCCATAGTCGCCGACATATTCATGGAGGACTTTGAGGAGAAAGCCCTTCTTACTGCTCTTGTAAATCCAAGGTTCTACAAGCGGTACGTAGACGACACTTTCACAATTTTACCATCTGACAAAGTTACTGCATTTTTAGACCACCTTAACTCCATAAACTCTAAAATACAATTCACAATGGAGTTAGAGGCAAATAATTCTTTGGCCTTTCTGGATGTTTTAGTCATCCGAAATCCTGATAACACTATTGGTCACACTGTGTATGGGAAAAAGACCCATACTAACCGATATCTAAATGGTGAATCTCACCATCATCCTTCACAGTTAGCTACCGTGGGTAAATCTTTGTTTCAGAGAGCACGAGGGATCTGTGACAGAAAACATCTAGCCGCGGAGCTTCAGCACGTCAAGCAAGTATTGCAAGACAACAAGCTTCGGGTCCCGCGCCTACGTCACAGTGAACGAGTGAAGCCGGCCACAGTCGAGCGCGCGCCTGCTCTACTACCATATGTCAGAGGAGTCACGGACAAGATTGGCTACATCTTGAAGTGAGCGTCCATTAAGACATACTACAAGCCGCTGAAGAAGATTAGTCAATTTTTACCATCCATCAAATGTAATATTCCTCTACAAGATGCAGGTGTGTACAAGCTAGATTGTGAATGTGGTCTCTCTTACATAGGTCAAACAAAGAGATCTATAAAAAACCCGCGTGAAGGAACATATAGCTGATGTGAAGCACCGACGCTCCGGGAAGTCTGCAGTCTGCGAACATGTTCAAGATCGTCCCCACCATTACATTAGATTTGATAAACCACAAATTCTCGCAAAAGAACACCGATTCCTACCAAGGATGATACGCGAGGCTATTGAAATTAAAAAACATCCAAATTTCAATAGAGAAGATGGTTGGGTGCTACCATCTGCTTGGGATCCTATAATTAACAAAATTAAACCCAAACCCAAGCATACCACTGCAAGACTTCATGATACTATAAGCTCGTTTTCCGTAAATCGCATCAAAAATTAATATTAAAAAAAAACTGAAGGTAGCCGGACTAACTATGACATTGGGACGTCAAACATCTCAGTCCCCCCCGTGACCATGGGTACTGTAAAGCACCCGAAACGTCGGGATAATAATAAAAATAAATTAAAGTAATTAAACGCGATAAAATCCGTAAATAGTAGTTTTATTCATATTAGTACTGGTAGGGACCAGAGAAGTCTTAAATTTGTTACCCTTAATAATGGTACATTGAGGTCACATCCTTCGTTGGATCATGGTGCGAACTTAGTTTTCCTCAGTGACAATTGTTGGAGTCCTTTTAATGACTTAAACGTAGACCTCAGGGTTTTGCGCACAACCCAAGGTACATTTTACCTTGATATAAAAAAAAAGTTTATGTACCAATAAAATGAAATGAATGTTACGAAAATGTAATATAATACCCAAATAAATGGGGGGCCCATATTTATAAAGTACCCGCGCGTGATAAATATCACGAAATAAAATATAAATGAAATAATACTCCGATTCCCGGTATCTAATAGATAAATAAATATATAAGTGAACAGAGAGAAATAGAGCTAGCTAAAGGTCAAAAATATTAAGAAGAAAAAAGAAAGTACGTACAAGAATTATGGAAAAAAGGCCTAATAATTTATGAAAATACAGGATAATAAAGGGATCCCCGAGCAAATTAAAAAGTGTGATAAATGTATGATAATCTAATAGTGAGATAGGTAGTTATTTTGCTTTAATGCTACCTGAATTGCGGCTAACGAATCCTAAAATGCGACTAACGAATCCTAAAATGCGACTAACGAGTTACACATTTAATAACTATAGGGATCGATTTACACAATTACGCGAAAATGTGTTGTGTGCGTATGTATTGTACGCGTAATTGTTTAACCACATTTGGTTTTTTTTTGTTTATGAATTTACGATTTTTTTTTCATATTTAGACACATTAATTCACATTTACAATAATTCTGGTTGAATTTTCTATCATATGTTTTTTATATAAAATTTGTACATTTTAAACTATATTTGGTTATATTTTACTCATAAAGTCCAGAGTATATCGATACACTATTATTATAAATTTATTAATGTAATAGTATTCTTTTTACGTTTTTCTTTATAAAAGACAACGGAACCTAAAATTATGTTATCTGGTTGAAATAAAATTGTTTATTTTTAATGTTAATAAATATTTGTAAAATAAATTTGAGCTGTGTACCTAGTAGTGTTTTCTTTTTTTTATATAAATTTCATGTCATGAAAAATGAGTTTTCGAAATTATAAATAACTTAATTAATGATTTTTAGTTAATGTACCTATGTAAAAAAGATAATACTTTTACTAAATGAATTTAAAATTGAATGTAACAATCTATATTTAGAGGTACAAGCTATATAGAACTATTGGGATAGTTAAATTCATTTTATTTACAATATCATTTGAATGCATGGTTAAAACTAGGTTCCATTATGCAACGTAATCGAAAAAACGTTCCCATGATTATACTTAGAAATTAAAACAAAGGTGTCACAAACCGCTTACGCGGCTGAGATTGTAACTTGTATTTGATCCCTGTTGTTATGATTAATTATTATGATTATGTTGCACTAGAACCGCCGTGTGACAAAACATGTAATATTAAACGACTATCATATTTTGCCAACTAACGGTCACGCGCTAATAAGCGAATGATAAACAATACAAAGAAAAGATTCTTTTGACGGGAGTTAGAGACTATATATACTATCTGATTGAAGTTTATCTACTTAAAAAATTTATCTACTTAATAAGTTTATCTACTTAAATAATGAATGTTTATTAACATACCTATATAAAAGTCTTATACCTTTTGAAAATGATATTATATCATTATACACGATATAATTTTAATGCATTGTTAAAACTTTGACATTGACTATAGATATCAAAATTGTTCTTCTCAATGTTTAAATAAATTAATGTTTTGTTACATAACTGTTATAGTGATATTTAAAATTTTTATTTGTATACGCTGTAATGAACATCATAATATTTCTAACAACGTTAAATTAATACGTATATTCATGTTATAATATATTATTGTTATCTTAAAATTAGGTGTGAATCACACCGTGTGGTCATAGTTCGATGTAATCGCAAACATTTCCGTATACGTACTTTGGAATTTAAAACAAAGGTATCTCTAATTGCTAGCACTGCTAAGATTACAATTTGTATTTTGATCTGTCTGTTGTTATGTTAGTGATGACGACTTATGTCCCCATTATTATTTTTTTGTTCTCTTAATTTTAATATGCAATATAGTAATTTATTTTCGATTTTATTATGTTTAACTTTTAAAGATTTTAAACTATTATAATTTATTACGTTAAAATAGTACTTACTTGTGTGGATTATGAGAATATTTACTTCGTTTAATACAATTTTGAAACTCATTACATAATTTATATAATTAATTGATTTAAACTTTGTTGTGCACATATTGTGAGCCCCAATCCCTGACTGACAAGAATGTAACTAAATATTATACTAGATTATAAAATATAATTTTGTGAAAGACCTACGAAAATTTATGAATAAGATATGGAATACATAATTATAAATAAAAAGTATTTACAGTATGTAGGTGTGATAAAAGGAACGGAAAATTATCGGATGTTAGCATATCCACATACAATCGGCCTGATCAGCTGAGTGTTTGGAAAACCTAATAACCGATTAATTTTTTTTAAGGTTGTTCGGACAGGATTAAATGCGAAATAAGTTTTAATGTAATTTGAATGTGGGAAATGATAACTTATTATGAATTGTATACGAAATAGGAATATTGTCCATTATCTTGATCATGTATGTACGCGAGGAGTATACGTGAAAGTTATGGTACAATTAAATAACGAATTACATGAGTTGTAATGAAAAGAAGTGAATTAAGTGATATTGCTCATATTCTTGATCATGTATGTACGAGAGCCGTGTACGTAAAAGAAATGATACAAATATATAATGAATAGCTAAAGTGTTAGGTATGGAAAATAAATAATGGTTAACTAAGAATAAAGTAAAGATATGAAAGAAAAATAATAAAATATTGAAATGTAAAAGAACATGAAGATTAAGAGAATATTATATATCTTATTACTGTCCTGACTAGATAAATGGTAGGCATAATAACAAAATTATTATGGATACGAATAAATAATATTGTAAATTTTCGTCAAAATCAATACATAATTTTATGTTATACATAATTATGCCTGATTATGCCAATTATACTACTGTGACTATGCATATTTACGTCCTAGATATGTCTTAGATTATTGTGTTAATAAAGATATTAATTTGTTTAGAATAATTTTGGGAATTTATTTTCAGGATTGGAAAAAAAATATAGATAGCTTAATTTTTTTTGTCGGTGGGAGGTGTAGTGTAGTGCAGCCCCACGTCAATATATATTTGTGTTAAGTTTAGAATAAGAGCAGTATAATTAAAGTATTGAGTAGAGAAACACGTCTCTCTTTCATTGACATCCTTCCCAACATTACAGCTGGCTTAATGTAGTGCAGGATGACACGCGCGGCAATGGGCTAGTTGCGGGGGCGCTGAAGACCGGGCAAAGCGGAGGAGGAAGTGTAGGAAAGCGTACCCTGGGTTCTCCCACGTTGGGTGGGATGAGCAATCGGGATAAACGCTAGGTAGAAGAAGAAGAAGAAGAAGAAGAAGAAGAAGAAGATTTTCGTTGTTTCTATAATTAACGTTTCATAAATTTCCAGTCTCGTGAATCGTAAGCGGATGCTTACAAAGGACTATTTTAATTTTTTGCGTCTAATAAAACGTTATCAGCATTATGAATCGTTTGAAATTAAGGAACAGCGCGAATTATTTCTCAGCTTGAATCACGCTTGACTTTCTTTTCATTATGACTAGATGCAGACGTTTGAAAAAGTGTTTGTGTTTTCCCTTACCCACTAATTTTCTAATAGAGATTATTTT
The DNA here is from genome assembly GCA_036936625.1 of Parnassius smintheus behrii. NCBI lineage: Eukaryota > Metazoa > Arthropoda > Insecta > Lepidoptera > Papilionidae > Parnassius > Parnassius smintheus. Next base: position 4,961,020 of record JAUPFT010000027.1, on the reverse strand, counting down.
TCCTGTATAAAATGAAATTAACGGCACATATAATTATTCACGACAAATGCTGCCAGTAATGTTTCATCTCGCCTAAGGTTAGATATCTGTGTACACGAACCTTCCATTGATAAAAAAGCTTAAATGGCCTTCGCAAATTATTCTGTGAAATTGTTATTTTCGAGTCTTCCGCAAAAATGTATATTTCCCACCCTTATTCTTTTCACGGCTGCCCTGTTTAAACGACGTTCGGCTTATAAAGCGGTTAAATGGTTTGTTTTAAATAAATAAATAGCTTTCTGTTTATGACGTCGGATTTTATCCAGCCAGCCCTTAGAGGGCAAATTCATCATGCAAATTCCATGGCAAATTAAAAGAATATAAAATAATGTTATCAAGGTCTCCAAAATTGTTTGTTTTCGTTTTTAATTGGGCGTATTACATGTTTTAAAGAAACAAATAATTATATTTATTTACGTATTAAACAGAGTTTAATTTAAATGATAATTTATATGTCATCAGTGTAGTAATATTAGACAAACAGTTAAAACCAAATATTTGTGTTAGTAGTACGTATCATAAGCACGTAGAGTGGTTAAAATTTGATAAATTAATATCATTTTGAATATTTTTGAGTTTCTTATATAAGTTGCGAGTATATTTTACACGGCTGTAATTTTAAACAATTGACATATTCAAAATATTTCCTGATATACCAAAAAAAAAAACTTTTAATTTGCTAATTATTACAGTGAATATATAATACGGAAATAGACTAATAAATGTAGCTATAAAGCGATAATTTTCAAAAAAGAAGTAAATACCTTCACTACAGAATATTAATTTATTCCTCTTCATACATTGAGGGCTCTATAAGTGCTACTATAGTCTACAAATGTATTTTTTAAGGTTTAAAACCACATTGACGCTAAAAAAAATAAGTTAAAGTTGGTTTTAAAATAACATCAGAACTAAATATGGGGTAGAGTGTGTCAGTTGCTGAGCTAACGATTTCAAAAATAAAGATTTAAAAGATTTTATATGATCATTTAGCAGACCTGCCTTTATTTTTTACAGGGATAATTAGACACGAATAAACGTTTTGATTTCCAGAAACAAGATGCTTCTTCTTTACTTATTGTAACTTTTCTTTATTTATTATATTGTATATTATTTTTTTTTTGTATTCGACACAAAATATTTTCGAATATATTTTTATTTAATATTTTTTCGCTTATCAATTTTAAATTACGGTTGATTGGCCTGACTGGACTGAAACCATCATATCCAGTACCACCATTACCAGCCCAACAAGTCCCAACACAACCATACTAGGAACGACATGAACGGCACGACAGAGTAAGATGCGTGTTTCGTTTCTACATTAAGCATCTTCAGGCGGAGTAGACTACAGTGGCTGACTGCTAAAAACTTTTTTACAATTTGTTGGTGTTGAACACTGCGGAGTTTTTGGGAAATTTTATCGAAAGTAGACAGATGCTGACGGTACTGTATCAAGGCATTGGTGCCACACTTGTTTCAACAACTTTCTTTTTTATTTGCCCGTAAGTTTACTGCTAGACATAGACTTCTCCCGTTGTAAGAAGGATTTGCCTTAATCCCTAATAAATTTTGTACGTGGCAGATCCATGCTGCAGCTATATTAGTAGTGTAGTTATCGGCTCGACCGGGGAAGAACCATGCACTCATAGAATACGAGCGTAAAATAGTAGCTTAACGATGCTGTGTTTCGTATGGTGAGTGTAGAGAACTGGAGACCCTTTTTACTGGCTAAGAGGTTGTAATTGCTCGTATAAGGGAGCGTTGATAAATAGAGCGGGTTTGCTGGCGGGATGTTAACTGGAGAGCATACAGTAGCAGTTAGATGAGCAATAAATAACACTTCTTGAGAATTTCTTCTTGTTTTATTTCTTGATTCCTTATTATTACATTGCCGGATTTGGAATAATTTACCACGAAAAACGCCCCTTTTTTATAAGCGGCTGTAACCAATCATAATTAAGAAAAAATCGCACACGGCATTAGTGAATCTATTGACCAATCAGAGCGCGGAGTAACCCTTTCTAAGAGAGATTCACAATTTCCAACATTCCTTACAATATTTATATTTATTCCTAACGATAGATACAACTTATCTCTACTATTCTAAACATAAATAATTCAATAAACCTTTATTTTACATTTATAAAAAATAAAAATAGTTTCGCGGTCGCCTCACGGTTTAGCTCCGGAGTAGGACTATATTTTTTGCCGAACATACAAGTGGCGCCGCCAAGAGGTAGGAATGTACAACACTTTTTCAGGAATTATGCTTAAGAATCTATACAATATTTTTTCATGAAATTTAAATCTTTCTCATAATGAAATAACGTTATACAGCGATTAATTGACATATTAATGTTTCTTTTGAAGTACTTTAAAGGAAAAAGAATTATATTAATCACTTATATGTTAAATAGCTCTTAAAGTTATGATAAAAGAAATCTTACTAGAAAATAAGCTTATCCTTGCGTCTAATGTTCTAATCAGACCTAAATAATATTAAATAGATTCATATAAGTCACTTTAAGATAAAAATAGAAATGTTTAATTTACTTTCCTGTTTTTTCAGCACTAATCAGTCTTTACACTTAGCTTTATTTTACAAATAGGAAACAGTTAAGATTAATACCATCACCTAATTTTAAATCACTGATAAGGAATAATTATGATTAAATGCTAACACTTAGTTTTAATTCACTGATAATAAATAATTAATATTAAATGTTCGAATTCACTTTGTCGTCGCTAACATTCTCCCCCACGGTGCGTAGCACTGCATCCTCTGGAGGCGACGGCTCCGCTGGCACCAGCACGATGACACGTCGGGTTGGACGGCGAAGTATTTCGCCTGATGTCCGCACGTCCAGCACCCTGGTTCTTCCGTCTGGTCCGGGATAGGTTTTGACGATTTCACCGCGAGGCCATGAGTTTCGCGGTAATGTGGCGTCCACTATTAGCACGATGTCTCCTTCCCTTGGGTCTCTGGTTTCTTTCCCTTCGAGTTTCCTTGGCATCAGGAGAGGTAAGTATTCTTTAATCCACCTTTTCCAGAAGTGGTCTGCGAGTCTCTGGGTGGTTCTCCAGCTTGCCTTTCCGATGAGCTCCGTGTCGCTGAACTCTCCCGGCGCCATAGCTCCGCATGATCTTCCCAGCAGAAAGTGGTTCGGTGTTAGGCTCTCCTCGTCTCCTGGATCCATGCTGATCGGGGTGAGAGGTCTCGAGCCTCAGTCATTAACGTATGGAGTACTTCCTCGGGCGGGCTCTTCTCGTTGAGAACTACTGCTAGCGCCGTCTTGACTGTTCGTACGAGCCGCTCCCAGGCGCCTCCCATGTCCGGAGCTCCCGGGGGGATGAACTTCCACTGGATGCCCTTTTCCTGTGCGGCCTCCTCTAATTCCCTTTTTGCTCCGACGAAATTAGTTCCGTTGTCGCTATATATGGTTTTCGGAGTTCCTCTTCTGGCTGCCATTCGTCGGAGTGCCATGATCATTGAGCTGGCGCTGAGAGAAGGTACCAGTTCTAAATGTACTGCTCTAGTTGTGAGGCAGGTAAATAAGGCTCCCCAGCGCTTCTCGTTTCTTCTTCCGATGGTGACTTGCATCGGCCCGAAGTAGTCTACGGCTGTGCAGGAGAACGGAAATTGATGATGCTGCAATCTTTCACTCGGCAGATCTCCCGTTGGTGGTACTTCTGGTGAACTCTTCTTTGTCTTGCACCATTGACAGCTGTGTGCGACCGCTTTTAGAGTTGCTCTTAAACCCAAGATCCAGAACCTTTGACGAATTTCGTTCATTACTGTAGCGGTGTTTCCGTGAAGGAATTTCCTGTGATAGTGTTGTATTATTAGACGAGTTATTTTTTGTTTTCCGTCTAAAATGATAGGATTCATTATTCTTCCGTTTCGGTCGTGAAATTTCATTGTTCTGCTCCTTAATTTAATTATTCCGTCGTCTCCAATGTAGACGTCGATTTTCTTAAGTCGACTCGAATTTTCTAATGGCTTTTCTGACCTCAGTTTTCTTATGTCTGATGCAAAACTATCGCTCTGGCTTATTTTTATTAATATCTCTTCGGCCTTTTTTAGGTGTTCTGCTTCTATGGGTGAGTATAGGCGCTTATTTTTACTTCCGCTGGTCGACGGGATTGAGGTTTGTGCTTCTTTCTTCTGGATTTTTTGTGGTTTCCAAGACTCATCCTTCTGGCGTGCGGCGGTGGTGGTCGCTTTACGGCTCTTCTTTAGTAGGTGTGTAAAGGCGATCACTCTGGCTGTAGTGCGCAGCAGTCGCTCCCAGCTCGAGAACCTTTCTAGGTTTAATAGGGTGTCTTCTGCTGCCATCGTTGCCAATACCTTTTGCTTGCTTTTTTCTTCTGGCATAACAATTTCTGGCTTGAAGTCGTGAAATGGCCATTCTTCTTCTGGTCGACGGAGAAATGACGGGCCTTTGAACCATCTGGTCGAATTCGGTTGGGGTTCCCCTCGTGGCGTCGTCCGCTGGATTTTCCTTGGTTGGCACCCATCTCCAGTCTTCTGGCTTGGACCTTTCTTCGATCTCGGCGAGTCGGTTGGCCACAAATGTTTTGAACTTCCTTGGTTCTGACTTTATCCATTGCAGCACTGTGCTGGAGTCGGTCCAGTAAACCTTTCTCGTTATGTCGAGCTCTGATTCCTCTTCGATTATGGCGGCTAGTCTGCTTCCGAGTAAAGCCGCTTGTAGCTCCAGCCTCGGAATTGACACAGGTTTCGTTGGCGTTACCCTTGCTTTGCCGGCGATCATGGAGACATGGACCTTTCCTCCGGGCTCGACTATTCTCCAGTAGACTACTGCTGCATAGGCTTCTTCACTCGCATCGGAGAATGTGTGTAGCTGTCCTTTTCTGCCTTTGGGTGAGACGCACCTCGGGATCTTCAGCCTCGTTAATGTTGACACTTCTTCCAGGTATTTCATCCAGACTTCCTTTTGATGTTCGTTGATTGGTTCATCCCAGTCTATTTTCTTTCGCCATATGTCTTGGATTAGTTTCTTTCCTTGTATTAGAACTGGTGTAGCAAAACCCATTGGATCGAAGGTGGACATTACTGCGCTTGTGACTTCTCTTTTTGTTGGAGTCCTTCTGCCATCTTGCAGGTCCTCCGGCGTGTTGCGTAGCCCGACGTTGAAGGCTAATGTATCTTCTTTCACCAGCCATCTTAGTCCCAGAGTCTTCTCTTCCTTGGTCAGTTGTAAGGAGTTTTCTTTGTTTGCGTCTTCTACCTCTGATATTACCCCCGAGTTGTTGCTGGCCCATCCCTTCAGATGAAAGTTTGCTCTTGCGTGAATGTCTTTCACTTCTTTGGATATTTTCTTTGCTTCGGTTGTAGATGCGAAGCTCTGCAGATAGTCGTCCATGTAGTGGTTTCTCTTAATTGCTTTCACTGCATCAGGATGAGTGTTCTTAAATTCCTCGGCGTTCTTGTTCATTACGTATATGGCTGTTGCAGGTGATGACGCTGCCCCGAAGATGATTGAAGACATTCTATACTCTTCAGGCTTGCCGGTTCTTCGGTTTCCGCGCCACAGGAACCTGAGACTGTCTCGGTCGTCTTCTCTGACTTTTACTCGAAGAAACATGTCTTGTATGTCTGCCATAACGGCTACTGGTCCCTCTCTGAAACGCAGCAGTACTCCGAATAATGATTGTAGCAGGTCCGGGCCCGAGAGCAAGGCGTCGTTGAGGCTCTTTCCTTCATATTTGGCAGCTGCGTCGAACACTATTCTTAGCTTCTTCTTGACTGGGTGTACAACAGCGAAGTGGGGTAGGTAGAATGTCCTTCCTTTGTTAGAGGTTTCTGGAGCCTTCTCTGCGTATCCTTTTTCGATTAGACTCAGGATCTGCTCCTCGTAGTGCTTTCTTGCTTCTTGATCACGATCCAATTTTTTCTCGATGCTGACCAGGCGTCGAACAGCTTGATTGTAGTTGTTGGGCAGGTGTTCATCTTCTTTTTTCCACAGGAGTCCCGTTTCATATTGACCGCTTGGCAGTTTCTTGGTAGTTTTCTCGAGGGTTTCTAATGCTCTTCTGTCGCTGTCGTTAGATGGTGAACGATTTTGGATCCCTAGAGACTCTAATTGGAAGTGTTCTCGGACGAGGTCTTCTATGTCTTCCTTGCCAGTGGTCGCTCTGCCATAATGAGTGAAGTGTACTGTGGCAGTTGTTCCTGTTTCACATCCGTGCAACACCACCCTAAGTTCGTGAGGGAAGCTACAGGATCTGATGGTTTGACCTTTTTCAGCTTTCTTGTCACTATCAGTCCCCAATTGTCTTGGCCTATGAGTAGCTTGGGGCTCTCGGAGACGTAGAGGAGTTGATTTTCAATTGCCTTCAGGTGCTCACAGTTTCTCACGGTGTCCTTGTTTATGCATTGTTCAGACAGCTTCAGGTCGTCGATGGTTCTTGCTACGATAGTTCTCTTTTCTTTTCTATGAGCCCCTTTTATTTTGAACTCGATCTTCTGTGAACTATCTTTTCTTAACACCTTTCCGCCAACGGTTTCGATCGTGAGTTTTTCTTTCTTTCCTTTGACTCCGATTTTTTCAGCAATTGATGCGTCTAAGAGTGTGACCGTTGACCCTTCGTCTAGTAGTGCTAATACGCGAACTTGTCCTTTTGGACCATAGAGGTTCACGGGGATCATCTTTAGGTAGGCCTTTTCTTCTCCTTTGGCGTTATGGATTGAGGCGACCTTTTCTTCTGAGATGCTATTGGTGTCTTTTGCTTCTTTTTCTATCGACGCGGGTGGTTTGTCAGAATGTAAGATGGTATGATGCCATCTTTTACACAGCTTGCAGACTGGTGCTTTACAGTTGATTCTTGAGTGTCTGAATCGAAGGCACTTGAAGCATATCTTTGCCTTCTTGGTCATATCCCATTTTCCATTCAGGTTGGCTTCTTTGAACCTTTTACATTCTAATGCGAAGTGTTCTTCCCCACAGAACGGACACGACTTCTTATATTTCTCTTTTGACACTTCTTGAACTAAATGAACGGGTTTTCTTATTCCTCTTCTTTGTTCTGAGGGCGCTTCGGGCGGGGCGAAGTCTCCGCACATGTCGGCTTCTGTTTCTAGGAACGCTTCGATAAGTAATAGCTCCTGAATTTCCTCGTCTCTTCTGCTTCTGTGGTAGGCGAACCAACGGAACTTCATTGACGTCAGCATCTTGTCTACTATAACTCTTAGCGTTTCAGGTGAACTGAGATACTGTGGTTTCTTCAGGGCTTTGATTGTTTCGACTGCGTTCTTTACTTTGCTTGCAAATATGCATATGTCGCTCGGGTTTTCGCCGACTCTTGGGAGGTTTTTCATTTTTTCTAGTTCTGCTAATGCTAGTGCTCCAGGTCTTCCGAATCTTGCTTCTAGTCCCTTGATCACTTCGCGTGGGTCTTCGGCGGTGAATAGCAGGCTTTGGACGGCTTCTCTAGCTTTTCCTTGGATCGCTATTCTAAGGCGCGCTAGGTTTTGATTGCTACTGAAAGAAGCAGCCGTATCCTCGTATGATCTTTTGAAGGCTAACCGTTCTTCGCAGGTCCCGTTGAAGTGAGGTAGTTCTAGGTGCTTCGGTGAAACGGTGTCACGTGATTTTTCTGATAGCTTTAGTATGACTGAAGCTAGTTCCTGGATGTCACTTTTCTTTTCTTCTGCCTCTATTGGTTTGTGGTTCTTATTAGGCATGTCTCCGGTCTGGATGAACCAGCGTTCGACTTCTCGAGTTCGCTCGAACAGCTCTTCTCCGGCACCATCTTCATCTTCTGATTCCGCGGTGAGAAGTTCTAATTCCGATTGAGCAACTTTTGACCGCGCTTCTGCCAATTCTAGTTCCCTTAATGCCATTGTCATCTTTGCTTGCGTTTCTGCTCTCTTCCTATGCGACGAGCGAACGGAAAGCGTGTCTGGGTCGCGGGTCGTCTTCTTAGGGTGAGGCTGTTGCAGAGTCTTCATTGCGACACTTCTTTCTTGAATCTGCGGCGTTGGATGACTTCCTTCTTGGTGAGGAACTGACGCTTCGACGGTGCGGGTCGGGGGGGTGGTATGGCTTACGTCCCCCGGTGTTGATTCTTTTCCGGCAATGTTTTTGTTAAGAAGTACGGGTTGTCTGTGTACGCTGCTGGGCGATGCTCTTGTAAGCGTCGATCGATCTGAAGTTGACGTGTTGGTAGCCGTTGTGTTTGTAGAATCACTCGGCGTATTCATGCTCCAATCCGTCGTACTGGTACCCGTAGTGGCGTTGCTTTCACTCGTAGTCTTCGACTGCACTGATTTTGATCTTGTATTTGAAGGCATCTTCCTAGTTTTCCTTAAACCCGATCCGGCTTCTCGAAGGACCAATGTAATTGCTCGTATAAGGGAGCGTTGATAAATAGAGCGGGTTTGCTGGCGGGATGTTAACTGGAGAGCATACAGTAGCAGTTAGATGAGCAATAAATAACACTTCTTGAGAATTTCTTCTTGTTTTATTTCTTGATTCCTTATTATTACATTGCCGGATTTGGAATAATTTACCACGAAAAACGCCCCTTTTTTATAAGCGGCTGTAACCAATCATAATTAAGAAAAAATCGCACACGGCATTAGTGAATCTATTGACCAATCAGAGCGCGGAGTAACCCTTTCTAAGAGAGATTCACAATTTCCAACATTCCTTACAATATTTATATTTATTCCTAACGATAGATACAACTTATCTCTACTATTCTAAACATAAATAATTCAATAAACCTTTATTTTACATTTATAAAAAATAAAAATAGTTTCGCGGTCGCCTCACGGTTTAGCTCCGGAGTAGGACTATATTTTTTGCCGAACATACAAGTGGCGCCGCCAAGAGGTAGGAATGTACAACACTTTTTCAGGAATTATGCTTAAGAATCTATACAATATTTTTTCATGAAATTTAAATTTTTCTCATAATGAAATAACGTTATACAGCGATTAATTGACATATTAATGTTTCTTTTGAAGTACTTTAAAGGAAAAAGAATTATATTAATCACTTATATGTTAAATAGCTCTTAAAGTTATGATAAAAGAAATCTTACTAGAAAATATGCTTATCCTTGCGTCTAATGTTCTAATCAGACCTAAATAATATTAAATAGATTCATATAAGTCACTTTAAGATAAAAATAGAAATGTTTAATTTACTTTCCTGTTTTTTCAGCACTAATCCGTCTTTACACTTAGCTTTATTTTACAAATAGGAAACAGTTAAGATTAATACCATCACCTAATTTTAAATCACTGATAAGGAATAATTATGATTAAATGCTAACACTTAGTTTTAATTCACTGATAATAAATAATTAATATTAAATGTTCGAATTCACTTTGTCGTCGCTAACAGAGGTATTCCTTCTTAGTCGTCACGGGTGAAAAAGCATCTGCATTTTGATTCGTGATCGAGCCGCAGCAACCACTTACCATCAGGTGGACTTTGTGATTGTTTGTCACCCTTATCCTATATTAAAAAAAACAAGATTTTTCCAGCATTTCCCAGAGTCGCTGCTTACAACGCTAACGGTACGGATATGGAGTGATGCCTTACGGCGTGGACTTTCCGAAGAATTCACAGTTTCCTCATAAAGATACCGTTCTAGATATTTTATATTTAAAATAACAACACTTTTACGAATAATAATCTACTTCAAGCCTGTATATAAATATGTATTAGACAAAAGCAAAAGTCTGCTTGCGATTAAGCTCACATCAAATCTTCTAACTATTTAATTATCTATTCTATTCTTTTCTATAGTAAGATTGTAGGAAAAATATTAAAAGGAAATTCTTACCCGGATAGTAAATTGCTTCTTTCCTTACTGCGTATTTTGCTAAAGGTATTCGGAGAGTGCAAATAAACTCCGCAGGTGAAGGAAAGTCAGCGTCGAGCAACGTAACCGAAGCTACCGCCGAGTATCTGCCGTTCACCAGTTTCAATTCGTGAGAAACTCCATTCAGCCTCCTTTCAATAAAACATATAGATGTTTTTAATATGAATATAATATGTAGCATTATGTAGAGTGTGACAGTGCGATGAATATTTTTACTCTCAGTATGAACTGCCTATTGGTAAAAAAATTAAATAAAAAAACTAACAAATTGAATCGATTTTACTGAAAACTTAATTATTTGATAAGATGAAAACACACACACACACACACACACACACACACACACACACACACACACACACACACACACACACACACACACACACACACACACCTACACGATTTTCACAATAATATCTACCAAAATTTATTACTACAGAAATAAACTAAAGTAATCATTCATATTCCTTAAGGCTAAAGCTAGGCTAGAGCAATGCAATGACATGCAACTGAATCTATTTTCCCACCTTCCCCGATAGTCATGCTTAACAGGCATTCAGGTAATTCTGGCACAGCGCCAGATTATTTTTGCTATATACATATGATATTAAATTAATGAATAAATGTTTGATCTTAAAATGCTTCTTTACAATGCAATAAAAATCGAAATCAACTTGGGTAGATTGTGACAAGTTGACATTATATTGCAATGGAACGTCGACGTTTAACTCGAGAAGAGCTGTAGGAATTCTGCAGGCTGGTACTTTTCAACTGGCACTAGGCACCAGGCAAAATGTGATTTCGAGCTTGTGATCATGTAACGCTGTATTTGAGGAAATAAACTCACCTGTATGCATACTAGGTGATTTTAACCTAGGTAACATAAATTGGGGCATGTTAAAAAATACAAACACTATTCATGCATCTTTACCAGCCATGAGTCAAGATTTAATTGATTTCTTACACATTAATAAACTTACTCAATGTAATCACGTAACAAATACTGGTCGTACATTGGACCTTGTACTTACATCTTTTAATTTGTGTGAAGTAACCCAAGCAGTAACGCCCTTAAGTAATACTGAACATATACACCCTCCTCTAGATATCACTTTATCACTATCGACAGAAAAATGTCTTCCTTACAGTTTAAAAAATAAAAAGCGTAATTTTTATAAAGCAGATTATGGTCCCATAAGAAAGCATTTGAATGAGATTAATTGGAGTGAGATGTTTAGTGGATTAAATGATGTCAACGACATGGTTAAAGTATTTTATGAGGTTTTGTATACACTTATTAAGGAGTATATCCCAATGAGCAAGAGAAGAAATAAACGTTATCCTGTTTGGTTCAATAAAACTTTGATAAAATCATTAAATGAGAAAAATAAAACAAGAAAACGGTATAAAATATATGGTAATCCTAGGGATGAAATTGAGTTAAAGTTACTAAGTAAAAGATGTCAGCAACTAGCCGCAAAGTGTTATAAAAATTATATAGATAAAACAGAACAGCAAATACAAAATAATCCAAAACTATTTTGGTCTCATGTCAAAGAAAAGCGCGGTGGTACTAGCGGATACCCCATCGCTATGACAAATGGTCAGGAAACCACTTCTGATGGATTTAAGATATGTGAACTCTTTGCGAATTATTTCTCTTCTGTTTACAATGCAGACGGAGATAGACAGTTTTGTATCCATGATTTCGATAATTTGAAATTATTATGGAGTAATAGCCAATGTTTGACAAGCCCGAATTTAGACTACAAAACTTTATTAAATAAGCTAGAAAAAGTGGATTGCAATAAAGGTTCTGGATCTGATGATATTCCGCCAATTTTCATAGCGTCTTGTGCATCAGTTTTGGTTAAACCTCTATTGATTATATACAACAAATCATTAGCAACGGGAGTTTTCCCATCGAAGTGGAAAATTGCAAAGGTAGTTCCCATACACAAGTCAGAGGATAAGAACATAATATCTAATTATAGGCCAATTTCAATTTTGCCAATATTTGGTAAAATACTTGAATCTCTAGTTAGTCAACTATTGCAGACTCACTTAAAACTTTACCTCAGTAATAATCAACATGGTTTTGTTCGATCAAGGTCAACTTGCACAAACCTTGTAACTTTTACCGAGTCTTTGGTAAAAGCAATAGATGCAGGTAGGCAATATGATGTAATATACACAGATTTAAGTAAAGCTTTTGATAGAGTTCCGCATAAAGTCCTAAACTACAAATTAGCCGTTTATGGGATCGCCGGATCATTGCTGGAATGGGTAAAGTCGTACTTAAAAAAACGTTCTTTTTATGTGGTCATAAATGGATTTCAATCTGATAATCGTATCATTTCCTCTGGTGTGCCACAGGGATCAAATTTAGGACCAATATTATTTAACCTGTTTATAAATGACATTTCTAGTTGCTTTAAATTTTCGGAACCCTACATGTATGCGGATGATTTAAAGTTTGGAAGAATAATTGAATCTTTAGAAGACTCAGTATTGTTACAGACAGATTTAAATAGACTTGTAAATTGGTGTAATCTTAACGGCATGAATCCTAATTATTCTAAATGTTCACATGTTAAATTTACAAGAAATACTAAGTTGATCAATAACCATTACTTCATAGGGAATAACAAAATACAAGAAGTAGAAGTGATAAGGGATCTTGGTGTATATTTTGACAAAAAACTAACTTTTGTACCTCATATTGATAGTATTATAAATAGATCTTCCAAAATGTTAGGGTTTGTCATAAGAAATGGTAGGTCATTTAAAAACCCTAAAACAAAAAAAATATTGTACAATAGCCTTGTAAGGAGTATAATGGAGTACTGCAGTGTTGTCTGGCGTCCCCACTATTCTACACATTCGTTGCGATTGGAGAGAGTTCAAAAACGCTTTATGTGGCATCTTACATACTCTGTTGGAAAATCACTAAAAACATCATCCTATGCAGATAGACTTCAATATTTTAATATGCTACCCTTATCGATACGTCTAAAATTAATAGATATTATGTTTTTATACAAGGTGCTTAGAAATGAAGTAGATTGTCCACAGCTTCTCGCTCAATTTAAATTTCGCACTCCTATAAGAATTCCACGCAAACCAATTCCACTTCTTTACCCACTATGTCGTAGAACTGTTCTCGGTGCGCATTCGCCGGTCGCAAGGCTATGTAAAGTATTTAATGAATGTAGTGAAGTCGTTGATGTCAATTTTGATACCATATGTCAGTTTTATAAGAATTTATATAAGTTTTTCAAACAATGTGAAAGTACAGATCGTGTACCAAATTGTTAATAATTAATGTAAAACACGCACACACACACACACGCACACACACACACACACACACACACACACACACACACACACACACAAACACACTCACACGCACACGCACGTGCACGCGCACTCGTTCATACAATATCAAATTATTTAAAATAAGAATTCCTTAGATACCTTATATAGTACTAAAATGTAAATTGATAGCATGTTGTGATAACCGTTAAGTGATTGTACATTTAGAAATAACGAAACTGTAAATTTTAATTAATGATGTAATAATGTATCAATCGTTGGTAATCCTAATTAAGAGAAAAAAAAATCACACTATCATGCCACGGTGGTGGTGGTGGAGAGATCCAGGACCAAGCCGCATTACTACAGCCAGATAAGCCATTTATTTTGCAAATTGCTGCGAGAAGGTAACAATATATATGATAGGACGAAGCAATTGCCCTAAAGCTGAACATCAGGTGCTTGTGAGTGATCAAATTGTGAGGAGGAGACTGCACGAAACTAACCTTCATAATCGTAGACCTATTAGGGTTCCAGCTCTAAGAAGAGGAAATATTGGACGAAAACTAGAATGGCCAGCGTAATCTCTAGATTTAAATTCCATAGAGAATGCTTGGAATATGCTTCAAAGAAGAGTTCTGAGGGCTTTTCTTGAGATTATGATTACAGAAGAACGACTCTTTATGCATCTCAGCAGGACCTGGGATAATATTCCTTCATAGGATATTAATTATCTTATTCTCAGTATGCCCAACCGATGCAAATGCGGTATGGATGTAATGGGCGCTTTTACTGATTATTAAGCTTAATGCAATAAATTACTTTACTTTTGTTTAGATTACATTGATACTTTACTTGTGATTAGCTTAGTAACATAGATGCGACACGTGTGACCCTGGGGGTGGCAACTAAGCTAAGTCTACAAATAATCAACATGACCAGCTGAAAACTTTTATGAGCCGATTTTGATGATGATGATGAGTACTAACATTTCATTATTCATTTATCATCATATCCTGTCAAAGCCAAATTAATGAAGACCACTGCTGAACGTAGGAATTCCCAAAGTATGCCTGAGAATGCCTTTTTTCCGGTATTATTAACAAATTTCACCACTAATAACAGGCAACCAATACATGAAACAAGTAATAGCATAGCAGTATTCCTTTTTTTAAATAGGTAAACGCGTTATTGAAAATGTGAAGGTTTTTTAATATCATTCTGAAAAGCATTGCTTAAAATGGGGACTGTCCGCTTTTAGCTCATATATGTGTGCTATAACTCGCACCTTCTTAGTTGCCAGTATTAGTACTAACATAGATATTGAGCTTATGTTGTATCTACTTTGGATCTTTGTTTGACCAATGAAGATTTTTTTATTATTTTTCTATTTTTTATTTATTAACAGTTTTGTTTCCGAATTTATTATACTAGTTGAGGTACAAGATCGAGTAGAGGTCAGTTTGTACAGTCTAGCAGAGTGATTTCTTATTCGTATGACAAGTGCGGCATTTGTGCCAAATATTCCTTAAAGTAAAATAGACTATGTACAGCATTATCGGGCTGCTAGCGATGTTGTGTTATTTGAAAAAAAATGCAATTCCGTATTTTTTCCGCTTGCATTTTGGACTTAAAACCGCATTTGCATCTGCGTAGTTGCTACTTGCGTAATCAACGCAATAAAGTAAGTAATTTCAAGCAAGCGTGAGTCTAGCGATGTAGGCCGATTGGTTAGCGATAAGGTGTGGTTGCCTTGTTATAGCCAAGTTTGTAGCCAATTGCTGTTTAGAGCATACGTCTTCGATTTTATACGACCTAGACACGTTAAAACTAATTAGTTGCGTACGTTTACATTATAATCATAATTGTTATAGTAATTTTGTTTCTATTTTGATAATAATACTTTTCGAACTGCCAAGCCAAGCCAAGATGGTGTTGTGATGTTCAAACTACACTACAAAAGAATAAAACGTTAGTAACGTACCTCTCAGGTGTGGCTAGCGTGAGGTTTGGTGCAGGAAACGCTCCGTCCGCAGCACATATGACGTTCACAGTATCATCGTCACTCTTGTTCTGGATCAGGCGGAAGTTCGTCTCCGGTACTGAAACATGACACTTCTAAGAATATTTTGTAACATTGCACGTGAAGTTTAAAGAACTGTAAGAAATAGGCGATTGCCAAGATGGCGAACTTCTCTCGCGTAATATTAAGCTTCTCGAAGCATTTTTTCTTTATTTTATACTCGCTCTTTGATGAAAATTATTTCTGTAGCTTTTTTTATTATTATTTTTCTAATCCAGCGCTGAAATCCGACCTGATGGTAAGTGGTGATGTAGCCTAAGTATGTGAAGCGCTCTGACTTATCACTATACTATACGAAAATCTATTCACTATTACCTTGAACACCTGCACAGAACACTGTAATCGGATGAAAATACAGATGCTGGCAACTTATTCCACTCCTTTGCTGTACGCATGATGAACGACGTAGCAAACCGTTTGGTTCGAATGCGTGGCAAGTCAAAAACGAAAGGGTGTAGACTGGCCAAACGTCTGGTTTTCCGATGGTCGAAGGGAGAGGGAGGAATTACATTATGCATTGCCTGCGCACACTCTCCGAAATGCATCCTGTAGAAGACCGAAAGGCTGGCTACTTTGCGTCTGTGTTCGAGGTTGGTAAGATTGCTTTTAACCAAATTTGGGTTACCAATAAGCACCTTAGCACGCCTTTCCATTGAGTCGTGCGTGAGTTGCTAGGAGGCATTTTGCAGTACCAGCCCGGACTTGCGCTTCATATAAAGTAAGCAGCTGTTCCAGCGTGAAGTATCGCCACACCTTCGCAAGTACTCCTAGGTTCCTTGCAGCTGCTTTGAACGTGGACTGAATGAACCGCCCGAATTTCAGATTTGAGGACATCTCAACCCCCAGCAACTGGAGGCGGTTGGTGTATTCCAGTGATACATTTCGGAAAGTAGGAGCCAAAGTGAGCTGGCTCCTTTTTGCAGTGAAGAGACACGCTTATGTTTTGCAGGCGTTGAATTTCACAAGATTAGCATCACCCTATTCAGAGACTGCCTGTAGTGTGATATTCACACGATCCATCATAGCTTTTATTTCGGACTTGATTTGATCCCGACTGGCCCGAGGACTTGGTTGGTATCTCTCAACAATTTTGCTGTCGTCTGCGTACCCATAAATACCGGGCCTAAGCAAATCATTACTATACAGCGGGAAGTGAGTTGCGGAGAAAATGGACCCCTGAGGAACACCGGCGTTAGTCCTCACAGGATCGGATGAGCAGCCATTGACGACGACAGTTTACAGTTTCTGTTCACTTTTATTATATTAGCTGACTTTTTAACATAACTGCTAGAGATTTTTCCTTTCAAAAATGCATCAGCTGGCGAAAATACATAATAATATTCAAATATTACAATTATTATTGAATGTTCTTTTTAGAATAAGGGTGACAAGCTGGCACACAGTCCAGCAGATGGTAAGTGGATGTTGTGTCCTCTACAACGATTCCTGAATAAGATTCAAAATGCAGATGCGTTATCACCCCCGAGGGCTAAGATGGAATGCCTCGTATCCAGTAAAAAGGCAGCAGCATTATGCTGCTATTTTACACTGGTATTCCGTGAGAGCGTGGTTATTATCTAGTCATGCCGATCCATTCAAGCTTCAAGTATAATACAGATACAGTGTGGCTCCAGCACGTATAAATAAGACTATTGTCTTGTAGTGCCGGCGTGTTAAGGTAAACAATTATCCCATATAATCTCATGTGTGTTGTACAAGGCGGCAGATGGAAAAAATAGAAGATGAGCAACGGTATCTTCTAAATGAGAAATGAAAATAATAAAAAACCGCGTTCCTGAGGGGCACGGGTTCGAAACCCTCACGAAATAAGTGTATATGTTGCTTACAAATAACTGTTTTGGTTCTGGATGTTTGTTTACCTTGTATAATTTATGTATGAAATCTGCCTCCGTGACACAGGAAAATCCTAGTACAACGTTACGGGGTAACGTTTAAAAAAATCATAGTTTAACACTTTGTTGAACTAAATCGTTAGACTTAGATCAGCATAATAACAAATGGATCACACACAATAAAGTCAGAGAAAACATGTAAACGAAATACTAAATAGCTTTTTCAGGTTGCTTAGTTTAGCTTACCTATGCCTACATGTTGTAAACACACAAAACATTAGAAGATAATTTTGTATATTCCAGGCTTATGTGAAATCATCATCTATGTATAATTAAAGTGCCATATCCTAGATCCTCAAATCCGAACACTTTACGTAATAATATTTTGAGCCCTTCAATCGATTATAAAGTATATGAAGCATTTATTTTTGATTGTCAGTTTAATTAAGGCAGGCTTAGTTAATATAAGCTATATTAAATTTTATATTAGTTGAGAAAAATTGGTTTTTTTTTTTTTTTTTTTATATAGAATAGGCTGACAAACGAGCACACAGTCCACCTGATGGTAAGTGGTTGCTGCGGCCCATAGACATCTACATCTATCTTCCATTACAAATCAAAATGCAGATGCGTTGTCACCCGTGAGGACTGAGATGGAATGCCTCATTTCCAGTAAAAAGGGTCTCCGGTTCTCTACACTCACCATACGAAATACAGCAGCATTAAGCAACTATTTCACGCTGGTATTCTGTGAGAGCGTGGTCCTACCCCGGTCGAGCCGACCCATTCGTGCTACAACTATACTACTAATATAACTGCAGCATGGCTCTACCACGTAAAAAATGGTTTGTTGGTTATACTCGATTATAGCCTGAAATAAATCTGGTTGCAATAAAGTACCTGATATTGAACCCGACCGCTTTAGCGACATAAATAGGTAAGACGGTCCAGACAGGCTACTAGGCAGAAAACAAACCGTTTCTAGATTTCGTTTCATCGTTAGATTTTTTATAATATCTAATTCATTTTATGTATATTATATACTGTAGATACTACCCATAATGTATAACTGTACAAAAATGTAATGTATACTGACCAGTGATAAGTAATTAATGTAAGTAATACCGTCCTCTTTAAATGATTATTTTCAAAATGGTTCTGCACAGGGCAGTCTTTTGATAAAAACAGGCTAATTGACAACTGCACGGAAACCCGCTTCCGTTCACATCAGAAACCACTTTGATTTTCCTTGTCGGATAGTTTGGTGGTATTTGTGGAAGTTTTCTCCGTCTTCGGAGTAATAAATACATATGCTTTTCTATTATAATTAAACAATGCATAGAATTTATAAAATATCTAAAGAATGAAATATCTTGAAATAATACTAGTTTTTACGGAATTTATCGCGTATATTTAACTTTTTAATACCCGACGTTTCGAGAGCTTTACAGCACCATGGTCACGGGAAGGACTGAGATGTTCAACGTCCAGATGTCATAGTTAACCGCGGTTACCATAGATTAAAATTTAACTTTTGTTCCGATCTACACAGTATGAACTTATGGTATCATGAAGTCTAGCAGTTGTATGCTTGGGTTGGGATTTAATTTTATTTATTATAGGATCCCAAGCAGATGGTAGCACCCAGCCATCTTCTCTATTAAAATTAGGATGTTTTTTGATTTCAATAGCCTCGCGAATCATCCTTGGAAGGAATCGGTGTTCTTTAGCGAGGATTTGTGGTCTATCAAATCTGATGTAGTGACGGGGGCGATCCTGTACATGTTCACAGACTGCAGACTTCCCGGAGCGTCGATTCTTCACATCAGCTATATGTTCTTTGACGTGGGTTTTAATTGATCTTTTAGTTTGTCCTATGTAGGAGAGACCACATTCACAATCAAGCTTGTACACTCCTGCATCTTGCAGAGGGACGTTACACTTGACTGATGGTAAAAACTGACCAATCTTCTTCGGCGGCTTGAAGTATGTTTTGATGGAAGCGTGCTTCAAGATGTAGCCAATCTTGTCAGTGACTCCTCTAACATATGGCAGTACAGTAGGTACACGCTCGACTGTGGCCGGCTTCACTCGTTCTCTGTAACGTAGGCGCGGGACCCGAAGCTTGTTGTCATGCAAAACTTGCTTGACGTGTTGGAGCTAGGCAGCCAGGTGTTTACTGTCACAGATCCCTCGTGCTCTCTGAAACAAAGATTTACCCACGGTAGCTAACTGTGAAGGATGGTGGTGAGAATCACCGTTTAAATATCTATCTGTATGGGTCTTTTTTCTATACACAGTATGGCTCAAGGTGTTATCAGGATTCCGAATTACTAACACATCTAGAAAAGCTAAGGAATTGTTTGCCTCTAACTCCATTGTGAACTAAATTTTAGAATTTATAGAGTTAAGATGGTCTAAAAATGCAGTTACTTTATCTAAAGGTAGAATTGTGAAAGTGTCGTCTACGTACCGCTTGTAGAATCTTGGATTTAAGGGAGAAGTAAGCAGGGCTTTCTCCACAAAGTCTTCCATGAATATGTCGGCGACAATGGGAGATACAGGTGAGCGCATCGCCACACCATCTACTTGCTTGTAGAACTCCTCCTTCCACAATAAGTAGCCAGATGTAAGGCAGTGTCTGAGTAATACTGCATATTCTACGGGCATGTTGTTTTCTTCCTGCCTTCTAGTTACAATTGAGATGCAGTCTTCAACAGGTAAGCATGTAAACAATGACTGCACATCAAAACTGACCATAGTTTCATTGTCTGCCAGACGCAGGTCTTTATCTCGCTGACAAAATGGTAGGAATCCTTTATGTGTGCTCTTGTGTGTCCCCTGAGCGGTGAGAGTATTTTCGCTAAGTGTTGAGCTAATCTGTAAGTTGGTGAATCGATTGGGCTCACTATGGGACGTAATGGAGCATTGGGCTTGTGTATTTTTGGTAGCCCATACAACTTTGGTGATTTGACGCACGTAGGTGTTATCCATTTTACGTCCAGATTTAATTTTCATTTTGTCAGCGAGATTAAAGACCTGCGTCTGGCAGACAATGAAACTATGGTCAGTTTTGATGTGCAGTCATTGTTTACATGCTTACCTTTTGAAGACTGCATCTCAATTGTAACTAGAAGGCTGGAAGAAAACAACATGCCCGTAGAATATGCAGTATTACTCAGACACTGCCTTACATCTTGCTACTTATTGTGGAAGGAGAAGTTCTACAAGCAAGTAGATGGTGTGGCAATGGGCTTACCTGTATCCCCCATTGTCGCCGACATATTCATGGAAGACTTTGAGGAGAAAGCCCTGCTTACTTCTCCCATAAATCCAAGATTCTACAAGCGGTACGTAGACGACACTTTCACAATTCTACCTTTAGATAAAGTAACTACATTTTTAGACCATCTTAACTCTATAAATTCTAAAATTCAGTTCACAGTGGAGTTAGAGGCAAACAATTCCTCAGCTTTTCTAGCTTCTACGCTCTGACAGCGCGCGACATGTTACACTCCCGTTCACTCGGGACCTTTTTGGCGGGAAAATTTCTAGGTTAGGAAATTTTTTGCAATATTGCAAATTTTGCTATATTTTCACTTTGAGACAATATTTATGGATAAAACTTACAGGAAGTCTTGTTGAATGTATAAACTATCGAATAAAATTATTTTTGGTTGCTAGAAATTGTAATAAAGTATATAAATTACACTGTATAGCATAATAGTAGTATAAACTTCAATTTTAGTGACAAAATTACTACTAATTTGAATTCTACACCTTTGTTTTAGGAGAAATTTATATGAAATTGTTTGGAAATATGTATATTTTATGTTTTATGTGTTTCCATTCGTTACTCATACCAAAATATTAAAATATTAAAAAATTAAAAAAAAAAATAAAATAATATTTTATCTGTGACATTTCGAACAATATTTCTAAAATATGTTCGTGTGAATTTGAAATAAATACAACGTCATGTTATTTCAAAATATGTAGGAAAACTATTTTTACTTACATTTTACACTAAAAATAAATGAGAATTTGAAAAATAACACATTTATAACCCGCCCGCCAAAACAGGCCTTTCGGAATTTGAAGTACTTTTGGCAATTTACTTTTCACTTTTTATACCACAAATTATATATCTACGTGTTGACTATATTACAAGAAATGTAAAAAGTATAATACTTTCGTTTTTAGTCCAGACACAAATATAAAATTCTATAAAAAAGACAGAGCAACTTCATCAAAGTGACACGTGGAACGCCGGAAGTTCAGAGTGATTTCTTTTTTTTTTTTTTCTAAAAACATTGCCAGGTTATGGTTTAAAATAAAAGAGCATATCTTTGTCTTTGATACTAATATCTATTGCATAGTGTCTTTGGTTTTGTTTAAAACGAAAAAATAGTTTTTTCATAGGTAGACATGTTTACATAATTCTGATCTAATTCGATCACTACTTGGCGGGCGTAAGGTTGGTATTGCGCGATCGAAAATGAGCATGGCTTGGCGTACAGGCTAGACGTGTTAGTAATTCGGAATCCTGATAACACCTTGAGCCATACTGTGTATAGAAAAAAGACCCATACAGATAGATATTTAATCGGTGATTCTCACCACCATCCTTCACAGTTAGCTATCGTGGGTAAATCTTTGTTTCAGAGAGCACGAGGGATCTGTGACCTTAAACACCTGGCTGCCGAGCTCCAACACGTCAAGCAAGTTTTGCATGACAACAAGCTTCGGGTCCCGCGCCTACGTCACAGAGAATGAGTGAAGCCGGCCACAGTCGAGCGTGTACCTACTGTACTGCCATATGTTAGAGGAGTCACTGACAAGATTGGCTACATCTTGAAGCGCGCTTCCATCAAAACACAAGCCGCCGAAGAAGATTGGTCAGTTTTTACCATCAGTCAAGTGTAACGTCCCTCTGCAAGATGCAGGAGTGTACAAGCTTGATTGTGAATGTGGTCTCTCCTACATAGGACAAACTAAAAGATCAATTAAAACCCGCGTCAAAGAACATATAGCTGATGTGAGAAATCGACGCTCCGGGAAGTCTGCAGTCTGTGAACATGTACAAGATCGCCCCCGTCACTACATCAGATTTGATAAACCACAAATCCTTGCTAAAGAACACCGATTCCTTCCAAGGATGATTCGCGAGGCTATTGAAATCAAAAAACATCCTAATTTCAATAGAGAAGATGGCTGGGTGATACCATCTGCTTGGGATCCTATAATAAATAAAATTAAATCCCAACCCAAGCATACAACTGCAAGACTTCATGATACCATAAATTCATACTATGTAGATCGGAACAAAAGTTAAATTTTAATCTATGGTAACCGCGGTTAACTATGACATCTGGACGTTGAACATCTCAGTCCTTCCCGTGACCATGGGTGCTGTAAAGCTCTCGAAACGTCGGGTATTAAAAAGTTAAATATACGCGATAAATTCCGTAAAAACTAGTATTATTTCAATGTGTAGTGTTCGCGTAAATATAAGAAATCATTATGTAAACCAGTACGGACTGGTAATTGCAAATAAAATACGCCGATTAGAAGATCTAAATACTAAGCGCGCAAGATATCTAACAGCCTTAAATTTCTTGAAGAGATGCCGAGATCATAATCTCATTCCTACGTGTGTCAAAATATCCACCAAAAAGAACATTCGAGGAAGCGCTAAGATCTTAAATCGGGCGAGTAAAAAGTTGTTACGGGCAGTAATCCAACAAAAACGCTCCGATCTATATGACATCAATAAATCCATAGACACATCATCCAGTGAAGTAAAGAAAGTTTAACGACGTTTGATTATAATTTTTGTACGGAAACTTTAAATATACGCGAAGTTAGTAAATATAACGAATGCAAAAACAAACATATAGAAAAATATCAAAAATTAACGGCCAAATCAAATGTCAAACATCCGAATCAATGCCAGAACCAAAAGCAACCATTGACAAACACAGATCATAGATTAATCGCGTTCTATAATCTGTCAAAACAAACACTGGATGATGCAACAATTAAGGTTTTATCCAAAGGACTCAATTATGCTATAAATCCGCACAGATTACCGTACGAAGAAATAATCTGTAGCGTCGAGGACTGTTTATTTAAAAACAATATGCGGAAAGAAGATTTGGAGGCGATACGTCAAGACATTTCGTCTATGTTACGTCTATGTTCAGTGCCTAAACCGAATCTTCCCAAAGACGAATTTATAGCGTTAAAGAACCTACGCAATAAACCAGATCTTACGATTCTCCGCGCAGATAAGGGAAACGCCACGGTAGTCATGGATACGTCAGATTATAATTCTAAAATACAAGAACTTTTGTCAGATGTAAGTACTTATAAAAAGGTTAAAAATTGTGGGGAACTTGCAACTCATACATAATATATAACATAAATATACATTCACACATACACACACGCATTTAACAATACAACGCAAATAACACAACATCATACTTACCAGTTGGCCGACGCTCATAGGTTCGATCCCAGTGGTGTCATCGATTCATTACCATATAAGGTGCTATCTCGTGAGGCAACGGCTACAAGCGGTTGGCGGGAGCGCAACGCCTCCTTGAACCTTGATTTGATCAGTCAGTTACGTACTACGACGGAGAGAGGTTGTCGCTTTAGCTTACGGACGCTTGCTATTAAAATATTTACGTGTGTAATAAATCCTGTTAACTCTTTTCTCTTAAGCTTCTCTTCGCTTTTCTTTATATCTATAAGCTTGTTTCTTCTTGTAAGTGTTGCATTCTCCTTCTGCTATATAATTAGTGGTGTGACTTTGTATTTCTGTGCAATAAATGTGTTAGTGTACGAAGTGTTGAACATCATTTATCTATACACATAACAACAAACTCCCACCCACAACAAAACGACCCAACAAATAGCACACTAAAAACAACTAGTGACCTCATAAAGAAACACTCCGAAAAATTAAATCTGGACGTAAAATGGATAATACCTACGTGCGCAAAATCACCAAAGTTGTATGGGTTACCAAAAATACACAAGCGCAATGCTCCATTACGTCCCATAGTGAGCCAAATCGATTCACCAACTTACAGATTGGCTCAACACTTAGCGAAAATACTCTCACCGCTCAGGGGACACACAAGAGCACACATAAAGGATTCCTACCATTTTGTCAGCGAGATTAAAGACCTGCGTCTGGCAGACAATGAAACTATGGTCAGTTTTGATGTGCAGTCATTGTTTACATGCTTACCTGTTGAAGACTGCATCTCAATTGTAACTAGAAGGCTGGAAGAAAACAACACGCCCGTAGAATATGCAGTATTACTCAGACACTGCCTTACATCTGGCTACTTATTGTAGAAGGAGGAGTTCTACAAGCAAGTAGATGGTGTGGCGATGGGCTTACCTGTATCTCCCATTGTCGCCGACATATTCATGGAAGACTTTGAGGAGAAAGCCCTGCTTACTACTCCCATAAATCCAAGATTCTACAAGCGGTACGTAGACGACACTTTCACAATTCTACCTTTAGATAAAGTAACTGCATTTTTAGACCATCTTAACTCTATAAATTCTAAAATTCAGTTCACAATGGAGTTAGAGGCAAACAATTCCTCAGCTTTTCTAGATGTGTTAGTAATTCGGAATCCTGATAACACCTTGAGCCATACTGTGTATAGAAAATAGACCCATACAGATAGATATTTAAACGGTGATTCTCACCACCATCCTTCACAGTTTGCTACCGTGGGTAAATCTTTGTTTCAGAGAGCACGAGGGATCTGTGACAGTAAACACCTGGTTGCCGAGCTCCAACACGTCAAGCAAGTTTTGCATGACAACAAGCTTCGGGTCCCGCGCCTACGTCACAGGGAATGAGTGAAGCCGGCCACAGTCGAGCGTGTACCTGCTGTACTGCCATATGTTAGAGGAGTCACTGACAAGATTGGCTACATCTTGAAGCGCGCTTCCATCAAAACATACTTCAAGCCGCCGAAGAAGATTGGTCAGTTTTTACCATCAGTCAAGTGTAACGTCCCTCTGCAAGATGCAGGAGTGTACAAGCTTGATTGTGAATGTGGTCTCTCCTACATAGGACAAACTAAAAGATCAAAACCCGCGTCAAAGAACATATAGCTGATGTGAAGAATCGACGCTCCGGGAAGTCTGCAGTCTGTGAACATGTACAGGATCGCCCTCGTCACTACATCAGATTTGATAGACCACAAAATCCTCGCTAAAGAACACCGATTCCTTCCAAGGATGATTCGCGAGTCTATTGAAATCAAAAAACATCCTAATTTCAATAGAGAAGATGGCTGGGTGCTACCATCCGCTTGGGATCCTATAATAAATAAAATTAAATCCCAACCCAAGAATACAACTGCAAGACTTCATGATACCATAAGTTCATACTGTGTAGATCGGAACAAAAGTTAAATTTTAATCTATGGCAACCGCGGTTAACTATGACATCTGGACGTTGAACATCTCAGTCCTTCCCGTGACCATGGGTACTGTAAAGCTCTCGAATCGTCGGGTATTAAAAAGTTAAATATACACGATAAATTCCGTAAAAACTAGTATTATTTCAATGTGTAGTGTTCGCGTAAATATAAGAAATCATTATGTAAACCAGTACGGACTGGTAATTGCAAATAAAATACGCCGATTAGAAGATCTAAATACTAAGCGCGCAAGATATCTAACAGCCTTAAATTTCTTGAAGAGATGCCGAGATCATAATCTCATTCCTACGTGTGTCAAAATATCCACCAAAAAGAACATTCGAGGAAGCGCTAAGATCTTAAATCGGGCGAGTAAAAAGTTGTTACGGGCAGTAATCCAACAAAAACGCTCCGATCATATATGACATCAATAAATCCATAGACACATCATCCAGTGAATTAAAGAAAGTTTTAACGACGTTTGATTATAATTTTTGTATGGAAATATTAAATAAACGCGAAGTTAGTAAATATAACGAATGCAAAAACAAACATATAGAAAAATATCAAAAATTAACGGCCAAATCAAATGTCAAACATCCGAATCAATGCCAGAACCAAAAGCAACCATTGACAAACACAGATCATAGATTAATCGCGTTCTATAATCTGTCAAAACAAACACTGGATGATGCAACAATTAAGGTTTTATCTAAAGGACTCAATTATGCTATAAGTCCGCACAGATTACCGTATGAAGAAATAATCTGTAGCGTCGAGGACTGTTTATTTAAAAACAATATGCGGAAAGAAGATTTGGAGGCGATACGTCAAGACATTTCGTCTATGTTACGTCTATGTTCAGTGCCTAAACCGAATCTTCCCAAAGACGAATTTATAGCGTTAAAGAACCTACGCAACAAACCAGAACTTACGATTCTCCGCGCAGATAAGGGAAATGCCACGGTAGTCATGGATACGTCAGATTATAATTCTAAAAAACAAGAACTTTTGTCAGATGTAAGTACTTATAAAAAGGTTAAAAATTGTGGGGAACTTGCAACTCATACATAATATATAACATAAATATACATTCACACATACACACACGCATTTAACAATACAACGCAAATAACACAACATCATACTTACCAGTTGGCCGACGCTCATAGGTTCGATCCCAGTGGTGTCATCGATTCATTACCATATAAGGTGCTATCTCGTGAGGCAACGGCTACAAGCGGTTGGCGGGAGCGCAACGCCTCCTTGAACCTTGATTTGATCAGTCAGTTACGTACTACGACGGAGAGAGGTTGTCGCTTTAGCTTACGGACGCTTGCTATTAAAATATTTACGTGTGTAATAAATCCTGTTAACTCTTTTCTCTTAAGCTTCTCTTCGCTTTTCTTTATATCTATAAGCTTGTTTCTTCTTGTAAGTGTTGCATTCTCCTTCTGCTATATAATTAGTGGTGTGACTTTGTATTTCTGTGCAATAAATGTGTTAGTGTACGAAGTGTTGAACATCATTTATCTATACACATAACAACAAACTCCCACCCACAACAAAACGACCCAACAAATAGCACACTAAAAACAACTAGTGACCTCATAAAGAAACACTCCGAAAAATTAAATCTGGACGTAAAATAGATAATACCTACGTGCGCAAAATCACCAAAGTTGTACGGGTTACCAAAAATACACAAGCGCAATGCTCCATTACGTCCCATAGTGAGCCAAATCGATTCACCAACTTACAGATTGGCTCAACACTTAGCGAAAATACTCTCACCGCTCAGGGGACACACAAGAGCACACATAAAGGATTCCTACCATTTTGTCAGCGAGATTAAAGACCTGCGTCTGGCAGACAATGAAACTATGGTCAGTTTTGATGTGCAGTCATTGTTTACATGCTTACCTGTTGAAGACTGCATCTCAATTGTAACTAGAAGGCTGGAAGAAAACAACATGCCCGTAGAATATGCGGTATTACTCAGACACTGCCTTACATCTGGCTACTTATTTTAGAAGGAGGAGTTCTACAAGCAAGTAGATGGTGTGGCGATGGGCTTACCTGTATCTCCCATTGTCGCCGACATATTCATGGAAGACTTTGAGGAAAAAGCCCTGCTTACTTCTCCCATAAATCCAAGATTCTACAAGCGGTACGTAGACGACACTTTCACAATTCTACCTTTAGATAAAGTAACTGCATTTTTAGACCATCTTAACTCTATAAATTCTGAAATTCAGTTCACAATGGAGTTAGAGGCAAACAATTCCTCAGCTTTTCTAGATGTGTTAGTAATTCGGAATCCTGATAACACCTTGAGCCATACTGTGTATAGAAAATAGACCCATACAGATAGATATTTAAACGGTGATTCTTACCACCATCCTTCACAGTTAGCTACCGTGGGTAAATCTTTGTTTCAGAGAGCACGAGGGATCTGTGACAGTAAACACCTGGCTGCCGAGCTCCAACACGTCAAGCAAGTTTTGCATGACAACAAGCTTCGGGTCCCGCGCCTACGTCACAGAGAATGAGTGAAGCCGGCCACAGTCGAGCGTGTACCTGCTGTACTGCCATATGTTAGAGGAGTCACTGACAAGATTGGCTACATCTTGAAGCGCGCTTCCATCAAAACATACTTCAAGCCGCCGAAGAAGATTGGTCAGTTTTTACCATCAGTCAAGTGTAACGTCCCTCTGCAAGATGCAGGAGTGTACAAGCTTGATTGTGAATGTGGTCTCTCCTACATAGGACAAACTTAAAGATCAAAACCCGCGTCAAAGAACATATAGCTGATGTGAAGAATCGACGCTCCGGGAAGTCTGCAGTCTGTGAACATGTACAGGATCGCCCCCGTCACTACATCAGATTTGATAGACCACAAATCCTCGCTAAAGAACACCGATTCCTTCCAAGGATGATTCGCGAGGCTATTGAAATCAAAAAACATCCTAATTTCAATAGAGAAGATGGCTGGGTGCTACCATCCGCTTGGGATCCTATAATAAATAAAATTAAATCCCAACCCAAGAATACAACTGCAAGACTTCATGATATCATAAGTTCATACTGTGTAGATCGGAACAAAAGTTAAATTTTAATCTATGGTAACCGCGGTTAACTATGACATCTGGACGTTGAACATCTCAGTCCTTCCCGTGACCATGGGTGCTGTAAAGCTCTCGAAACGTCGGGTATTAAAAAGTTAAATATACGCGATAAATTCCGTAAAAACTAGTATTATTTCAATGTGTAGTGTTCGCGTAAATATAAGAAATCATAATGAAATATCTGTTTAATTATCGAATATTTTTACATATATTATATTTTTATACGCGGTTGAGCCACGCTGCAGCTATATTATGGTTGTAGCACGAATGGTTCGGCTCGACCGGGCGGGACCACGCTCTCACAGAACACCAGCGTAAAATAGCAGCTTAATACTACGGAGTTTCGTAAAGTGAGTGTAGAGATCCGGAAAACTTTTTTTACTGGCAACGAGGCATACCCTCTAAGACCTCAGGGTTGACAACGCATATGCGTTTTGATTCTTTATCGAGGATAAATGAAGACGTCTATGGGCCACAGCATCCATTTTTTTTTTTTTTTTTTGCGCCCGAAGCAATTAAAGGGCTACCCTGTACGTAGGGAGGCGGAAAATGCATTACGCATACCACGATAGCCGGTCTATCGTGGTTATGGGGGACTCACTGTCCTACCGGGGACCCTAAGTGATACCCCCTAAAAACCGCCTTTGGGGACAGGCAGCTGGCTGATTAAGCTCTATTGTGCCTTATCATGAGCGACCCTCTTTTGGGAAAAGAGGGCGCAGGCGGCTAAGAGCCGCTGAGGGAGTGCCTACGAAGGCAAAGTAATATTAGTTGATATAATAATAATAATTAATTTAATTAGAACTGGCCTGAGCCGCCAGGAGGCAGTTCAGGTCGTTTGACAGTTTATTTGGCGGGTCCGAGAGAGAGTTTCTCGGCCTGCGGACACGATCATAGATTACTGTATATATACTAGAGATAGATGTGCGACTCAAGTTTAATTTTAGTTATAGTTCTTGTTTTGCCTAATAGATGGCGTTAAAATATTGGTGCTTTGGGCTCGCTCTTTTTTTTTGCACTTTAATATTTTTATTTTATATACAACCACTAATTACATTGCGCAAGTGCTGCAATGTAATTAATAGTTGTTTATGTTTCTCGTGGTAATTGTAAGTTCCTATACCAAAAAATAAAAAACAGGTTATTTTTAAAACGTTTATTGTTTAAAAATTCTTTGCTTAGTTATTGAATAACATTAGATGTGTTAAATTTAACAGTATTTGCACAATATCAATTGATTTCTTTATACAATGTCCCTACTAGTTAGTAAACATCTTATATTACAGAGAATAGAACATTTTTTTAAATTAAATATAGATTATTACATAATACTTATTGGAAATCGTGTTTTATTTACAACCGATACCAATGTCCTGGGAAGAACCAACAAGAAACCCAGCGTGACTTTTTTTTAAACATATTTCACTTTACAATATCATTTTTTAAATAAATGTTAATAGTACATACAAGAATGATTGCGATCACCTCATACCCAGGAGTTATTTTATGTATTCTTTGATATTATAATAACACTTTTTGTACATTTTTCCTTTAATAAAACATTTCAAATTGTTAATTGACAAATTTTGAACATTTTCTGAAATTTTGTTGCGAAAGCGTATAATACATTGCCCCATAAAGCACTACTGACTCAGTGGATTCTAGTAACTGGTATTACAAGCTTATGTTTGTTCCTAGTGTTTAAAGTTTGAACATCTTTATTCTTATAAAAGCTATTTATAACACTTTTTGTACATTTTTCCTTTCATAAAACATTTCAAGTTGTTAATTGACAAATTTTGTACATTTTCTGCAATTTTGTTGTAAAAGCGTATAACACATTGCCCCCATAAAAGCACTACTGACTCAGTGGATTCTAGTAACTGGTATTACAAGCCTATTTTTGTTCCTAGTGTTTAAAGTTTGAACATCTTTATTCTTATGAAAGTTATTTATAACACTTTTTGTACATTTTTCCTTTAATAAAACATTTCAAGTTGTTAATTGACAATTTTTGTACATTTTCTGCAATTTTGTTGTAAAAGCGTGTAATACATTGCCCTATAAAGCACTACTGACTCAGTGGATTCTAGTAACTGGTATTACAAGCCTATTTTTGTTCCTAGTGTTTAAAGTTTGAACATCTTTATTCTTATGAAAGCTATTTAATCGATTTACCGATCATGCGGGGAGATCTGTTCATGATTTTGCCTTGGCATATGGTCTGACACAACTGGTTACTTCGCCTACGCGGATTCCAGATGTGGAGGATCATGCACCTTCCCTGTTGGACCTTCTGCTGACCTCTCACCCGGACGGATATCAGATTTCCGTCGACGCCCCTTTAGGCTCCTCGGACCATTGTCTGGTCCGGAGTGTTGTGCCACTCACGCCGAAATCGCGGTTGCATTCTGCAGGCTGCCGCCGTGTTTGGCACTATAGGTCAGCCGATTGGGATGGGATGCGGTCTTTCTTTGCATCCTACCCTTGGGGGCGGGTTTGCTTCTCGCCGGATGATCCCAACGTTGTTGCGGATTCTGTTACTGATGTGGTACTTCAGGGTATGGAACTTTTTATTCCTTCCTCTGTGGTGCCCATTGGAGGCAAATCTCAGCCATGGTTTGGTCGCTCCTGTGAAATAGCATCATGCTATAAGCAGGAGTGCTATCAAGCCTGGGTTGATGCATCAGCGTCCCGGGATGTAAACACCAGCGCTCTAAAAAAGAAGTATAATTCCGCCTCTAGGTCCTTCAAAAGAGTCATTGCCAAGGCAAAGTCAGAGCACATAGGCAGAATTGGCGAGAAACTAGTTCGCCTTCCTTCTGGAACCCGTGCATTCTGGTCTCTCGCCAAGGCTGTCCAGGGGAATTTCTGTCAGCCATCTCTTCCATCTCTGCACAGGGAGGACGACTCACTGGCCCATACTGCAAAGGAGAAAGCCGATCTTCTAGGCTCCTTCTTTGCGTCTAACTCGACTCTCGATGACGGGGGGAGTACGCCGCCGACCATCCCGCGGTGTGAGTGCTCCATGCCGGAAGTGCAGTTCACACAGCGCTCGGTTCGCAAAGCACTCCTCTCCCTGGACATCCACAAGTCGAGTGGGCCTGACGGAATCCCCCCAATTGTGCTGAGGACGTGTGCTCCAGAATTGGCACCGGTTTTAACGCGTCTTTTCCGGTACTCCTACTCCCTAGGCGTAGTCCCAAAATCATGGAAGACGGCTTTCGTCCACCCGATCCCTAAAAAAGGCGACCGCTCAGACCCGTCCAACTACCGGCCAATCGCCATCACCTCCTTGTTCTCCAAAACAATGGAGTCCATTGTAAACTGCCAGCTCATGAGGTACCTTGAGGATCACCAGCTGATTAGTGACCGCCAATACGGTTTTCGACGTGGTCGGTCAGCTGGTGATCTTCTGGTCTACCTCACTCACAGATGGGCGGAGGCAGTAGAGTTCAAGGGGGAGGCATTGGCCGTTAGTTTGGACATTGCGAAGGCCTTCGATCGGGTTTGGCACAAAGCTCCCTTCCTATGGGCTTCCCGAGAAATTGTGCGATTGGATCACCAGCTTTCTTGCAGATCGGAGCATCAAGGTCGTTGTAGACGGTGCAAGCTCCGATTGCAAGCCTATTAATGCTGGTGTTCCACAGGGCTGCGTGCTATCGCCAACGCTGTTTCTTCTGCATATCAATGATATGTTGCATACCCGTAACATTCATTGCTATGCAGATGACAGCACTGGTGATGCTCTTTACACCGGCCGAGCCAATATTTCTCGGGAAAACGTCTCCGAGTGCCGGGACAAACTTGTGTCTGAAGTCGAGTCTTTGCTGTACAGAGTCTCGGATTGGGGACGACTAAATCTAGTCCAGTTTAACCCCCAGAAGACACAAGTTTGCGCGTTAACCGCTAAAAAGAACCCCTTTGTCGTATCCCCTCAGTTTCAAGGCACTCCCCTTGTTGCCTCAGCCAGTATCGGAATCCTCGGCGTCGACATATCGAGTGACGTGCAGTTTCGTGGTCACTTGGAAGGGAAGGCCAAATTGGCCTCTAAAAAGCTTGGCGTGCTCAGCAGAGCGGGACAGTATTTCATGCCGGCACACCGCCTGCAACTTTACAAGGCGCAGGTTCGGCCGCACGTGGAATACTGTTCCCATCTCTGGGCTGGGGCTCCCCAGTACCAGCTCCTTCCACTTGACCGCATCCAGCGCAGAGCGGCTCGAATCGTCGACGACCGAGTGCTTTCCGATCGGCTCGATTCACTGGCGTTGCGAAGAGATGTTGCATCTCTTTGCGTATTTTATCGCATCTATCACGTGGAGTGCTCTGAGGAATTGTTCGGATTAATCCCAGCCGCCAAATTTCGTGAACGCACGACACGGCAAACGTCCCGATACCATCCACACCATCTGGATGCTTGGCGGTCCACCACTGTACGTTTCACAAGGAGTTTTCTTCCACGTACAACCTCTCTGTGGAATAGTTTACCACCGGCGATTTTTCCGGACCGATACGACCTGGGGACCTTCAAGAAAAGAGCTTACTCCTTTCTAAAGGGCCGGCAACGCACCCGCAAGTCTCCTGGTGTTGCGGTTGATCATGGGCGGCGGTAGTCACTTAACATCAGGTGAGCCGCATGCTCGTTTGCCCCCTCTTCTATAAAAAAAAAAAATATTTATAACAGTTTTGTACATTTTTCCTTTAATAAAACATTTTTGTTAATTGACAAATTTTGTACTTTTTCTGAAATTTTGTTGTAAAAGCGTATAATACATTGTCCCATAACAGAACTACTGACTCAGTGGATTCTAGTAATTGGTATTACAAGTTTATGTTTGTTCCTGGTGTTTTCTTTATTCTTATGAAAGCTATTTATGTTGTTATGTACGTACATATTATATTACATTTTCATAAATATATTGCTATGCCAAAGTTAATGTGTTTATTTCTTTAAATTTTTTAAAAGGCTCCTTAAAATTTAAGATAAAAATTGACCGTGCGGCTCTCTTTTATATTCAAAATATGGCTTCAATATCAGTCACATGACCCCAATAATACAGGGAAACAGTGGTTATCATCCACAAGACTAACTCCTTCCCATTTAAGAGCACATTGGTAATTGAATCCTCTCCAAAGGTTTGCTCCTCTTCCATAATTTTATGAATTAGTATTTAAAATTAATTAATTTAATAAAAAAGATACATTTTGGAGCAGCATTATTAATCTTTAAAATGTGAACTTGATAATGTTATCATACTTTAGTAACATAACAAATCTTTTTAAATGTGTGTAATAACCACAATTTTAAAAAATACAAATAATTTACAAAAGTGACTTTCTTATGCCCACTTTACCATTGTTTTACATGTGTAATCATTATATTTTTTATTACAAAACGAGCATTTTATATATTATAACATACTCATACATTATACGACTTGATAAACTATTTGCGAAATTATAATCAATCTAATAAATTGGGGAATTCTGATAGTCAAAAATAGCCAAAGTTTTATTCTACACCCACGAATTCCTGAATATGCAATTAGTACAAGTAAAACATGAATGTCGTGGAAGATGATAAAACTTTGAAGACAAATTGTTTAGGAATTTCAATAAAAAGAAAAAAGCCTTACAAGATATATATTTTTAAGGAAATTGTTCACTTTGTCCTCAAGACGAACATTAAAAATGTCCTTAAATAAATACTAATTAAACCAGGTATAAACTTAATTATATTTAGGCAAATGAAAGAACAAAGCTTGAACATGGCAGATTGCTTGTGTTTCTTAATGTTTGATGAGATGCTAGTGTTCTAAACTACATTACAATACAACTGTCATAGGTTCCGAAGACTGAGGATGTTAAGAGTGAGAATATAACCATAAACATGTTTTGGTTTAATGATAAAGGAGATAAAGCTCATATTAAGCTATCAATTTGTTATAGATTTTTGCAAAAATGCTACGATGGCAGTAATTAAAAAAATATATATAATAAAAGATTTATAACAAACATGATTAAATGTTGTCTATGATTACATATACATAACATACATAAACACCCACGCCTGTCACCCAGAGGGGTAGGCAGAGACTACAGACTTCCATTTGGCAAGATCCTGACACACCTCTCTTGCCTCCTTCACATCCATACACCTACGCATACATGCTCGTCGGTTAAGGGTACTCCTAATTTGGCCCGTTTTCAATAAATCGCCAATTTGGTCGATAAATTTTCGCATAGGACGTCCCTTTCCGACTCTGCCATTCACTTCTGCACCATAAATTTTCTTTGTCACTCTTTCCTCATTCATTCTTTCCACATGACCAAACCACCGAAGCATTCCTTTCTTAATCCTGGTCACCACATCATCTTGCAAACCACACTCTTCTCTTATTACACAATTCCTTACCCAGTCATTCAGATTCAGCCCTAACATACTCCTTAACGACCGCATTTCTACTGCGTTTATTCTACCTTCGTTTTACTTGCGTTCACTTTCATACCCCTTTCTTTTAATGATCCGTTTATTAATGTAACCATCATTTGCAACTCTGCCGCCGACGACGCAAGAATAACTTGATCATCGGCGTACAAAAGGCATTTGACGGTTAACTCACCCATTCTTAATCCGCATTCTTCAACTTTCAAATTTTGCAAACAACTGTCCATAAATAGGTTGAACAGCCACGGGGAAGCCACACAGCCCTGTCTGACACCCTTATGGATATCAAACCAGTCCGAGTAGACCCCGTTGATCCTAACACAAGCACTAGAGTCCCTATAAAGAGACTCCAATGCCCGTATCAAGCCAGCGCTCAACCCAAATGAGTTCAGTGTTTGCCATAGCAAATCCCTATCCACTCTGTCATAGGCCTTTTCCAAGTCCATGAACGCACAAAAAACCTTCTGGTTTTTGGCCAGAAACTTCTCCGCGATCATGCGCATGGAAAAGACTTGATCTGTATATTTCATTCCCTTTCTAAATCCCTCTATGATTAATTTACAATTAATACCAAAGTAACCAATAATTAAGTTAATAGGACAAAAAACAGCAAGAATGCTTTTGAAATTTAAAATTAGAAATAATTCTCTTTGTTTGATCCTACACTTATCGAAAGGGGAAATTTTATTTGAAAATAATTAAGATTTATACGCATGACATAGTAGACTGCTAAATGGGAGCATTTAAAATTAATTACTACTTTTAGATATTGATGCGGGAGAAAATGAACTACTGGATGATGGAT
Source organism: Parnassius smintheus behrii (assembly GCA_036936625.1). NCBI lineage: Eukaryota > Metazoa > Arthropoda > Insecta > Lepidoptera > Papilionidae > Parnassius > Parnassius smintheus. The sequence goes on along the minus strand of JAUPFT010000027.1, from coordinate 4,925,020 downwards.
AAGTAAGCTGACAGATACCTCAGTGTAACCTGATAAAACACCTAAAATTAAGAGTAAAGTACGAAATTTAACCAACGTGTATTAGTAATAGTGTAATAGTAGGTGGTATTAGACTTTGCGCAAATAAGTTTTTACAACTAAAACATATTACTAACCCCAAGAGAGCAAAGATACTGCAGATATGACTGACTGCCTGAAGTTAGTCACTTTTGTTTGATTTTATTTAATTCCTTTAATCAAAGATTTTATAAAAAGTGTCTAAAACATAATTCGGAACATATATGCCGTGAAACAAAGTTTTACCTATTACAATGAGATTTCAGGAAGTTAAAAAAGAGATGGAAGTGTGTGTCATCATTTTAAACAGTTTCCATAAATAAAAATTGAACAATATCTTATGTTAATACGACAAAAGATTTGTTTCAATATCTATATGATAACAACATATTAAGTTAGTTAATGTGTTAATTTAACTAAAACTCTGCTGAATACTTTCTCCTTAGTAAAAAAACCACGAAGCAGAAAACACGAATCCTACTTGCCAACAATTAAAAGTGTATTCAATAAACTGTTGTTCAATAATTTAAATTTAAATTATTCCTTGGTGAAAAGTTGTTAGCAAGATGCTAATAATATATTATAAAATCTGGAATATTTACTGGTAAAAATGTCCTCCACGCCAAAGAAAGAGGTACTAATTAATAGAAATTTTACTGCTCACAATTTGGCAGTTAGCAAATTTGCAGAAACTAAAACTAAAATATTTGTATTTTAAAAGTTATAAAAAGATGAAAATTAATGTAGGTATGTAAATAACGTAATAATGACCTTTGTAATACAACTCCACACCAAGCAAATTCATTAAATTTGTAATGTTTCAAGAAAAACGCTTTTGTGACTTTCACAAAACTTTACGATGTATTGAAGATTATAACAAAAATAATTAAAAACATTTGACCAATGATTCCCCGGAAATGGGATATTTTAAATCATTAAATTGTTAATAAATATCAAATTTGAATTTCTAACATGACATAAACAAAAAAGTAAGGACCCTTATCATTTATTTGATGATCAAAATAATTATACGTAGTTCAGACCCTCAAAGATGGCCTAAGAGCTTGTGTAATAATTAAAAATAAAATATTAAAAGGCAGACATATTAAAATCAATAATGATAAAATAAAACTTCAAATATTAAAATATTTTTAAACTCTTAGAAATACCAAAAATAGAAGTGGTTATAATTAGGTTTTTTCTCTCCAAAATATCAAAATTAAGGTGTCATCAAACAGCTTATGTGATTATTTATCTACTTTACTTAAGGCCCCGATCAAAACCTTGCGAAAGTGTGTTTTTCAGAGACTATTATCTCTTTAGTTATGAGAAATAAACTACATCCAAAAGCACATTATTAAAGTGTTCGATATCCTATCATCACATTCCACGTTTTAATTAGTTTTTATGTGTTATCTATTTATACATTTAAAACTTATTTTTAAAAATGAATAAAATTATTGATAACATGCATCTGTTGTTAAAGGCAATGCTCTAATCATTTGAGGATTACACATTACATACTATTGGATAGATAATTTAAAAATCTATATTATTTCTTAAGTTCGTCTTTCTTTCTTAATTTAAATAATTCCAAAAATTTGAGCGTATTTATCGATATATTGTAGCGAGATCGCGTGGATTGTATAGAACCGACCGCTCAAGGTCGTTCGCAAGGAGTAGCGCCATAAGCATCTCAATTAGTAAGTTTAGAAAGTTAAAAGTACATCATAATGTGATATAGAGATAAATATCTATGAGTCAGATAGTATTTTTTAGCTTGAATTTTTATTTTGTCATTTTCATTAATTTTAACATGTCTACACTGCAATATTTTTATGACATTCATGCACCAGCTGTGAATAATTAAACTGATTATATATTATAAAGGTTTTTAAGCTTTCTTTTTTTTTATAGAATAGGCTGACAAACGAGCACACAGTCCACCTGATGGTAAGTGGTTGCTGCGGCCCATAGACATCTACATCTATCTTCCATTACAAATCAAAATGCGGATGCGTTGTCACCCGTGAGGACTGAGATGGAATGCCTCATTTCCAGTAAAAAGGGTCTCCGGTTCTCTACACTCACCATACGAAATACAGCAGCATTAAGCTACTATTTCACGCTGGTATTCTGTGAGAGCATGGTCCTTCCCCGGTCGAGCCGACCCATTCGTGCTACAACTATACTACTAATATAACTGCAGCATGGCTCTACCACGTAAAAAATTATGCTTTTTACATGACAAAAATTCGAATTCCACACCAAGATCTATTAATAATTTAATTCTATCACATATACCACTGTAGGGGCCGTTTTGTAAAGCATTTTTTATTATTTTAATCACATTTTCAACACACTAAAAAGTTTTGGGAAGGTCTCATAAGTGATCTTCGCGTGACATCCACAGATAAAATGTAATTGTCTACTTGTGGCGGAGTTGTATCACACAATTCGTTATTACATGTAAAACATGATTTGCAAAGTTTAATTTTTGACTTTTTAATAACTTTCCCTTCCACATACCTTTTTGTCTCCGTGACAATTTTATTTGCAAATTCTTGCGAATCATTACCTGCCAATTTTTGAACTATAGTCTATATTAATTCTATTTTCCTTTGGGGGCAGGTGTAATTCATTTTTTGCCAGCAGGCAATCCAAATTATTTAAAACTTTATTAAAGTCTTCCTCACAATTTGCCCCCAAGGAATGTGTTGAACTCAAATTAATTTTGAACTTAAATTAAACTAAATGGGAGCATAAATAATAATTACAGTTAGATATTAATGCGGGAGAAAATGAACTACTGAATGATGGACATGTAAGCTGACAGATAACTCAGTGTAACCTGACAAAATACCTAAATTTAAGAGTAAAGCACGAATTTTAACCAACGTGTATCAGATGGTCTAATATTTTGTGCAAGTAAGTCTTTACAACTGAAAAATTAATAATTAATGTAAAATAAATATTTGTCTGTAACAACTTTGTTTTGATTTTATTTTCAAAACATTATTAATTACCCCAAGAGAGCAAAGATACTGCAGATATTACTGACTGACTGAAGTTAGTCACTTTTGTTTGATTTTATTTAATTCCTTTAATCAAAGATTTTATAAAAAGTGTCTAAAACATTATTCAGAACATATATGCTGTGAAACAAAGTTTTACCTATTACAATGAGATTTAAGGAAGTTAAAAAAGATATGGAAACAATTTTTGTCTTCGCCATTTTCATTGCTGCTTTTATTTGACATTTTTGTTTTCTAATTTTGCTTTTTAAAATCACGATTTTGTTAATTATTTTTTTCATTTTCACATCTGTACACCTTTCTTGTAATCAATGTACCTGAAAAAAGTACGACAATCAGGTATGCATATAGAGATCAAATGAAACAATGACGGCATAGATCAAATTGTATTCGATTCTCCTTTTTTAATAAATGATTTTGAATTGCAAGTTGTGCCTTAGGATAAAATAATAAATAAATGATATAATATATATTATGCAATATGCTATTAGAATGCTTTTGGAGCTGGCGCAGTGCTACAGTGTACACAGTGCAAAAATGTAGCATTTCCACTGCATGGCTTGCGGCTCAGTGATAACAAAAGGAGGATGGCCAAATCGTACCAGACAACGAAATTACAGCGTCCCAATATGAAATATTTATGTAAAATACCTTATTGTTAAGGTATAACTCTCTAAGTAGCCACAAAAAAAGTTATTAATTTATTTCTATTGTTGTAACTGTTCAGAATTATTTCAAATAATAGTTTCAGAACGCACCTAATGACGATTCATTTCATGTGTGAAAGGACTTGGTATTCAAAGACTATAATTATTCACGTTTTTATGAATAGTTGTTAATTTTAATTCAATTCAATTAGTATGTAGACATCAAATCAACTACTATATTTAAGCAAATACATTTTCTATTCTAAGAATATGTATTTTTATAGAATAAGGGTGACCAAAGGAGCACACATTCCAATAGCAAAGTGCAATCGGCAAGTGCATGCTGAAGCTCATAAACACCTAAATTAATAATATAATATATAAAGAATCAAAATGCAGACACCGCTTGTCACGCCTAACCCATGAAATTCCTTGTTTCCAGTAAAAAGGGTCTGATTCTCTACGCTCACTGTAAGAAACAGAGCATCATTAAGCCGGTATTTTGCGCTGTTAGTCTGTGAGAGCGTAATCCTTCCCCATTCGAGCTGACTCATTCGTGCTACAACCATAACATAGTTGAAGCTTGGCACGTAATAAGGTATAATAGAATATAAGATATAATGAGTTCATATCTATACCTTTTCCGAAAAATTGGGTTAGTTTTACAGGAACATTACAGTGATGTATTTGATATTTAAGTCTAATTAAATAGTTTACTTAACTTAGACAGTTTCATGTATTTTTGTACTTAAGCTGTGCATAACTGCTTAAGTGCAACTGAATGTCTGTGGAAATTGTTTTCGCTAATTTAAAACTCACATTTAATTGTACACACATCATGTATTTTTCTAAAAAGCTGTAGGTTTTCCTTATATAAATAACTGAGTAATAATGTCCTCCAGACCGAATTTCGGCCACGGCAGCCCGCCTCAACGGAGGCTAGCCATCGGCGCAGGACAGGATTATAGTGCCCAAGTGTATGCGCAAGCACAGGTGCACTCTCTACTCCCTCACTTTCATAATCCGATGGGATGGTAAACTGACAAGACCGGAGAGAGATCAGGCGCAGGACCAACGGCTTTACGTGCTTTCCGAGGCATGGGGTGAGGCACCGCCAACTTCCTGGCTCCGGGCAATTACTGAGAATTTCTCGACGGAAAACTCAATAATTAATTTTTTGGTCTGACCCGGGATTCGAACCCAGGATCTCATGATCAGCAGTCGCACTACTACAACCACTAGACCAACGAGGCAGTCTGAACTGAGTAATTAATTAATTAGTTAAATAATTAATTGACCATAATTTTAATATTAAAAATTTTAAATTAACAAGTAATCATCAGGTTACGTTATTTATAGGATTATTGAAAATACCAGGATTCAATTAATTTGAGAAACATCCACTTTAATTTAATTTAACATTCAACATGTTGAGCAGGAGTGCCGGTGTCACACAAACACTGACGTGAACCGAGGACGTTGTCATGAGGTGCAATTGCCACTTAAGGATGTGATAATGTTAATATTATTATCCCTCATGATAATGTATCCATATATGGGTAAATAACAATATATAATAATATAAATTGTCATCATTTTTTTTAAAACCACTGCTAAACACTGATTAATAACGCTAATTACCTCCCTAACTTATCGCTTACACTTTTAGGCTACATCGCAGTCGGATAAAGCGGCCAAGCAAGGTTTTTCGTTATTAATTAAAATGTGCAATAAATTGCCTTTAGAAATAAAGACTTCCATTAAACGCGTTTCGACAATTGACAAAAACATAATTTTTGAATCACGCTTTCTACAATATAGAAGAATATACGAAATGTTCATTTTTTGACTTGCTTGACATGTAAATGTAGATGAATTTTAATTTGTAATTTTAATAATCTAATGTAATGTAATATCATTTGCATTGATTGTAATTTTAATGTTATATTTTAACAAAATGGTCAATAAATAAAAAAGTAAGAGGTATTTGTTGATTTAGCCTTAAAAATATTTTTGACGTTATTATAAAAAAATCGTGGCTATTTAGATATTATTTTTAAACGTGATTGTGTTTACAACATAAAAAAAAACCAATCTAACTATAGTTTGTTTTGGGACATGAAAAAAAAGTCCAGCTCCTATAGAAATTTGGCCATCCTCCTTTCGAAGTTATAAATACAAGAGTTGTAACCGCTTTCTACATTTGAACCATTATTAGTCGTAGTTGTTACTATTATAGTAATCTTTAACTTATCACACGGAAAACTTACTGGTATAGTAATAGAATATAGTTACAGTAATTACTAATTATTAATGTAACGAAAAGAACCTACTCTTTTGTAAATGCCCCCGGGTGTTGTGGTTCTTCATGGGCGGTGATAGTTACTTACCATCAGGTGAGCTGCATGATCGTCCCCCCCTCTCCTTTAAAAAATAAATTAAATACCTCTTATAGGATTATCATGTGAACTTGGCAGAATCTTGTGAAGTACATTCAGTATATGTGGTGTGGGTTCCATTTCTAATCCTTCAGCATGTAAGCCTGTAATAGTGGTGAAAGTATATGAGTAACACAAAACTTTCTTTATTGGGCTTGCTTTATTCACTGCTACATACCACATATATAATGATAATAATAATAATGTCCTCCAGACCAAATTTTACAGTGCCCAAAGTGTATGCGCAAGCACTGGTCATTATTACTATTTCCAATTTCTTAACTCTAACTTAAAAATTTAAAACTGCTGAGAATTTCTTGATAGAAATACCCAAAAACAGATTTTGGATCGAACTGGGATTCAAACCCGGGATCTCATGATCAAATTGCATTTATGACACTAGACCAACGAGGCAGTCAAGTGTTATTATAGTATTAAGTAATAAATTAATGTTTTTTCATTATAATCATTAAACCTAAAAATAAAAAATGGTGCTCCTTGAAAAATGCCGATATGTGTGCATAAAGCATTCAAATACTTAAAATTTGCAAAAAGATTAAGTTACACTCCACATGTATTTTTATTATGATATATGCTTTTTTTTCTATTAAAAATTGTTTAAAGTTATGGTCATAAGTAATAATCGAAAACTATACCGATTAGGTAATCTACTACAACTGCCCTGATTTATCCTGAGGGTCGCCCGCATAAACCAAGAGAATTACAAATGAAACTGTATCAGGTTTTTTGATTGTATGAATACTTTGATTGAGACAACAATATCTACCAACTAAAAAATAAACGAAAATAGTAAGATTTCTTCATAAAATGTTTATTTCTTACAGTTCACAATAACAATACAAAGTTATAATGCAGCTAGTTTTATGTCATTTTCTATGGAGTTGTAACGAAATTTTTACCAATCCAAGTTCAATTAATAAGTTGGTATTTATTTTATTTCTTTATTTTATTTTATAGGATAGGATGACAAACGAGCACACAGTCCACCTGATGGTAAGTGGTTGCTGTGGCCCTTAGACATCTACATCTGTCCTGGATTACGAATCAAGGTGCAGATGCGTTGTCACCCATGAGGACTAAGATGGAATGCCTCGTTTCCAGTAAAAAGGGTCTCCGGATCTCTACACTCACCATACAAAACACAACAGCATTAAGCTACCATTTGATGCTGGTATTCTGTGAGAACGTGGTCCCTCCCCGGTCGAGCTGACCCATTCGTGCTATAACTATACTACTAATATAACAGCAGCATGGCTCTACCACGTAAAAAATGGTAGACTATTACTCATTAAAAATCCGTTAACTTGTTAATTCTAATTTGATGCGACAGTTTTCCTTTCAACTTCATTATATATGCTACTATTGAGTATCCTTTCCACATTTCCAAAAATAGCAGTTTTGTTGGCAGAGGAGACACATGACTCTAATGAAAAATACAACTTTAAAGCTTAATATTTCGGTAACAAACCCCTGAATCGTAAAGGTGCTCTTCCATACTCGCAATGTTTTTGAAAGACCTATCCAACAATACCTTACAGGATGGAATATATGGGTAAAAATAATCATTCATTTACCTGCATAGGAGGTGTACCCAAAATAAAAATGTTTTTAAGATTTTATTTCACAGTTTTGTAGACATGATTAATGCCTATAAACTATGCAAAATTACAAATTTGTAACACTTAGTGTCTCTGAGTAAAACTGCGTTGGGATGAACATGGAGAAACTATAAGGTTTCCTTGTTGTGTGTAAATATGGAACCCTAAAAATGTAAAATATTATTAATTTACTATCTAGGGCTTTATAACCACTTACTACCAGGTGGAGTTGTAGTAGTTGTTGTCAAGTTATACACTGACATACCATTGTCTTTAATTTAAAAGTGAGTAAGCTTTTTTTTTCTTATTTTATTTAGGGATTTTTGTTAGTTAACATGTCAATTCTATTAAAATCTATATGTTGCTATTAATCTGCACATACTCAATGCAATATCCAAGGTGGGGGCATGTAGGATGCCCTGTGTAATACCTATATTGTCCACATTTATCTTATATGTCCTTCCAAATAATTCCCTTTCCCCTAGTTGCCGTTCACATTCCATCAAAAAGTGATGTAAGTTTTCTATTACTCCACAAGTTTCACATTAGATGGAATCAGTTCTTTTCATCAAATAAGAAATCTTTTTCATGGAATGTGACCTGTTCTTATTCTAGATATTAATTTAATAGAATTTTTTTTAATTTTGTATCTACAAACCAAGGTATTCGAGGTGGTTCACTCTGTATTGTTTAGTACCAAACACCTTTCGTTTTAGAGCGTCCATTGAAAAATTCTTTCAATTTGTTATGACATTAATTTTTGAATTTTGGTAGTACTTCTGAGTAGCAAGGGTCAATATTATATTCTACACCATTTATACAAGCAGAGTTCACTAATCTATCTGCCTTGTCATTACCCAATATTTGGTCTATGTGCTGGAATCCACTGCACTCTTGCACATGTGTCGCGTAGACTGAACTGATATATTATTTGGGAAAGTATGCAATAGGCTTTCGAAACACCTACGATTCCAGAGGCAGATCGAGCCAAATATTGGATAGCAGTTTTCCTGTCCGAGTATATAATAATTTAGTTACAATTATAGCTTGCAGCATACTTTAGGGCTTCGGATATTGCAATGAGTTCAAGGGTCATAATACAAATGTCATTAGTAACTTTATAAGATTTAGAAACTGCTTGATATAGGTCGAAAAAAGCTGCCCCTTGCAACTTTAGCACTCTTTGATCCGTCTGTGTAGATTTTGTGCCAATCGTGATATTTATTTTCAAGTTCTTCAATAACATTTACTTTAACGGAATTTATTCCTACCCCTATCCTATCCAATCCTATCCTTTAGTTATTGATAAGAAAGTGCTTTACTATCTATGGCTTTATAACCACTGACCATCAGGTGGGGTTGTAGTAGTTGTCGCAGTCAAGCTATACACTGACATACCTATAATAAGTAAAAACATAAAGTTTGCTTGCCCACCTTTACTAATATTACAATCATGAAAGTGAGTTTCTTTAGTCTGCACTGCTAAAACAATTGCTAATTAACATGACAATGAGAAAGTTTTTAATAAACTTACCAAGGTCTTTTAGTTCGAGGATATAGAAAACGGTCCTCAAAGTGCCGATCGCAAATGCGGTAGTTATAGTAAAATTCACGATCGGTTTTATATTTTAGATGTTCCAGCTATACTTTTCAACTGCTGAAACCTTTCTAGTGAGGTATTCTGGTTTCGGAACATAGTGTAAAACATCTGGAATAATAAAATATAATCATTAGTTCCGAGGCGAGAGAGGGAAACTGAAACAGGAGATGGGCAATAACCCGTCTGCCAAGCGTGGCAGCTATGGCAAATAGCACCTATGAGGCAATCCGTGGAGGTGCCTTGAACCTTCAATTTCTTAGATATTAGCTGTTGTTAAAAAAGTCCTTACTTGGTCACATTTAAAAACACATTGCCATTTTTCTTCTTCTTCACATTTTTGCACACATTAAAAAAACACTGGGTCGCAAATATTTATTTTAATACAAGAAAGCATATAAACAAACTAGGAATCAGAATAATTTGAAATTAATATTAATATCAAATTAACCTCAACTATCAGTGACCGCCATTATCCATCCATTAACTGCGTAGGTAGTGGCGTGGTGCGTCTAATTTAGTCTAGTGCTTAGGAATGTAGATGGCAGCACAAAAAAAATATCATTTTGTTCTCAAAATAATGTTCTAAGTTGCACGCCCATGGCATCCATTTACCATCAGGTAGAATGTGTACTCACTTGTCGCCCATATTTTATACAAAAAATATGTGATTTATCTCGTGAATAGCTATCCAATCGATTTGTTGAACTATATAAGCCCTAACTACTATAAGGTAAAATAAAAATATTGCATAAACAAACAGAAAAGCATAAACTTTTTTTATTTTTTGTAAATCAAAATATCAAGTGTCAGTTGATGTCCGTGCTCATGTTTTCCTGGTTATTGTTCGTGTAGTTTCTTTTAAGTGCGTCTTATTTTACTTGTAATTGAAATTGCAAAGAAAAGAAAGCGTTCTGCAATTCTTAATACTCCTTATATTCAAACCAAGTATCTATTCGTAACACCGTCATTTGCTGTAACTATAAACGACAAAAAACTTATTTTAATATTTTATTTTTGATTTTGTCCCTAAGCATGGAAATGAAAGGTTACGCAGTCCCTTTAAAAATCCTGACAAGGCGATGATCTTTTTGAATCCCGCATACCAAAATGATGCGATCCGAATCTTAATATTTTTATTATTCTATCAGGTTCATTTAATAATTCATTTATCTGAATTTGTGGGCTCCGTGGTGCAGTTGCTAAGCAATGAGTAAAAAAGTTCCAGTCTGCAGATTTGACCTTGTGCAATTGTTAATATTATGTAAATTGCTTTCACGACACAGAAGAAAATCCCAGTTTAAGGTTACAATTTAAAAAAAGACAACTAAAAGAATAAACTAAAAATGTGAACTATCTTTTATAAATATCCGCCTGTGGTTTAAATTAACCTCTATTTCATATTCAGTGAATTAATTTTTCTGTAATTCGGGGATACTTATTATATACATTGTGCAGAAAAAAGTAGTTACGACCTAATAGGTCCCTCCGTTGAGCACAAATTTGGTCAGCGTGGGACGTTGCTTTAAAATTCTTTTATTTCTGAGCGAAATAATGAGCAATTTTCTGCCGCCCTGCTCCAGTCCATCTGTATTTTATTTAAGATTAACAAGAAGAAGATACTTGATGCACAACAAAGTTTCATTTTTATATATTTGAAATAGAATGCATATTAAAGTAAAAATAAATGTACAAATAACATCTACAATGGTAGATATATTGAGAATCTATTGCTTAGAGAAACGCCTTATGTCACAGCTAGTTTAGCTGTTTCGTACTCTAATCTACTCTACTATTACTATCTGCTGCTTGCGTTAATTATTTAAAGAAAAAGCTTAAGCTTTACTTGAATGAGTTTTAAAGTGCAGTGCTTGCAAAATTCCTCTCACTACTTGTAACAATGCTCCTGCGTGCTTTAGACTTATAAAACAACTTTTTTAAATATTTCATGAAATAATATTGCAAAACTTTTCTTCAGTGGACAGCTTTCGAAAGTATTCAGAAATTATCATCCATCCATTTAAAGCATGAACGTCCACTGCTGAACATAGAGCCTCCCCATAGATTGCCCACAGATGTTACCATATTTGCCACGCTTATCAGATGAGTAGGCTAGTGCTAGCTCTATATTTTAAAAGATTTTATAGTTTATAATATTTTATCAGGAAGACGCTGCTGCCAATCTTCTGTTTTATTTTACCTCTGACGACACGGAATGGTATGGGATAGTGAATATTCTTAAGCCACTACTACATGGTTTGTTCAGAATTATTCTTCCTTGTCAAGCCGTAAAGTACCCATGAAAAGGCCATTGTAGCACGGTTTGCCCTACTGCCATCTTCGTTCGAAGTACTTCACGTGTGGTGTAAGCGAGATGCTTATACATTACTGAATTTCTCATGGCCATTTACGAACAAAATAAAATGGGGTAATGAATTCTCTTACACCGTCACCACGCGATATCTTCATTTAAAACATTTTAGGGGTGACCTTAGTTAGGAATTTCGTCTCCGTCTTCAGAGGTGATAACGCATCTGCAGCCTCCTTTGTGTGAAATTAGTTGCAGATGTCGTCGACATAACATAAAAACGTTTAATTTTATTATGCATTGAAAGTACAACATGTCTCAGTTTAATGGCCAAATATTCAAACGCTTCTCAATTTTAAGATATTGCTAAGTCTCGTGGTGTTACAATCACATTCTAAAATTGAGCAATGTGTATTTGGGCATAAAACACCGAAACCTTAGAACATATTTTTGAAAACAACTTGTGGAATTCAATGCCATGCATTTTTCGGCGAAAGGACGTGAATGCTTCTATTACCAAGGTTTTCTAAATTATGTTTTTGTGAAAAGGGGCAATAAAAACTAAGAACTTTTAAAAACCAATTGAAATTGCAGTTATTAGAATCATTCGGCAATAGAAATTGTAACTGAACTTTAATTATAATTAGATAATGCGTTTTTCTATTAGATCCCAATATTAATCATCATATTAAAGTTCACTATCCGCTCAACCGTCAAAACATCCGTCCCGGCTATGTGTCAAATATATATTGTCAATAACAGTCATCCATTACAGCGATTCAATTACCGTTATTTTCCACAATTTTTTAAATACTTTAATTGGTATTATACTTTGCTTTTAGCAATAATGTTATAATCATATATAAATACCGGCGATTTTTCAGGACCGTTACGACCTGGGGACCTTCAAAAAAAGAGCTTACTCCTTTCTAAAGGACCGGCAACGCACCTGCGATTCCCCTGGTGTTGTGGTTGATCATGGGCGGCGGTAGTCACTTAACATCAGTTGAGCCGCATGCTCGTTTGCCCCCTCTTCTATAAAATATAAAGACGAGAAAAACATGTTTATTTAATTTTACACTATACCCATACATTTAAAGAAAACACGAAATTAAATAAATTATAATAAAGATATTAATAAATGCTTTGCAACCATCCGCTAAATTAAATAAAATGATCTGTCTTCCTTAGTTTGAGGAGCACCTCCCGCCTCCCTCAATTTCGTGCACTAATCCCGTCACCACTAGTCCCAGCACCACTACTCCCAACACCACTATTCTTGGAAAGACACACCATAGACGATAATACGACACGTGTTTCGCCTCTACACGAGGCATCTTCAGGTGATGCTGACTCTACGACGGCTGACCGCTAAGAACTGCTGACTTACTGTTGAGGGCCGCTGAGCATAGTTCTCCCCCTAGACTGTCTATATAGGGGGATATTCGCCGTAGTCATCACACTTGGTAAGCGGTTTAGCAAACATAATTTATTTTATTTTGTAGCAGATACACTGCCGGCCATTTACAGCCTAGTTATATCAGATAGAAGATAACACGTAAACGGTTAATAAAAAAATAATATAATGCGAAAAAGCCATAATCAATATTTCCTTAAAGGATAGTTAAAGAATAACAGTCATCTCACGGTAGATCAGAAGCACCATTATTGGCGGCTCCTAGTTAAAGCGACCTATGTCACCCCAGTGCCCAGTGGTGCAATTCAAAAATACTTTGTATTACAAGCCGTGCCAACTGTCACATGACATTTTATTATTCGTTAGAACGTGGTTAAGCGTAGCGTTTCAATTTGCAATTCGTTTGTTCCAAAGTTGAATATAAGTGGTAGAGCCACGCTACAGTAGCATTATGATTGTAGCACGAGTGGGTCAGCTCTACTGGAATAGTAACACTCTGTCATGAAATACAAGTTTTTACTGGAAACAAGGCATTCCGCCTTAGTCCTCTGGGGTATCAACACATCTGCATTTTGATTCTTAATAGAGGATATATTATTATGTAGATGTCTCTGGGCCACAGCATCCATTTACCATCAGATGGACTGTGTGCTCGTTTGTCAACTTTATTCTATAAAAATAATCTAATTGTGTTATGAAAAATATGAAGCGTCCTGGTACTGAGGTAACGGCTGTTATTGAGCAATTTTACACTATTTAAATAGTCACAAAAATTATCGCATGTTTTAAAAAGAAACAATATCGTTCGTGTATTCTTAATTAACGTAAAGAACTGTTTAATTTTTCTACTTTTTTGTTTTATTTTTGTTAAATAAATAAATCCTTTGTTAGTTTTTAAAAGATTTTATTTGAAAATTGTAACTTTATTTTCTCAATGTGCGTCATTTCTAATCTCCTAATAAATAAAACCTACTAATACAAAAGCAATCGATTTCATACTTTGAACAAAAGCTGTAACCGTTTCGTAGCCAGATGGAATTTGGATGAATGAACAGGATAGTATTCTATATATAATTCAAAGGCCGAAAATTTGCTAAATTATACTTGAAACACTTCACCCATATCGGGTCTAATACACGATATCGCTAAACCCTTCTCAAGAAATGTATTATTGGATAACCTCGAGTAACTGTTAAATGAAATTTGACTTGGAATTTTACTGCTTAAATTCGATCGAAGTACGACTAATACAGGATCATTACTTACGTTCTACAAAATTTTATTTTACGTCCAGAGCGAAGTTTTATTATTTTAACAGTTTCCCTGCCAGCGAAAAAACACAAGAGTTAAACGATCGAAATGTTCATATTTATACGAACATGACTCACGGCACAGTGAAATGATTAAGTTGCACTCGTGTTCATTAGCCTGTAAGCTCTTTAAATAAATCTTGGCCTTTTCAGTAAAAAATACTTTTACCAGCAGCCACGTTTTATGTCCCGGAAGGGGATATAGATCTTAGTATACTACACAACCGCCCGATTGACCTTGGGTACTCCCAGTACCCAAGCGAATTTATGGGTCGATTCCCAAGCACTGAATTCTTACTAGAAATGTGTTTCTCATTCGATCGTAAGCTTGTTATTATTCAAATATATTTTTGTTTCAATCACTCTAAACGTTTCCGCCCGCTAAAGTGCCAAAAATGTACACCACCATGAAAATTACAAGGCCATGAAAATTAAAACCAAAAGAGTCTGGCCTCTCAATACATTTATGAAAATGTAATGTACGTACACAAAAATAATGTTATTAAACTAAGTTTGTATAAAAAGGATTATTATAATATTAAGGAATTTATGGATGATAATAAGCCCTGGGAAGGATGATCGCTACCAAGCTATTTCTAATTTGTTTTGTGTTGCTAATTGTAAACACACTTTTTCAATTCAACAATTGTAAGCTATTATTGTAAAAAAACAGTCCCGCTGGGTTTCTTGCTGGTTCTTCCCAGGACAGAGGTTTTTTTTGCGTACCAGTGGTAAATGAAAAAAGTGACTTTCAATAACATTGAATAAAAAAGTTTCTGTTTCTGTTTCTGGCGTCTGTAGCCTTCTTTATTTATTTTGAAGTTTTTTGCAGGTGTCCAGGTGCTGCAGTAACCACTTCATTAGCCACCATCGTGTAAGTAAACTATAACTTCATATCCTATCCTATAATTAATAAAATTAAATCCCAAGCCAAGCATAAAAGTGCAAGACTTCAACATACTATAAGTACATACTGCGTAGATCGGAACAAAAATTAATCATTTTAATCTGTGGTAACCGCGGTTATCTTTGCGCCCTCCTTTCTGCCAAGGAGGGTCGCGTTCGTATACGGCTTAGAGATCTCTAGTCAGATCGTTAAGCCATTTCCTAAAAGGCGGTGTTTAGTGGGTAAAAGTCTCCACATAACCACGCAGCCGGCTGCGTGGTATGCTATGAGCATTCACCGCCTCCCTCCCCCGCTTTCCGGAGGGTTGCCCATATTTGCTTCGGGCGCAAAAAAAAAAAAAAAACGGTTATCTATGACATCTGGACATCTCAGTCCGCCCCCGTGACCATGGATGTGACTATGGAACTCGTATACGAAAATAACTTTTTTGAGGTCTCCGATTTTGTGCCTCAAAGTTGCGCTTAAGCACTTTTTTATTCCCAGAAAGATATACAGAAGCTACCATGATCGGTTGATCACCGGTCATGGCCACTCTGCAAACCGAAGCCTCTAGATCTTTGGAGTATACTCGTATTTTGGAGTATACTTTATAAAGTAGATTTTTTTAGATTTGAAGTCGCTTAATAGAGAATTTGCTATCCGCTACGCATCTCCTTTTACGCTTAAGGCATTCGTAAGGCAGTCGGGGGAAACGAAGCAGGTCAGCTTATCTTTACGGAAGGAGTGTACAATCAAGATTGTTTTTAAATTAGGATTGACATGAACGTACCCAATATATTTTTCTATAAAGGGAATGAATTAAAACGAGGACTAAAATATAATATCGTCAGCAACTCGGATTCGATCTCTGCCGGCGTCAATCAAATTGATATTTGCAATTTTAAGCGCTGATTTACTCCTTGCTCTGCGGTGGACAAAAATATTTCGAAGATCTTTAAAGTTCTGATTCAGCAGGGACTATTGTTAGGCATTTTTGATTTAATCATGATGTAAAATACTCAGACCCGTTGATGAAGAGCAACGTCATAAGTACGATTTGTTTTAATAATAATTTATTATGTTTACGCGAACACAAAGTACACATGTAAATAAAATTACATTTTACGGATTTCATCGCGTACATTAACTTATTTTATATTTTCGACGTTTTGAGTATTTAACAACACCCATGGTAGTTGAATCATCATCATCATCATTACAGCCCTTCACAAGTCCACTACTGAACATAGGCCTCCCCCAAGTAATGCCACAAAGCACGGTCCTGAGCCACCTGCATCCATCGACTTCCTGCATGTATTACCAGGTCGTCACTCCATCTAGTGGGGGGTCGCCCTACACTACGCCTACCGGTACGAGGCTGCCACTCGAGAACCTTTCTTCCCCATCGGTTATCGGTTCTTCGAGCTATATGGCCGGCCCATTGCCACTTCAGCTTACTAATCCGTTGGGCTATGTCGGTCACTCTGGTTTTACTGCGGATATTCTCATTTCTGAGTCTATCACGCAGAGAAACTCCGAGCATAGCCCTCTCCATAGCTCGCTGAGCGACCTTAAGCGTCCTCATACGGCCAGCAGTGAAGGACCACGTCTCAGATCCGTAAGTCATCACTGGCAACACGCACTGGTTGTACAATCTAGTATTTAGAGATTGAGGTATACCTGACGAAAAGATATGTCGTAATTTCCCGAACGCTGCCCAGCCGAGTTGAATCCGTCGACTGACCTCTCGGTCGAAGTTGGACTTACCTAGTCGGACTATTTGTCCCAGGTAAACGTACTCGTCCACAACTTCGAGCATAGTGCTCCCAACAACTACCGGCACAGGTGTGACATGGACATTAAACATGATCTTTGTTTTGTCCATGTTCATCTTAAGACCTATCCGTTGGGAGGCACTATTGAGGTCATTGAGCATAACGCTTAAGTCCTCCATCGATTCTGCCATAAGGACTATATCGTCGGCAAATCGAAGGTGAGTGATGTACTCGCCATTGATGTTAATACCGTATCCTTTCCAGTCCAGTAGCTTGAAAACGTCCTCCAACGCAGCGGTGAAGAGTTTCGGGGATATAACATCACCCTGTCTTACACCTCTCTGCAGTTGGATAGGTTTCGAACTCTGGTTCTGTACTCGGATAGCCATCGTAGCCCTACTGTACAAACACTTCAGCACTTCGATGTACCGACAGTCAACTTGGCACCGCTGAAGGGACTGTAGCACCGCCCAAATTTCGACGGAATCAAAGGCTTTCTTATAGTCCACATATGCCAGGCAAAGTGGCAGATTGTACTCTTCGGTCTTCTGTATAATCTGCCGCAGGGTATGTATGTGGTCTATGGTACTGAAGCCTTTTCGGAAACCGGCTTGCTCGGGAGGCTGAAAGTCGTCGAGTCTGCGTGCGAGACGATTCGTAATGACTCTCGAAAATAGCATGTAGACGCGGCTCAGAAGGGAAATCGGCCTGTAGTTCTTCAAGAGAGCGTTGTCGCCTTTCTTAAAGAACAAAACCATCGCGCTTCTGCTCCACGCCTCCGGAGTAGTGCCACCATGGAGGACGGAATTGAAGAGCTTCTGAAGGACCTCAAGTACCGGTGTTCCACCCGCTTTCAGAAGCTCCGCTGTAATTCCATCCTCGCCCGGGGCCTTGCCGTTTTTAAGGTGGTGGAGAGCCATTCTAATCTCGCTCAGACTGACGTCCGGGATATCATCGGAATAGTGTCGGATAAGACTTGCTCTTGGATCGTTACTCACACCTGCGTGTGGCTCCAACGATGATGTGTACAGCTGCCCATAGAACCTCTCAATCTCACTCAGAATCTCAGGTGTCCCGGAAACGATGTTGCCACACTCAGTCTTCAGCTTTGACAGTTGGCTCTTTCTGGCAGACAGATCTCTGGCAAAGACTTTGGAGCCCTGGTTCCGCTCGATCGCTTCTTTAATACGAGAAGTATTAAAGTTGCGTAAGTCTCGCCGCATGCATTTGGAGATCTGTCTGTTCAGTTGCCTGTATGCTGTCAAATCTGTTGACGATTGCAGCCTCATCTCCCGTCTAACAGCCATGAGATTAAGAGTGTGATCGGAGAGTTTTTGTGTTCTTCTGCGGCGGGTCTTGCAGAACTTAGCTCCGACCGCATGGACAGTTTCCATGAGCTTGTCGTTCATATCGTCCACTGCATTGCAATCTTCTAGGCACTGGAAGCGGTTACGTAACTCGAGCTGAAAGGTTTCGGGATTCTGGATTAGATCACGAGGGGGACGGAGCGTTGACTTCATTAGACGAGACCTCTCCAACTTAACGTTTAGGTTCAGTGTGCCTCTAACCATTCGGTGATCGCTGCCAGTTTTCACCCTTGCGATCACTGAGACATCACTGAACAGTTGGCGTCTGGTCGTCATAATGAAGTCAATCTCATTTTTTGTCGAACCGTTGGGGCTCGACCAGGTCCACTTCCTGTGGGGCCGCTTCTGGAAGAAAGAGTTCATCATAAAGAGTCCCTCTTTCTCCATAAAGTCGGCCAGCTGCTGGCCCCTTCGGTTCCGTTGCCCTACTCCAAATTTCCCTACCTTCAGCTCACCGTTTTCTCTTGTGCCTAGTTTTGCGTTGAAGTCTCCCATCAACACCGTGTAGTGGGTTTTGGAGGAATGCATGGCTCTGGAAATATCCTCATACATTTCCTCCACCTCCTCATCGGGATGTGCCGAGGTTGGTGCGTAAACCTGAATGACCTTCAGCGAATACCGTTTGATGATTCTGAGTATCAGGTACGCGACCCTCGTCGACACACTCCCAATCTTTACAACGTTGTTGACGAGAGACTTGTGGTAGTTGAATGATCTAAATGAACTCCCCCGTATGGTCATGGGTGATGTAATGTACACAAAAGGTCAATAATATAAATTAGTTAATAAAATCGGTAAAATCTAGTTTTAGTTAAATGTGCAGTGTTCGCGTAAATATAAGAAATCATTAAGTTCAACAGTTTACTTTTCAACACAAATAGCTATATAATCTGTGTGGTTTTGTTTAAATATTTGACATATTTAACGAGTTTTAAGAAATAACTTACCAAAAACAATCATTTGCTTAGTTCTTGAATCCTCTTCCATGAATGTTGAAACGACACACGTGTAATCACCAGAGATGTCGGTGTTGGGCTTCACTATGCGGAGTGCTCTGTGCATTTTTAATGGATCGCTTGATGCTCTGTAGGTTAAATCGACACGACCTCTCAATATCCCCATGTCCTGCGGCTTTTGCGACACGATCCATTGGTAGACAGGTCTAGCTTTGTTTCTGAAAAACCACTTCACTACCAGTCCCGATGTGTTGTTACCGTAAGTATAGTCACAGTCTAAAATCACAGCGTCTTGCACACCGTACTGTATTATTTCTGGCACTACTATTTTCACTATTTTAACTGCATTGAATTCTGAAACAAAGAAATAAATTTGGATGTAATTTTCATACTAATATGATAAGTAATAAAAATACGTTTGACTTGAAGTTGTGGTTTCAACCAAAATACTTTCGATCTGTGAAGATCCAAAGTATTTTGGTTGCAAGTAGCATATTGCAAACGAATTACATATAAAGTTATTGAAGTTGCTTTTTTAAAATCTGATCTAGACAGAACATTTTTTATATGAAACCGAAGTAACAAACAAACTTTTAGTCCACCTGAGGATAAGTGACTAACGCAGCCCAGCTAGATCAGGGGTCTTCAAACTTTGAAGCATTAGGGCCATAATGATTTTTAACTACGTTCTAAGGGTCAAAAGGGTTTTAACTTTTCATATAGAGATGATTAATTATTACACACCTCTCCTCTTTTAATATTTTATTAATTAGCCACCTGCTTTGCCTGAACGTGATCTATTAATGTTGAGTTATCAAGATTTTTCTTACTTTCGTTTAAAAAAAAACAGTTCTACGATAAAAAACTGCATTGATCCCTGCTAGCAGTGATCTCCTTCGTAAAGTTTTACAATAACCGATTGAACCATTCGCAAGATGAGCCCGGACAGACAGACAAAAATTTTAGAAATACTTATGTATTTCTGAAAAGCATGCAAATAACTCCTTGACCATAATAGAAGCCAGTTACTCTAATATTACAGGCAGTCACTTCAATTTTATTGATATTTATAGATTCAACATTAACAGTTTAATCTAAGTATTTAAGAATTTACGCTTAATTATAAGGATCGGGTGGAAATCGACAGCAATTTCAAATTTCCACGGGGTGGGTACTGTGCTGGATATATTTTATTAGAAAACTGAAGTGAGAAACGAAGTTAGAGTCCATTTGATAGGAAGTGGGTACTGCAGCAGACTTCAAACAAAAATCACAAATACAAATGAGTTGTGACCTCTAAGGACTAAGGTGAAATACCTCATAGCCTGTAATTACATATCATAGTGCGGCGTGTATAAGATCACAGAAAAGTATTCTGTTGTCCTACTCTGGTTAAAAATGTGATTCTGTCTAGAATTAGAACCCAAGTCTTATGCTATAATAGTAGATTTTCCTTTCAGAATGCATAATAAAGTTCATTTTATAAAAGAACAATACAAAACACTAAACCCCATCTTTCTGACCTTATGCTGTCTTTGTGGACTTTCCCTTACTTGTTTCTTACCCCCATGGAACAAAATAAGTAGCTGGATATATTTAAGCCCCCGGCAAACTTTATAACAGTTATTTATTCATAATGTTACCGTGTAACGTTACCGTGTAACGACGGGGTAAGTACAACCACTAACCCATATCATCCCTTGTACGTCGTAAGAGGCGTCAGATGGAAACAGCAGATCGGCATCTACCTAATAATGACTAAAATTAAATAACTGCGGTTGCCAACCCGTTTGCCAAACGTGGCACCTGTGGCAAATATCCCGCCTATGAGGCAATCTATGTGGGAAGCTTATGTTCAGTAGATGACTTTAATATGCTGCAACGGAAACGGTAAGTCGTAACTTAAGATAAAACCACAAAACCACAGCCCGCAAAACTCAGAAAATAGAATCAAGAACGGAAACAATCCAGGTTACTAAAATAACTCATTTCTAGTTTTTAAAACAAGAAAAACCCACAACCCAAAAAATAAAACACCCACATCATTACATAATTCTTTAGAATACAAACAGTCGTGAATCCGTTGAAACCGTGCTTAGGACGCAAATCCTTAAAGAGCACTTGCAGTATTTGGATGTTAGCGGGTCAGCAGAGATGAATAAAGTTAGATCGCGGGATGTGGTTTATGTCGAGAAACTATTGTGGTGATGCGATTAGGTACGCCAATGGAGTTTTCGAATTACAACTGACAAAAATTGTCAGGTTTGAAAACAACAGGAACTGTGTTTTAATTAGATAACGGAGTCACATTGTATCAGGTAGGTAACCTTTATTAAAAAGAATGTTGCGTGGATATTAAAAAATTATTATTTTTTGTATGTATAATGTGTTTTAATAACACATATAACGTAAAATAGTCACAGATAACGTAAACATGAAACCTTAGAAATACTTTTCTAACATAAAACTCGTGTTAACAATATCTAGAGTGATGTCAGTGGAAACGGTCAATTGCGAGTCGGGCCTAGCTCTATTAGGGTTTCGTGGATATTATGACCAATTAATTTTTATTACAATACTAGCTGTGCCCGTGGTACAGCTAGTATTGTAATAAAAATTACAATACTAGCTGTAACCATACCCTGACTTGTTCCCTCTGTTACCTCTTACGACAGCTACGGGACGATCTTGGGTTGTTGTTGTTCTTACACCAGGTCAAGTTCAGGTCGTCTATGCGCTCCGTCGTTTTTTGCATTATATCCAGCTGGGATAAACTGACGTTTGTTCAAACAAACGCCATCCTGATGGTGTGCATATTTCTTGGCCTGTTATTGCTTGATCTGAAGCATATCAGTCTACCGATGAGGGTCCTAGCCTTTGCAATACGTTCCTCAATTCTTATTCTCCAATCCAGGATGGCGCTAATTTGTTTAGTAGCGTGACCAGTCGGGGAGCTTAGTGCCAATAATATTGCATACAATAGGTGTAATGCTTCCAAATAGGTCACCAGCATTTTAGAGCCCCCACGACAGACCGATTCCGCTTTCTTAGAATTTTGCGGGGAAATCACGATCGATTCTCGAGAGGCGTACTGCGCGTTTCCTCAATCGCCTCTTCCATTGTACTCCTCTTTTGCTCTAGTTCTAGTTCCTGGGCACCTGTTCAATCATCGTGTGAGTCAACCGCAACTTGGGGATTCACCGCAGCATTCACGTGAAAACGTTATTTGAAAAAACCTCCAATGTCCCCCTTTTGACCTAAACTACGCCCGCAATGGGTTTCAATTTATCTCCATTGTCAACACATGCGGCGTACTCCAACAGTGGTGAGGGGTGCCGATTGCTGTGCCGTGAAGAACCTACTGACACCAAGCCAGCTGGCGGGGATGATGGATGCGAGGGCTGCTGGGTTGTCGTGCAGTACCTCGCGCTCAGCTGGCGGTTCTCATTCTGTCACGTTCAGCACCAGTACCAGACGCGCCCTAGCGACCAACAAGCAGCGGCTTTTTACGAGTTGTACTAACTGATGGTTCTGTTGCTGGTTCTCTACACACACTATACGAAACACAGCAGCAGTGAGCTGCTATTATATGCTGGTATTCTGTGAGAGCGTGGTCTTCACCGGTTGAGCCGACCCGTTCGTTCTACAACTATACTACTTATATAGCTGCAAAATGGCTCTACCACGTCAATTTGTTTATGTTGTATTTTGTCCTATGTATACTTTTATCTAATAAAATAAGTTTTTTATAAAATAAATTATAGCTAGACTGAATACAAAATTTAAGTGATTGATGTATTTTAGCCAACTTACAAAAAGGAGTATTACATGTACTTTTAGGGATGAAAATCCATACCAACCGACATTGAAACCGAAATTATACTATACACTTAGTCCATTCAAAAGAGTAAAAAAATTAACATTCTATATAAACTAAAAGACACAAAAGACTCGACTTCAAAAAGCCTTAATTCTTTTATAAACTACGTCGTAGTATCGACTACAAAACTTAAAATTATTGTATTTTCATGTTAATTCTTTACTTAAATTAAAAGCTCACTTGCTTTAAATTTTTATTAAAAATTATTTTCCCGTGTAAAACTGTAATTCTTAGTTTTTTATGTTGTATTACAACTACGAGCAACTTTAACCCCATGAATTTGAATTCAAATGAGAGACAGGCTTCGTTCTATACTGCATTTTATGATGATTTATGAAATACGGTCAACACTGATATTCACCGCTGTGGATTACCGCAAATCATGCTGAGTTTTTAGGCATGACTTAAGACGAACAAAGTATTTTTTTTTAATTTAAGACTTATTTATTTATTATATTTTATATTCTTGTATATGTCGATTTCCATTTCCAAAATCAAGTATTTCTTTTTTTCTGTCTTAAATAAAGAGTCACGAAATGTCTTTACATTTTTTCAATGACGTCTCGAAGAGGAGGTTAACGCTTTTGATGTGTGTCGGTATCTCCATGTATATGGTATGTCTGACCTTATATAACGAAATGGCGCTCGCTTACGTCTTATGAAGTATTTAATAGAAACCTGTGATTCTGTCTGACGAACGTGTCATTGTATTCCTTACATCAACAGCCTTTTTCACTAACTTAATAAAAGAGAAGGATCTCAATTTGATTGTATTTTATGTAACTGTGTATATTAAGCGATATCTTCGTCAAATGCAAACTACATCAATGGGAAATAAGATAAACTCATTTAAATTTGTGTAAATAATTCTACATCTTAAGGTCGAAAAATAACGAAAGAAAATTTTAATTTATTTGCATTTATAGACGACTTGTCATCATGCGCCTTTGTTATTGTTTATTCCACTCAAGTGGGTTAAATAATTAAACATAAAACGTTAAAACCGGCATCATAAATCTAAAAAGAAAAATCATTCCACAGCGCAGCACTTCATCGAAACAAGTGATTTATACAGCAGCCTATTGCCTCATTTACATTCAGCCCCTGCCACTGCTCCTCGCGCTGCCTGCAATACTTCGCTAAATACTGCCGTAGCCGGATCGCGGGAAGTATGTATTCACACTCTGCCCTACCACTCACATCGCTTTCGGCTTTCGACTATGGCAGACGTCGAAATAATTACAGCGTCCGCGCTGTGTCTTCTTGCAATACAAAATTATAATAATAATTAAAAAAGATTTCAAATTCAAAAGAAGATAGATAGATAGATAGAAAATTTATTTGCTTAAAAACATGGTACATAAGATGATCAATGACGTGGAACTGACATGTTTTGCCATAATTGGCATGCAAAAATTATACTATATGTGATAAATACAGCTAATTACACAAACCCAATGTTACATTTTAAAATTACTGTATTGTTTAAAGTTAGGTACAAACATTCATTTTGAATTCAAAAAGGTATTATGTACAATTAAATACTTATACAGATCCACTCTATTTGAATTCTTATACTGTAAATTGTTCAAAATTATTAATTGAATTATTACATTATTGTTACGTAAATAATATTAAATATTATATGAGATTAGTTAAGCTATTATTTTAATAATTACACTACAGTATTAATTAATTCATAATTTTAACTACAATAAAATTATAATTTAAAAATCTCAGGATATTATGCAAATATTACCATTTAACTTATTTCACATTTTAATAAATGAATAATCAATATGAGTTACTAATCGTTGTTAGAAATAAAATGTCAATGTTTATTAATTCCTTAAACTAAATTTTATATTAATATAATAAATTTGACGAATTTATAATCAATTATGTACATAGGTACTATGTTATCTCAAAAAGAAAATTCGTATTCGTAGAAGATGATGAATTGTGGTTTTTATCGTTGAAATCCCATATAGTTTTTTCTGATTCCAGCAGTTCCAAAAACATTATTGTATTTTCATTATTCCACTCGAAAGGCATTTTGGTAGATCGTACTTATTTAATAACAAGACGGCACGCACGTCCGTTCATCCAGGCACTTGGCGCGAAGTGAGCGATGGAGCTGAATGTGAACACTCACTGCCGGTCGCGCTGCCCGTCCTTTGACTTCCGCGCGAAAAACCGACATTTGAGCGATCGTCGGGCTGTGGCAGCGGTAGCGGCAGTGTCAGCGAGAGCCTGTTTACATACTGCCCTGCTCACTTCCCTGCCCAACAGGGCTGGATGTAAATGGGGCATATCGTTCACATACTGGGCCGGACGCAGACCCTACCTCCGGACCGGACTACAAACAAACGTATCGAGTTCAGTTAATCGGCTGAACATGACGCCGAGATGCGTATACGGCCTTCGTCAGGATAAGTTTAGGCACCTTATTCCCATATCATCCCTCCGGCTACAAATATTAAGTACGTTTTCCTTTACTCAAAAAGACTTACGATTTATTTATTAATAGAAAATTCATCATTTTTATACGTGTGTGAATATGTAAATAAATTCGTGTAGATAGTAAGTAAAATGATTTTAATAAAATATTTGTGATATTGTTGGCTGTATCTCAAACGAGTTATGCGCCGTTAAATTTCGAATTATTCAGTAAAAAAGAACTAAAACACAAATACAACTGTAAAACATGCCATAAAAGCAACAGATTGTGCTTTCGAGTGGTAGCCTCGTTCTGGTAACTGGAGTGGAGGGCTGTTCTATTCGCTAAATGGAATGACGACCTATTACAACATGCAGTTTTGACATTCATACGAGGGTGGCACTGAAAATTTCGGGAATCAAGGAAGTGACACAACATTACTATTTAAAAATGTATTAGTGACCGTTTTTTAGACGTCCACATCTTCTTCAGGTGATGAAAATCTCTGTCCACGCAATTTATTCTTTATTTGAGGGAAAGTATAGAAATCATTAGGGCTTAGGTCGGGGCTGTACGGCGGATGGTCTTATATTTCTATATTTTCTTGCTCTAAAAACTCTTTTGTTCTGTGTGCGGTGTGAGAACTCGCATTGTCGTGATGGAGGATGATGCGGCGGTTGCAGTTCTCTTTACGGAGTTCAGTAACGACCTGTGGCAAACAAATGCTAGCATACTATTCTGCTCCGTTCTTTGTTCCTCAAGAGGAATAGTCGTAACATGGCCGGTTTTGGAGACAAACGTGGCCACCCTTTTTTTTGCAACACTCCGTGAACGAACAATTTTTGTTGGCTTTAACTCATTTTCAAACACCCAAACTCGTGACTGGTTTTTTGTTTCGGGTTCGTACGCGTATATCCAGGATTCGTCGATGTTGTATACAGCATTTGAAAATCCTGCGTGGAATCTTTCGAGAGTTCTGATGCACCAAGTAACGCGAGCCGCTTTTTGCTCTTCATAAAGCGAATGCGGTATCCATCGGGAAAACAACTTTTTTACACCTAAAAACTGTGTGTTGACCGGATGATTTCTGCATTTGGTGATGAAGCCCCATCCAAAACCACAATTTACCGCTGGTTTGCTGAATTTCAACGTGGACGTGTCAACTGGTTTTTTGTTTCGGGTTCGTACGCATATATACAGGATTCGTCACCTGATACGATGTTGTTTACAGCATTTGAGGATCCTGCGTGGAATCTTTCGAGAGTTCTGACGCACCAAGTAACGCGAGCCGCATTTTGCTCTTTACAGAGCGAATGTGGTATCCATCGGGAAAACAACTTTTTTACACCTAATTGTTAATGCAAGATTATTTGTATTTGACTCATGCCAATGTCTAAAGTTGCCTGAATTTCGCGGAATGTCACATGTCGATCTTCTTCAATCAGCTTACGCACAGCATCAACGTTTTCTTGGGTAACTGCAGTTTTTGGACGACCTTGACGGGGATGATCACTGAGCTTGACACGTCCACGTTGAAATTCAGCAAACCAGCGATAAGTTGTGGTTTTGGATGGGGCTTCATCACCAAATGCAGAAATCATCCGGTCAACCCACTGTTTTTGTGTTATACCACTTCGAAAGTCATAATAAATCATCGCTCTTTAATTTTCTCGAGTCAATTCCATTTTCTCAACGACTAAACACACAGATAACTATATACTAGTCAGATTACTATACAAGTTTGACAAGACCGAGAATCTTTTTTTAAGTAAATAAATGGTATTCGATTTTTAAAACCAAGGAGTTTTCAATTAAAAAATTTTTAATATGACAGGAACAGTGGAAATATTCCATTCCCGATACTTTTAGTGCAGCCTATGTATATGAGATTCTCAGAAAGATATTAGATCATTTATCAACTCCTTCCTCAATATTCATAGTAAGTTCTAAAACTGAATTCTACAAAAATCTTAGTATCCTACAGGTGGCAGCAACGTTGAAACCATATTACGGTACGTAGATATTACGATCACAGAATACTTGAATTTTTTTAGATAAGGGCAATTTGTTTTTACTTGGCTAAGATCAGTGTGCTGCGAAAATAGCAGCTGATTGTTATTGTATATACAGCTGTTAGTAGTGAAGGGTAAAGTGTATTGTTACAGGCTATGAGGCATTCCGTATAAGTCCTCAGAGTTGACAACACGTCAGTAGCCATGTTGGTTTTAAGTTGGCTGCAAGTGTCCGTGCAATGCAGAAGTCACTTACTATCAGTTTGACTGTAAGTTCGTTTGTCACTTTAGTTTCATAAAAGAGGTAAATCACAGTTTTCATAATATTTAAGCCTGATCTTAGTTTTAAATTCAGCTATTTTATTTTGAAACTATAATACCTAGTTGCGGTTCGACCATATAGAAAGCTAATCTCATATAAGTCTTTTTGACGGACATCGTTTGCCCTCGATATGGGTGGATGGTCTTAATTAGGGTGAATGAGGTAATAATGCACGTCAACAGAATTATGTTTTACGATGTCATGATACCAATATTTTAATTTAAGCACCATTTAAAATACGCGGTATCTAAATTATTTTTGAAATATTATGATATATAATAGGCCCTTATTATTAATAATAAGGGCCCTGTAAATAATGCATAGGTTGATCTCAAAATTTTAAATATAAAATTTCAATCAATACCTAAATATTTTAAATAGTAAAGAGTTCTAATTATTTTGTTTTTCAATGATTTGAATACGCGTTGGAACTAAATGCCAGCTCAAATTGTTAACTGAACTACACACTACGAGTAGGACAACTATAAGAATCATAATGATTTCTTATATTTACGCGAACACTACACATGATTAAAACTCATAAAGTTCTGCACGACAACAAGCTTCGGGTCCCGCGCCTACGTCACAGTGACCGAGTGAAGCCGGCCACAGTCAAGC
Source organism: Parnassius smintheus behrii (assembly GCA_036936625.1). Classification (NCBI taxonomy): domain Eukaryota; kingdom Metazoa; phylum Arthropoda; class Insecta; order Lepidoptera; family Papilionidae; genus Parnassius; species Parnassius smintheus. The sequence continues at coordinate 4,896,336 of JAUPFT010000027.1, read as the reverse complement.
GTGTGCCTGCTGTACTACCATATGTCAGAGGTGTCACAGACAAGATTGGCTATATCTTGAAGCGAGCTTCTATTAGAACATTCTACAAGCCGCCGAAGAAGATTAGTCAGTTCCTACCATCCGTCAAGTGTCATATTCCTCTACAAGATGCAGGAGTGTACAAGCTTGATTGTGAGTGTGGTCTCTCTTATATAGGACAAACCAAAAGATCAATTAGGACCCGCGTAAAAGAACATATAGCTGATGTGAAGCATCAAGTTCCGGGAAGTCTGCAGTTTGTGATCATATCCTAGACGGCCCCAACCATTACATCAGATTTGATAGACCACAAATCCTCGCGAAAGAACACCGATTCCTACCAAGGATGATACGTGAGGCTATTGATATTAAAAAACATCCTAATTTCAATAGAGAAGGAGGCTGGGTACTACCACCTGCTTGGGATCCTATAATCAATAAAATTAAAACTAAACCCAAGCATACCACTGCAAGACCTCAAGACATAGTCAGTTCATTTTGCATAGATCGGACCATAAACAATAATTAAAAAAGCTGAAGGTACCCCGGGTTTAACAATGACATCGGGACGTCAGTCATCTCAGTCCCCCGTGACCATGGGTGCTGGAAAGCGCCCGAAACGTCGGGAATTAAAAATAAAAAGTAAAAATAAACGCGATAAAATCCGTAAAAGTAGTTTTAATCATATAAGAATCATTTTAAAATTAACTTTACCCAATAATATTAACATTTAAAATTATTATTATGTTATTTATCGAGTCAGTTTTGGCAACATAGATGGATTTTAGATAGGCTGTACGGAATGAATTATGAATAAAATAATTCTTTAACTTTACAAAAATCAGCTCCCGAACTCATTTAAGCAAGCGTTGTAATAAAAAGGCAAATAATTCGAAATTGTCACCTGACTGATTGACACCTAAATTATCATCTTTTGAGCTTGGCTCATTTGGTTATAAATACACTTTCTAACATTATCTACTCTACGTTGAAAAGTATTTTAGCATACTTACAAAATTTAATAGTAGGTGTTTAAATAAATATGCTTAATGGTTTTCCTTTAAAATTCAATTTACTTGCTAGGTTCATAATATATTTGTGACATGTGATTATTAGGGAAAAAAACTGTAATAATATTTTAAGTACAACGACATACTATTTAATATTTTTATTATAATATACGAGTATAAAAAAGAATTTTTTTTTTATAGAAGAGGGGGAAACGAGCATGTGGCTCACCTGATGTATATATACTCGTTTTTAATAGAAATTATCAATTTCTATTACTTTTTTATTAAAGACGGCGTAAGAGAATCTACTACACTATAATATCTCCTCGTGGGTGTAGTAAGAGACGACTGAGAGAAACTGAAACGGAAGATAAGCAGCGTCTGCCTGATGACTGCTCAAATTGATAAAAAACTGCACCAGCCAAGATTAGCAACTCTGGCAAATATCCACCGTATGAGATGATCACCGATATGATTGTATGGGGGAGCCCATGTTCAACGGTGAACTTTGATAACTTGTTGTGAGTACTTTATAAAATTTTTTATATATTACTTGAAAAATATTCTCACAAAACTATATTAAAAGCTAGAAGGTACAACAATATATCAAATTTTTAATTGCTAAGTAAGAGAAAAATAATTCCAATAAAAGTCCTAAATTTGTAAAACATCCCTAAATAATACCAGAGCCCCAAAGTTTACAGTGGTATCATTACAACGGTCGAAACCGCTGAACCGTGTAAACATAACCGTGGCCCTTTCAACACATAATTTGACCCTTATAAACACTATAAAACTTACCGTTGATACAGGTAAACAGCCACAATAAAGCTGTGCATAGATGCGTGATAGAAGCACGCCTGGCTTCCCGCCGCCGCACCATCTCACCAGAACCATCGAACTTCACTGAACCAACATACCACCCCCGAGAACACACTCAATATAAGCAAGCTAGTGAACTCGACCCTCGGACAATTCCGAATGACGTAACAGAAAGTTCCCGTGAACTGTGTGGAAGCATAACACGTCCGTCCGCGACACAGCGTCACGTAGAACTAAAGTCTAAAACACGGGACAGGGTAAATTGAAAGCCTTCCAGCGCAGGGCGGGGGAGGTTTGAAATGTTTTGGATCTTCAGAAAGCCATTTCCCTCCAAGTGCGGAGACGACGTGCCGTGTTCAGTCAATCTTGCGTCTCAATGACTGATAGAGCTATTTGTATTTTTATTGTCTTTGTTTAATGGTACGTCGTTAGTTGCCTCACTTTGATGTTAATTGCCTGTAACTGCTAATAGAGTGTCTATGATTAAAGTTTTTTAAACAAACAAGATTACCATTTTCATTTTCAAGTATTTGATTTATTAACGTGAATTAACAGTTTACTTTAGTCAGTCATCTTTTGCGCACCTTTTCGCAGTGTTTGTGTTTATAAAATGTTCCGCTATATAAGTCAGTAAGTTGACCAATATGGTTCCGTGGTAGGTCAGATGGTTAGCGCTTGCTGTAATTTGTTTTTAATAGAATAAGGGTGACAAACGAGCCAACTGATGGCAAGTGGATGCTGTGGGCCATAGACATCTAAATTTATCCTCGATCGAGGATCAAAATGCAAATGCGTTATTACCCCTGAGGTCTAGGATAGAATGCCTCGTTTTCAGTCAAAGATGTCACCGGTTCTCTACACTCATTGTGCTGGTATTCTGTAAGAGCGTGGTCGGCCGGACACCGGTTGAGCCGACCCCCATATGTGCTACAAGCTACAACCTAAGGTATTATAGCCACCAGCAATCTGCTTGGAACCCTATAATTAATAAAATTAAATCCCAACCTAAGCATACAACTGCAAGACTTCAAGATGCTATAAGTTCATACTGCGTAGATCTGAACAAGAATTAAAATTTTAAATGTGAAAGTAAGCGAAGTAAGCAAAAGCGTGTTATTTTATAAATTCATTATACCATAAATAGTTGCGCTTACATTTTATAATACTGTCAATGTATTCTTTTTCCTTGAAAATGAATTATATAAACGAATTTATAGATGCAAAATTTTTTCACTGAAAGTCAAACAAATTTAAACATACATTACACACAATAATGTAAAATGACAAACTAAATCTTTAATAGCACTATTGTCCAAAAGTTATAGTTTGAGACTATTTCAATGAATGAAATAATAAAAATGAAAATTTCAAATTTACTAAAAAAAATCTTCTACAGTCTCTAATTTTGCTGGGTCTTCATCATGCCTGAATACATTTGTGCGACTAAATGACTGATTTCTGCTAAACAACCCTTAATCACGTCAAAGTCACATTTCCTTATAATACGTTGTCTTCCAGTATGGTGGTGAGATATAACCGTAAATTCGGGTGAACTTGATCTTTAAACTTCAGACATAAGAATAAGTATTATAATAAGTTCATTACTATAACCCATACCAGTTCTTAATTGGCATTGGACATGGACTGGGACTTATTTCAAAGAATTCTCAATTTCCTTCAAATGTATTTTTTTCTTTCAAACGTAAAATTATAAGGCACTTGGCGCGAGAGACGGTGTGCTCAAACTTTGAGACTTGTTTGTTGTTTTTCGCTTTCAATCAAATTTCGAGTGATGCTCTTAGCTTTCGACTTTGTACATTTTGAGGTTAGAGCATACCGAATATATAGAAGATAGTGTAACTACAGGCTGTGAGGCATCCTGTCCTAGTCGTTAGTTCGTTTGTAAATGTTATCGTTTTATCTATTTATAATGATCCGTGGTAGCTTAAGGCTCACTCGTCTTAGAAAGTTCTTTCGCGTTTGATCTTCACCCGTTTTAATAAAATCGCTAGTTAAAATTTTTTGTGTGTAGGAAAATACTGACAAATAAACAATATTTAAAGTGCTAAAGAAGTCACTAAACAAGCTTTAAGGCAGTCCGGCGGGCGTGTGAGTACACGCTGCAAATTTGATCAAAATAAAAAGAGGCTTTAGGCATTTAAATCTGTAAAGGCCTTCCCTTACACTGAGCCAAACAGCGGTAATTGTTTACTATGATACTAGTAAACGCGCAGTTACATTAGTATAAAGAATATCTGTGGAGCTGTGGGGAGGGCCACGCAGCAACTATATTAAGGTTGTAGCACGAATGGGTTTGCTCGACCGGAAAAAAATCACACTCTCACAAAATACCAGCACAAAATAGCAGTTTAAAGTTGCTTTGTTTAGTATGGTGAGTGCAGAGAACCGGGAACTGTTTTTATTGGATACGAGGTGTTTCATCTTAGTCCTTACAACAAATTTTCATTTTGATTCTTAATCGAGGATAGATGTAGATGTCTATATGCTACATCATCCACCTATCAACAGGTGGATTGTCAGCTTAATAATATTATGTTAATTCCGTTATTTCTCATCGACATTACTGTATGCGCCCTTTACAAGTATATGCTTATAGAAAAACAATCTTATAAAATTAAAATATATCATTACAGTAAAAATAAAAAAACAATTGATGCGGAGTTTATCGCACTTAGAAAATTTTATGGTTTCGGTATTTCACGTGCTGAATGCACTCCGATGCAATCCTGAAATTTCTTTTGAAAACAAAGATCAAACTTACTTGTGTAAATTTAACAAAAGTTTAAATTATTCCTATAAACATCGTATTGATAAATAATGTCTACGTTTAATATTAATAATAAATATAGGAGATTTTCCATAAAACCAATGGCTACCATTTTTAAAAGAGTGCATAACGAATTTAAATAATAGTTCAAATTTTTCACAAATCTACAATAAAAATTTACCACTCCTAAAAATGACCGTAATTCGGATATGTCAGTTGGTTCTCGCATATGTAAAATTGGTTTTATCTTTACTAAATCTACCTTTATACCATCTCTATTAACAATATAACCAAAAACTCTATTAACAATATAACAAAAAACACACTTTTTTCCTAATCTTTAATCAACCTTGAAAGTACATTTTGCAATGTCTCAAGATGTTCTTTTTCAGATACACTAAAAATTAAAATATCATCCAAGAAGACCACCGTTTTACGTATATCTTTAAGAAGGTTCATTATAATTCTTTGAAAAATACCAAGGCTCGAAACCAATCCATAAACAAGACGATTGTACATGTAAAGCGTAAGTGTGTATTTACTACCGTATATTTTTTGATTCATCTAGCTCTACTCGGTTATAGACCTGAGATAAATCTAACTTACTGAACCAAGTACAACCGCTAAGATTCGCTAATAAGTATTCGATCTTAGGAAACGGGAATTTATCCACCATTAAGACACGATTTAATGTTACCTTATAACCCGCACAAATGCACAAATCAATCAGGTTGGTTAACTAAGACCAGTGGAGAGGCTCAGTTGGAGGAGTCAACCGGCTCGATGACACCAGCCCGCAGCATGGAGTCCAGCTCGGCATCGACCCGCTCGCGTACTGCGAACGGCACCGGCTGCACGCGGCACAATACCGGCACGGCACCTGTCCGCACGCGGAGCGTTGCACGTCCGCCGGTAAACCGCCCAAGACCGCCATCAATTAATTGTTTAAATATGTCGATAGACATATTCAAATTTTTAAATTTATAAAAATATAGTGTACAACTTATTCGCTTTTTGTGAAATTTCGGAATATCTATTCCTAATTCCGCTAACCATATTCTTCCCAGCAACACAGTAGTCCTTCTTTCTATTACATACAGATCAAGTTTTTTATAGGTGCCGTTATATTCTCCCTTAACTTCTATGAACCCTGCCGGCTGGAATTGACTGCCGTCATAAATCCAGAGTGTTAACTTACATGGTAATAATGTCAAATGCTTAAGTTTTTCTTTATATAAATTATAACTAATACACGACAAAGCCGAGCCAATCAATTTTCATAATTAAAACTTGAAAATCAACAATAATAGGAATGCTAACCGGTTTATAATCCCTCAAAGACATTTGGAACATAGGATGGTCGAGTTCGTCAACCTGCTGAGCTGCCGGGGAAGCCAGCTCGTCCTCGTCTATGTGCAGGGCTCGCGCGCTGCGCTCGCCGCACCCCGCGCCCCGCCCGGACGCCAAGCGGCCCGTGCTACCCGTACTCCACTCATGCCTTCCTTTATTTCTGTTGCCCCCCTTTAGTAGACAAACTTGTTTTAAATGTCCAACTTGTCCACAATTATCGCAGACAAAATTACGATATCGGCCTTGACGCCAACCATGACGCCAATCACCACATGTTATGCAGTTGCCCATTTGCATCACATTGACTGCACTGACATGATGGTTAACATCTATTGAGACGAGAATTTGTCGCTCCCATTTAAGTGAATCTGCTTCATATCCTACCTCGCGGATGCTGCATGCGCCCGTGCCGTATACCGCGATGAGTCACGCTGCGCCGCTTCCACTGTTGTAGCCTATTTCACGGCGCATACCGAACTCAAACAGTCTTCAGCAAATAATCTTTGACGCATTTAATTACTGCGCAGACCACATACAAATTGATCCCTCATATTTTCATCCAGACAGTTTTTGAAGTCACATGATTTTGCCGACCGTTTAAGTTCCGTTACATATTATGATACGGTTTCATTTTCCTTCTACTTACATTGCCGAAATTTGTACCGTTCCGCTAACACCGATGGCTAAGGTTGTGAATAAACACTCATTATTCTTACTACATCTTCATATTTCATATCAGCGGGCTTTATCGGGCTGCACAAGTTAGTCATTAGTTCATATCCATTATCACCAATAATAGATAGGTTAACGTGGGTAACTTCAATTCTTCAAAAAGTACATATCCAATCTTTCGCAATATGATTTCCAATTTCCATTAGACACATCAAATTCTCCGCGCCTGCCGATATTTCCCATTATTTTACACAATTTTTTTTCTCTGTTTATACACTTATTATGACTGAATTTCCACGTCGCTACTATAAAATAAAACACTCTCGATTCTTCCACGTCTATTCACATGTCTTGCCTGACCGTCTGCACACTTTTGACATATATCTCGTATAAGTTAATGCCACCTACCCTACAACAAATATAACCACAACAAATGTCACTACAACGAAGATAAACTTTATTAATTTTAAAATAATTTGTTCTTCACAAAGAAACATTTGATAATAGTTGACTGTTAATAAATTACAAAAATTTTTCGTTCTTACAAATAAACAATGAAAAAAATTGTAAATTAAGAGAAACAGTAACTGTTTGAAAGCAACACAACCAGAAATTAAGTACATAAAACTCAAGTTGAATTCATTATTAGCTAAGTCGTCATTTAGTTATTTTTTTATAGGTTAGGGTAACAAACGAGCACACAGTCCACCTGACGGTAAGTGGATGCTGTAGCCGATAGACATCTAGATGTATCTTCAATTTAGAATCAAAATGCAAATGCCTTGTCACCCCTGAGGACTGAGGTGGAATACCTCGTTTCCAGTAAAAAGGGTCTCCGGTTCTCTACACTCACCATACGAAACACAATAGCATCAAGCTATTATTTCACGCTGGTATTCCGTGAGAGCTTGGTCGAGTCGACAATTATACTACTAATATAACTGCAGCATGGCTCTACCACGTTAATTACAAACTCTAACACACGCGGCCACTGGTATATAAACTGTAACGGCGTCAAATTAGGGTCTGACATACAAACCAAGGTGGATGTGAATTATCCCAAGCCTTATTTATTGTGTTGTTCGATCCAAAATGAAATAACTAAATGCTAGAAACCTGAAAAATTTAAGATTCGCCCATGTGTTACTCTTATTCGTTTAGCTGCGTTAAAAAAATTAATAAAAAAATTTTTTGTTAATAATTTAAGAATATATTAATTGTAGGATGTGTTAAAATTATAAATAAAATCTCATATTACCAAATAAGCGTCTATTCAATTTTTTATTTTTGAAACAAACATTTAATTAAGACTTAAAGACCAAATAGTGGCAATAAGTCTATGTTGACATATGGTTTGTTGTTTACATTGTGATAAAACATAGTCAGGTAACAATTTTACTACAAAATCTGTTTAAATTTTATTTTTAGAAGGTCACAAATAGTGAGTGAATAGTGAAAAATATGTATCATAAATAGTGCTTAAGAATATTTTGACTTATAAATAAAGTAAAGATAAATTAAAGGAATAAAATACAAAACAAATCGTATTTTGGTCGTCACTGTATCAATTGCGCTGGATTGCACTACGCTGGATTTGCCTCTTCGAGAATTCCACTGGAAAAACTTTCTTTCTCATCGATTTTTTTAACTTTGCGATCGATTCATCTTATTATATATTCAGTTATACTATTCCATTGTACTGAGGCATTTAATAACATAACATAACATAAACACTCACGCCTGTCACCCAGAGGGGTAGGCAGAGACTACGGACTTCCATTTGGCACGATTCTGACATACCTCTTTCGCCTCCTTTACATCCATATATCTACGCATATATGCTCGTCGGTTAAGGGTACTTCTAACGTGGCCCATTTTCAAAATATCGCCAATTTGGTCGATAAACTTTTTTCTAGGGCGTCCCTTTCCGACTCGGCCATTCACATCTGCCATATAAATTTGCTTTGTCACTCTTTCCTCATTCATTCTTTCTACGTGACCAAACCACCGAAGCATTCCTTTCTTAATCCTGGTCACAACATCATCTTGCATACCACATTTATCTCTTATCACGCAATTTCTCACCCTGTCATTCAGATTAAACCCTAGCATATTCCTTAAAGACCGCATTTCTGCCATCGATGACTTGCGTCATCGGCGGCAGAGTTGCAAATGATGGTTACATTAATGAACTGGGAATTGAAAGAAAGGGGAATGAAAGTGAACGCAAGTAAGACGAAAGTGATGGTTTTTGAAAGAGAAGAAAGCAAAACGGTATGTGAAATAAGAATAGAAGGAGAGTTAACTGAGCAAGTGGATGAGTTTGTGTATTTGGGATGTGTATTTAGCAGGGATGGTAGATATGATAGGGAAATAGAACGACGAGTAAATGCAGGGAATAGAGTGAATGGGGCACTACACTCTATTATGAAGAACCAGAATGTGTCAAAACAGGCACGTATGGTAATTCATAATGCTGTGTTAGTCCCTACTTTAATGTATGGTAGTGAAAGCTGGGTGTGGCAGAAGAAGCACGAAAGTAGAATAAATGCTGTAGGCATTTAATATTACTTTAAAACGTATATTTTTTGTATTGTGACGTAGAAAAACTAATAATATAGCCCACCTCCAACACTTTCGAGTTTCCTCACACAGTCCGAAGGGAATTACCAAGTCTCAATACCGTAACTAATTACTAGCAACACTCGCTGGTTTATAGCTTAAATGACAACCACTGTGTGATTAAAACCTTACACAATAATTACAAAGTCCGTTACCATTACAGCCTGTTAAAGTCCACTGAACTCGCTTAACGTAGGCCTCCCCCGTATATTGTCTTATAAACAGAGATGATCGCCATAGTTGCCACGCTTGGCAAGCGGGTTGGCAACCACAGTTATTTTTAGTCGTAATTAGGAAAACACTGCACATGTTCTGATTTGTTTCGCTCTGTCGCCTCTTACGACACAGGTATGGATATTCTTACACCACCATTACACGGTGAATAATTACAAATGAATAATTACAATGAGCACACATCCTGCAGCGCGTGTACTGTGACAGTTGGACAAGCGAAGGATCAAAAAAGTCTAACAGCATCCAATTGATTGCACAATAATAATTTCAGAAATATTTGACTTAAAATAATCTTTGCTAAATTAATTTGACGAGAAACTGTATACTATATGAATAATTCAGTAATATATTCACAGATACATTTTCATGGAAACAATTAATAAAAGCCGCTTAAGTCCATAAAATGTCAAATTTACGTGGAAACGTGAACGCATTTACGAGTTTCTCAACACGCCGTAATGTATATATATATATATATATATATATATATATATATATATATATATATATATATATACCATCAAATAATTAACTATTAGATCTTATATCTTATATTAGATCAAAGAATAGGTATTGATTCTTAATCAAGGGTAGATCACTCTTATTCTATAAAATAAAAATAAAATTAATATATGCAGAAATAGTGAAGCAATACTTCATAAAGTTTCCAACATTCGTTCCAGTACTTGACATTGAACGTTTACAAAGCTGAATACACCGCGAACACATTCTGCATGTGCTGTTAAGATACTAACTTGTCCTACTGTAAATAGTTAGCATGTTTTCACGTTGCATAATTCAAACCGCAGACACGCGAGCCAGCAGAGTTGTATGAAGTTACAATCGTAAGACATATTATAGGTCGTGGTATTTCTTAAATTGACGGCAAACTGAGCCTGATGTAGTCATTTCATGTGGTGACTAATAAAAATGAAAACCACGTGGCCTAGCGGTTGAAATACCTGGCTAACACTTTGAGGATATAGATATAGATTTCTAAGTTCATTTTGTACAAAATCACAAGTTATCGGTACTTATTTGAGTCTGGTTATAATGCAATGAAAATCAGCGTTGGATCTAGTTAGATTTTATATTATTTTTTTTATTTTAAAAATGAAATTACTCCAGCCACACTGGAATCATATCATGACTGCAAGAGTTAATAGACTGTTTTCTGCCTAGGAGTGGGTCAGGTAGGTCGGGTAGGTATCACCCCTTACCTATTTATGCTATTATACAGCAGTGCTAGCACTGCTGAGTTCCAATCTGAAGGGTATAGAAAATTAGTATTATTACAGGCCGTCAGATATTTCATCTTAGTCCTCAAAATTGGCCACGAATCTGTAACCTTTTTTGTTTGAAATTGGTTCGTGATATCCATGGACTACAGTAGCTATCCTTACTAACAGATGGAATCTTAGTTCTTTGATTGAGTTTCGTAAAAAGGAAATACCTGCTAATGGACGGTTCAACCTGGGAGCGATTATTTTCTTACAGAATACCATGGCAAAATAGCTGCACAATGCTGATGTTTATCTATACAAACTAATGTGGCAAGTAGTAGTAATAATAATGGCCACCACAATACCGTAGATATATGCTTACAAATCGTAAATTGTAGAACTTAAAAGCATTATAACAATCTATATAGAAGTAAATTAAATTGAAGTATCTGGTCGTAATGTGAAATTAACTTATTTTTAATAAATACATATGAAAGGATACTTATAACAAAAAACTATTTTTAAACTTTTTGTGTGTCTGTCTGTCTTATGTTTGTTCCGGCTAACCTCCAAAATGGCTGGACTGGCTTTAACGGAATTTTTACAAGCAAATAGCTGATGTTACAGGGAGTAACTAAAGTTACTCTTATCTTAGAAAAAGAATTAGGGTAAGAAAATAACTTTTGAAGTCCAATCGTAATAAATTCCACGTGGATGAAGTCGCAGGGAATAGCTAGTATCAAATAAGCAAGAAAAAATAATGGGCACAAACGTTATGCGAAATTATGTTGTGTATGACAAGAATGTATGCAAGCATGTGTGCGTACGTTCGTGCATTCGTGTGTGTTTTCATTATTTTTATCCTGTGGGTGTTTTCACATAAATGTATTTTATTCTATTCAAATTCCCAACTATCAAGGAATTGTATTTCAGTCAACCTCCGATAGAAGTGCCTTCAGAGGTTGCGCGTCCTGAGCAGTTTCTTAAATCATATTAAGTATACATTGTTTAAACGACGGCACCGTGGTCTACCAAAACTCAACAAGTTAACCAACTAGCATGGCAAGCGTGGCAACAATAGCTAATATATCATAATGAGGGAAATGATCTATGGGGAAACCTGTGGTCATTTGAGCTGTGATTAGTGAGTAAAATAATAGAAAATAAATTTCGAATTTTTAAAATAATAACGTGGCGTTCCTTCAAATGATGTGCATGTACTTCGAGTATAAACGCAGCTTTTCATTCGATCAGACAACACAAGTTGGTGGCACTCCCTGCATATATTTTCGGGATTTGGCCGGTTCGTGACGTCACATACGAGTACAAACTTTGCACTCGTTGTAGTCTTTGAGTACTATAAAGCTTGTTGAATAAAAATTGCGGCATCACCCGTATTGAATATGTGACTTGCGATTTGCTTCGAGAGGTTTGTAAATGTAACGTAACACGTATGTATAAAAACATATTAATGTAATATATGAGTCTCTCTGTTATATCAAAATAACTGCCTTCTATTCAGCTCGGCGGTTATTTTCATGCTATTAAGATGTGGACTGCCTCATTAGTCTAGTGGACATTAACGCAAACCATCATTGATCAAGAGGTCTTGGGTTCAAATCCCGGGTCAGGCCAAAATCAGTTATTGGGTTTTTATTGCCAAGGATAGCACGTAAAGCTGTTGGTCCTGCACCTGATATCTCTCTGGTCATATCGGATGCTTGTTTATACATTCGGGCACTATATTTCGTCGGGTGTTGTAAAAGCTGACATCCGGTAGTCATGCTAAAATGATTCTAAGGATTGCAATAAATAGCGTCTACTATTTAAAATACAAATCAAATATCGAATTTTCGAAACTGTTCAAATAAACCTAAAACTTTTGTGAAAGCACTTAATATTAGTTTTCAAAAATACTAGCTGAAGTTTCCACTGAAGACTTAGCTGTATAACTGAATTCTTGATATATATTTTCTAGAAAGGATAGATCATGTGGCTAAACCACGTCTCTAGTAATAAAATAATATCAGACGTCATACAATGTGAACGTACACAGTTCTCGGATCTTTTCACATTTTTGCAATTAAATGTTACTATAAATAATTTTGATTCAATATCCATTATTTTGTGTTTTTGTTACGCCACCACTCACAGACAGGTTATTACCGTCTCCTATTCTGTTTCTAAAATGTATGAACCATTGAAATTTGATCACATCAGGCCACATTTGATCGTCTAGAAATACGTCTATTTTTTTTTGCACCCGAAGCAATTAAAGGGCTACCCTGTACGTAGGGAGGCGGAAAATGCATTACGCATACCACGATAGCCGGTCTATCGTGGTTATGAGGGACTCACTGTCCTACCGGGGACCCTAAGTGATACCCTCTAAAAACCGCCTTTGGGGACAGGCAGCCGGCTGATTAAGCTGTATTGTGCCTTATCGTGAGCGACCCTCTTTTGGGAAAAGAGGGCGCAGGCGGCTAAGAGCCGCTGAGGGAGTGCCTACGAAGGCAAATTAATATTTGTTAATACACTAACTTAATTTAATTAGAGTTGGCCTGAGCCGCCAGGAGGCAGTTCAGGTCGTTTGTCAGTTTATTAGGCGGGTCCGAGAGAGAGTTTCTCGGCCTGCGGACTCGATAGCGAGAGGGGGGTGGGGCTGCATAAGTAGCTGCCTCACGAATTAATTGGTTTGGGTGCGACTCTGAGGCTTTGAAGAAGTTCTCAGAGAGTTTTTTAAGAAATTGTTGAATTGTTGGGAGCTCTTAGTCCCGATGAAGGTCGGCATTACGGACGTACCAAGGTGCGTTCGCAGCTCGACGGCAAAAAAGGTTTTGAACTATTTGGAGTTCATTAATAATATTAGGGTTTGCGTAGGCAAAGACGGGGCCGGCGTAGGACATGACTGGTCGTATACAGACCTTATAAAGGGTACGCTTGTTTCGAAGGGACATTTTACTGTGTATGCCCAACATACTGTTGAGCCTACTCAGATAAAACCGTGCGTGACGGGTTACTCGTTTGACGTGGGGCCTAAAAGTGAGCCCTGTGTCTAGAGTGACACCTAAGTATTTGGCAGTCGTATGCCAGGGGACAGGGGTCCCTAGCATACGTATTAGAGGGGTGTTTTTAAGACGGCGTCGTTTATAGTCGAAGTGAACGGCGGAGCTCTTCTCCGGGTTCACATCGATGCGCCATTTTTTGAACCAAGCTCCTAGGTCATCGACTGACTTTTGGATCTTGTTCCGTATGAAGGGTAGTGAGATGCCTTTACAGTATATATCAGTGTCATCTGCGAAGAGGGAGAGCTGAACACCTTTCGACGGGATGGGAATGTCGTTGGTCAACAGGATGTACAGCAGAGGAGCAAGTACTGAGCCCTGAGGGACACCAGCCTTGATAGTTCGCTGTGAAGATAGCGTGCCTTCGTGTCTAAAACGAAAGGTACGATGCTTTAAGTAGGAGGCCACGAGACGTACTAGACGATCGGGGAGACCGATTTTGTAGAGCTTGTAGATAAGGCCTGTATGCCAGACTCTATCGAAAGCTTTAGCTATGTCGAAAAAGACCGCGATGGTCTTATGATGACGAGGATAGAAACCGCTGAGGATGTATTCCACAATGCGGTGAACTTGTTGGGGATATGAGTGTTGGGCTCGGAAGCCGAATTGATGGGGAATGATAAGAGGGTCACCGTCTGTGGGAAACAGATAGCGCCTCATACGAGTTTGGATGACTCTTTCGAAGAGCTTGCCCATTGCCTTGAGGAGGCTAATGGGGCGATGGCTGGAGGGGAGGTTGAGAGGCTTGCCTGGCTTGGGAATTCCAATCACAGTTGCCTCTTTCCACGTAGTGGGAAAGTAACTAAGGTTGAAGCAGGCGTTGAAGATAATAGATAAAAGGGTTAACACCTGCTCAGTTTTAGGGCTTGGTTTGAGATGCCATCCGCGCCCGGAGCCTTTTTAGGCTTAAGTCCTTTGATGAGAGATGAAATCTCATCATTGGACACAGAGATAGGTTCGGAGGTTGTGGGGGGTGAGTTCCGACGGCGGACGTTATCCTCCACTGCCTGGACGTGTGAGGGGTCGACGGGTTGGGAGCTAGGCGAGCATTGAGCGGCAATGCTATCTGCAAAGCACTCAGCCTTTTCCTCGTCCTCGAAGGCAACCATGCTGTCGGGATGGGACAGAGGGGGAGTGTGGGTGATAGCGTCTATGCGGAGGGCTCTGGCCATCTGATAGTACGCTGTATGAGATTGAGAGATATTTTCCATGAGTTCACTCTTTTCGAGGTCTCGAAATTCAGAGAGGCGGAAGCGGAGTTCTCGTTAAAGGCGATGAGGCCGCGCGCCTATATTCGGGGGTGGGATATTTTGCTGCTCTCCGGAAAGCAGCTTTTTTGGCTTTTAATAGGTTGCTAATGTGTAGGGGAAGCCCACTATTGTTAGCAACCGGGACGACCCTTTCGTTCTCCTTAAGGGAGGATTTAATAAGGGTGGAGAGTGAATCGACCGCGGTGTCGATTTTTTCGGGACTGTCTAAGTCCGACGGTAGAGAGATGGTAGAGTCCTGTGAGTCCAGAGCTTTAGCTAGGGACTCCTTGAATCCCTTCCAGTTAGTGAAGGTTTTCGTATGTGTTGGGGGAGGTGGCTGATGGCCAAGAACTCATTCTTGGCCATCAGCCGGAGACCGGTCGGTGATCGGATCCTAGATCGTCTAGAGTCTCGATTGCTCTGAGGTTGAGAGAAACTCCTTGGAGTAACGCAAAATCTAGTACATTGGGGGCGTGATCGGTGTTATCGCGAAAGTGAGTAACACCGAGGGGACTATGGACGGTAATATCAAGAGACTGCGTGATATCGAGCAGTATCTTGCCACTATGGGACGTAGTGCGGCGTGTCCATTCAGTATGCTTAGAGTTAAAATCTCCAAACATAATGACTGAATTGCCTAAGGATAAAATGGCCTCAAAATCTTTTTTGAGGGGCTGGGTTCCTGAAGGGATGTAACAGGAGGCTATGAGAATGGACTGATGTCCAGTCATAGCTAGCCTGCATACCGTGGCTTCCATGTTGGTAAGCTGCGGAGTAGAAATAAGATGCGGAGTAAAAGTTCCGCCGCCTCGACGGTCGGGTCTGTCGTTACGAAGAAGAGAGAAGTTTTTAATAGAAAGGCCTTTAGCGTCCTTGGTTTTGAGATTAGTTTCCTGTAGGAGGAGGAAATCGACTTCACGATTCCGAAGAAAGAGCTTAAGCTCTGGAAGGTTATTTCGTAAGCCGCGAATATTAAATGATACAAGCGATAAACCCTTAGGTTTGACACGACCGTGACATTTTGGTAGATTAATTTGCACTGACATTGAAGTTAAGTTAATTAGTTAACTTAACTTACAATGCTAACAGTAGATTAATATGTTCTGCGAAAACGAGGAGACGTTCTTGGGGGGACTTCGCCGCGCGCAGTTTGCGTGCTACTACGGTAATTTCCCTAACGTCAATATTCCTAATAGCGGAATATAGAGTGTTGTAATCATCAGGTGTGGGCTCTGCCTCGTGGGCGTAGGAGGTTATCCGCGGTGGGTCTGCCTTTTTGGGGCCCCAGGGAAAGACTGGAGGCTGCATAGGCCTAGAGAAGCCCGGAGGGGGCCGAATTATGCCCTGAGGGGGCCTAGGGGGACCCTGAGAGGGTCGAGAGAAGCCCTGGATAGGCTGAGAGGGGCCCTGACGGGGCCGTTGTTGAAGGGCCGGGAATGAGCGGTCATTGACCGGCGGTGGAGCTTGCCTACTAGGGCGAGGTTGAGGTGCGCGGGGGCAACCCTTTTAATTAGCCGGGTGTCCTGTCTGCTTGCACAGGACACATGCGGGCGGGGATTCGGCGTCTTTGGGCCGGGGACACTCTTTTGTGTTGTGGGGTTCTAGGCTTTTTACGCACCTGGGTGGGGCGGAGCAGTTGGCCGCCGTATGGCCATATAGTTGGCAGCGGTGGCACTGCGCCGGGAAACCGGGCCTATGTGGGGGCTCTACCTTCACCCTCGACAGGCCACACACTGTGCGTACCTGCCGGAAGATGGCTTTAGCCTCCGGCACGTTCGATAGGATTACTAGGGCAAGGTTGTATCTCTTGCCCGTTCTGTTGTGCATTTTGTGCACTGCTTCTACGGGGAAACCTTGGGACTTAAGGTCCTCAAGGATTTCCTCGTTAGAGAACCCGAAGGGGACGCCTCGGATGACGGCCCTGACTTTACGCTGTTCAGGGAGAGCGTAAGTGTGGTAGGAGACTCGTTCGGCTGTGAATAGCCGGGTGATTTGACGGAAATCCTCTATCGAGCTTGGGATGATTTTGATCGCCTCCCCGAGGTTGACGGCATGATCGTACTTGATACCTGCGTCGTAGCAGGTTTTTGACAACTGGGTGAATTTTGCCTTGTCTCTTAGGAAGACAGGGGGCGGGACTTGCTTCTTAGCAAGGACTGGAGCACAACGAGAGGCTGGTTTGGACGGTGTGGGGATGTCTAGTGACATCAGTGGGACGGCGGCAGCGTCGAGGGCTGCGGAGGTTGTAGGAGCGGCAGGGGCCGCTGAGATAGGGGGGGTACGTTTTAACGCGGCGCGCTTACCGTTGCGCTTGGAGGTGACGGTGGTGAACGTGGATTCCCCGGTTCCGTCGGAGTCAGAGGACTCCGATGAACCGGAGCCTGAAGTAGTGGCGGGCCTCTTCCGGGAGGTTGGCGCCGAGGACTCGGAGCATGCGTACCCCATTTCTAAGGGGGCAGATTCAATGGGGGCAAAGGATTTCCTCGTTTCGAGGTAAGTCGCTACTACTGGCGGCGGATGGTGTGCCTGAGGGGTAGGGAGGGGAGCCTGGGCGGCGATGGTGGCGATGGCGGCGAGGACCGTCTCATTGCCATTTAACCCGTATTGAGTAATGAGGGCGGCTAGGGACTCAGTGAAACTGGATGTGGCCATTTTGGTGCAGAAGAGCTAAGCTCGGTAACGATGAGGACGGGTCCCTGTTCTCGGTAGAACAGGGACTTGAACACGACACGTAATACGAGACAATACACATAATAATAATATGCACAAACAAAAATAAAATAAAAGAGACAATACAAAAAAAAATTAAAAAATGAAAATGAGAATGAAAAATGAAAATGAAAAATGAAAGTGAGAAATAAAAATGAAAATGAAAATGAAAAAGCGGAAGTCAGTCAAACCTCCCTGCCCGAAGACAGGGGGGCAAGAACTGTAGCGTGGAAAAGACTCACCAGCCTCGACGCTGTTCAGCGTGAGCAGGACAGCGGAGGCGCGTGAGCGAGACAGCACTACCGTACCGTACGAGAGCGCGGACCACCTGGAGGCGACCGTCCGAGAACGATGCCACCGGCGGAGTGAGCACTGCGTCGGCGCTGTACAGCGCGAGCGGGACAGCGGAGGCGCGAGAGCGGGAGAGCACTACCGTACAGGGACGAAACCGCGGACTACCTGGATGCTACCGCTCGGAAGCGATGCCACAGGCGGAATGAGTCAAATTTTTGTTGAAATACGTCTACCTTATTTTTATTTATATATAGTTTAAAGGCATTCTATGGCCGTTCTTTTACCATCGTAATTTTCTCAAGTGAAACTGTTTCGGATGTTTTATTTTTAATGTATTCGCAAATATCCTTTTCCGCTATCTCCTTGTTTACATTGGATTATAAACAAGCGGACTTTTATATCAATATATGATGCAGAACTGCAGGACTCATAAGGGGGCCATAGTTACCACTCTTGGTGTGCGGGTCGGCAAACGTAGTTTTCTATTTTCTAGTTATTATTAAGATGCGGCTGCCAATTTCTTGGTTTCGTCGCTATGACGATATGAAATTCATTTATAGGGACTATCCTTTCTGCATATTTTCAAACCACCCAAGACACCCACTTATATCCACTGCGCTAACAACGTTTGTACCACGTCCAATTATTTTAGCTGTTCATATCACAAACAAAATATTTGATAGAAATATTGAAAATACTGCTTCGTAACAACATATTATACGAAATTTAAATTCTACTTTAATCAGGGAATTGATAAACCTTTATATATAAAAATCACTTCCTATCCGTTAATCTCACAAAAGCTCGAAAATGTCTCGACCGATTTTGATGAAATTTTTGTTGTGATTTTTTGCTGAGCTTAAAATAGGTTTGATGAATTTTTTGTGTGTGTTTGAGTGGGTCCCTGGATGGTTTAAAATCTCAGTTGGAACTCAGTTTGACATCACCCGTGTAAAGCCGGGGCGCATCGCTTGTTATTTACCAAGTCTGTTATCTCCTTACTATTAGCTTTTTTTAGATTTATTGTTAAATTATATAAAACTTCATATCTATTTGAACCGTCTAATTTAGCGTTGAACAACGCATTAAGGTAGTTGAACTCATACCATTCGCCCAGTAGAGGAGCTGTATTGAAAGCTACGTGCCTAACAACTTTCCTAACGCCATTATACAAGCCTAGTACCTCATCTAACATAGTGTGCCTTTTAAAATGCTCTTACCGCTTAAGGAATCGAAGCTACCTGAATCTGAGTAGATATGGCACTTTGCCACCGCACACCTTAATATAAATACACAACATGGTCATGTTCCAAATTCAAAAACGTTATTTAATGTGTCTGGCATTTACCAAAGATTATAGAATATGGAAAACATTAACAGCATCCTATAGTTAAAATTTAAAATAACTACAGTAAGTCAAATAACTAAGTCATCTTATGTGCAGAGGATCAACAAAGAGTAGCAGCGCTGAGGGCTGCGAACTCCACCAGCATCAATGAAATAGTAATTCCAATTTTAAGTGCTGATTTACCACGTGCTTGGCGGTGAAGGAAAACGTCGTGAGGAAATCTGAATGTCAGGAAAAAATGTTTCGGAGTTATGTGAAGTCCGCCAAAAGGCATTGGAGCAGCGAGGCGGACACTTTCTTGCCTAAAACCCTCTCAGAAGTAAGAGGAGGCTGTGCCCAGTACGTCCACACGTATATAGGCTGTCACCTTACTTTACTTTACTTTTACTCACATATAATATATCTTAAAATATAATTTTCGTAAAAATATCTTTTAAACATGTTATCTCCTTAGCTTGGTATCAGAAGCAGCTGTATTAAACTTTTCAGCCTTTAAACGTCCCACTGATGAGCACAGACAACCACTCATTTGTTGGAGGTTTACGGAGAGATTTATTGACCGCGCTGTTGCAGCCTTCCTCTAGATATTTTCCTTCTCCACCGAGCATGTGCTAAATTAGACACAAGATAATTTTGAAGGTGCTAATGAGAGTAGAACTCGGGTTACTCGCGTACTGTAAAACAAATGACGAGCGCTTAACTCCTGCTGAAAAGTGGCGGCGTAAGAATCCACTAAACTGTCGTCCCGTGGTGTGAGAGTGGTGAGAAATAAAACAGAAGATGGTAGCAGTATTTTTATAATAACCACTGAGTTTGAATGTCTGTACATTTGCAATTTATTTATGTAATCAGTCTTAAACGTAAAAAAGTAAAGTTTGCCTTAAGGATTCTTTCATTTTTGAAAGGGTTTTAGGAAAAGGAAGTATCCGCCACGTTGCTCTAATGCATGTTGCGGACTGTTGCCTTCGACTTTTTTTTAATTTATCAGATATGCAGGTTTACTTACAATGTTATCCAAGAACGCGGTAATTCTGTACTAAAATTGCTATTGACAAATTCGTTGGTGCTGGCGGGGATGGAATCGTTGCTCGCGTACTGTTAAGTTTACAGCGTGCGTTTAGCCAACGGCTATAATGTCTAGTGTATAAGGTTTTATTTAAATAAATTAGAAGCAACCATTCCCTCACCTAATTTAGGAAAAACAAAACCGTTTTCCGTCGCTCCATGTAGGTCCGAGCCAGCGTGTACTGTTCAGATCCTGCCAACACATAAACTCGTAATTGGATCATATATTTTGTTTTGTTACATTGAAGTGGAGTTTAAAAAAAAGCCTTCATATGAATAAATACAATATTCTTTATCTCCGGTCGGGATTGCAAAATATAGAATTTTTATAGAATAAGGATGACCAAAAAGCATACAGTCCACTTAATGAAAGTGGATGTTGTGGCCCATGAAATCTACATCCATCCTCATCTTCAGATCCTCATCCATAGAGGACTGAAATGGAAAGCCTCGTTTCCAGCAAAATGGGTCCCCGATTCTCTACATTCACAATACATTACACTGGTACTCTGTGGGAGTGTCGTTCTACCCCGGTTGAGCCGAACCATTCACGCTACAACTATAATACAGCTGCAGCGTAGCTCTCTCATGAATAATTGTGTAGTTGTGGTCTTCTTGTATCACAGCATGGCTGCATTATAATTGCACTACACTGCATTAATGCGCAGTGCGTTGCGTCATCTTATTTATGGTAACGAAATTATTAATTGCATAAGGAAAATACCAAGTTCAACTTACGCTCTCACCTTACATTTTTTCAACGCTTACATCTTATCGCATTTCTGAGGTACCATATTTTCCAGAAAATTGTTCACTAGTGTGCTAAATTTCATCCAAACATCTTTACAAACATTAAAATACGTACGAGTAATATCTATATTCGTATAAATTTTAAAATACATTGCTTTATTGTCACTTGTGCTTTGTGTGTTTGAAGAGTTTTATATTCATTTCAAATTCTTATTTACCACGTGGATGAGGGTGGGATATTTTTTTTTAAATTTAATAGAAGTCCTAAGCTGTAATACACATTAAGTAATTTCCATAGAGGTACAGTTACAGCTTAACAACTGTCCACTGCTGAGAACAGAACAGAACAGAAACTTTTTTATTCAATGTAGATTATAAAAATACTTATTGAAAGTCACTTTTTTAATTTACCACTGGTTCGCAAAAAAAACCTCTGTCCTGGGAAGAACCAGCAAGAAACCCAGCGGGACTATTTTTTTTAATAATAGCTTACAATCATGTGTACAATCAACAACACAAGACAAATTAGAAATAGCTTGGTAGCGATCACCCTTCCCAGGGGTTATTATCATCTATAAATTCCTTAATATTATAATAACCCTTTTTATACAAACTTAGTTTAATAACATTTTTGAACTTTGTGTATGACAAATTTTGTATATTTTCTGGGATTTTGTTGTAAAAGCGTATACATCGCCCCAAGAATGAATTACTGACTCGGTGGAGTCGAGTAACTGGTACTACCAGCTTGTGTCTGCTCCTAGTATTTACAGAATGAATATTACTTATTTTCGCAAAACTACTTTTATTTTTGTGTACGTACATTACATTTTCATAAATGTATTGAGAGGCCAGAGTTAATACATTAATATGCTTAAATTTTTGTCTCAGTGACTCTTTTGGTTTTAAATTATATATTGCTCTAATGGCCCTCTTCTGTAAAATAAATATAATTTCAGTGTCAGTCGCGTGTCCTCATAGCAAAATACCATACGACATAATGCTATGGAAATAACTAAAGTAAACTGTTCTAGCTGTTTCAACACTGGTAAGAGTTCTAATCTTTTTACAGCATATGCTGCAGAACTAAGTCTGCTAGCTAGTTTTGATATATGGGGGAGCCATTGAAGCTTTGCGTCCAGTGTGATTCCAAGAAAAATGGTGGTATCAACAAGACTCAGTTCCTCCCCATTTAAAATTACATTAGTATTGACATGTTTAACATTAGGAGTTACGAATTTCATACATTTAGTTTTAGTTCTATTCAAATGCAAATTATTAACATTAAACCAATTGACTAACTTAGCTATAGCATTATTTACTTCGTCATAATTTAATAACTGTCGTTTTAATTTGAAAATTAATGAAGTATCATCAGCAAATAATACTATATCATGGTTATCCCCTACTATGTAAGGTAAGTCATTAATATATACGAGAAACAGAAAGGGGCCGAGAATTGAGCCCTGAGGCACGCCCATTTGTACAATCGACCCGGAAGAACTCATACTATTAATAACAACTTTTTGTGCTCTGTCACTTAAATATGAAATAATTAATTTAAGAGCATCATTTCTTACACCGTGGTGTTGAAGTTTCCTGATTAATGTTTCATGGTGAACACAATCGAATGCTTTGGATAGGTCGCAGAACACACCCAAAGCATCCTGTGAATTCTCCCATGCATTAAATATATATTTAATCAGCTCAACACCAGCATCAGTTGTCGAGCGACCCCTTGTGAAACCAAACTGATTTTTATGAAGTAATTTATTTACATTAAAAAAATTAACAATTGATCAAGAATGATTTTTTCAAAAATTTTACAAAGTGTTGGCAGTACAGAAATAGGTCTAAAATTAGCGGGGTCCAATGTACTACCAGATTTAAATAAAGGTATTACTTTACTATGCTTCATTAAATCAGGAAACACACCAGATTTGATACTACTATTAAAAATAATAGATAGTTGAGGTGCGATTGTATCTATTATAGACGCGATAACTTTAACAGAAATCCCTCACAGATCGGCGGTTCTCTTAATATCAATAGTCTTAAAATATTTTACAATATCTTTTGATGAAACTTTATGAAATGTAAAATTCTTTGTACACACATTTACATTTTGTTTAAGTAACGATTCGGCGACGGTAGGAGAAGAATTCAGTGACTTAGTTGGTTAAGATCGGAATATCAGTAAAATATTTCTCAAAAACCATTGCAACGTCCTGATCTGATTTAGTTAATTTATTGTTAAAACTTAACTGGTAGTTTGAATTGCGAGAGTTGACCTTACCAGTTTCACTATTAATTATACTCCATGTCATTTTAATTTTATTAGAAGCAGTCTTTATTTTGTTGCTTAAATACAATGACTTGGCTAAGGAGCACACTCTTTTAAATATTTTGGAATATTTTTTTACATATTCCCTAAATTCAACGCTAGGATTATATGACCTTTCATTGTAAAGTTCATATAACCTTTGTCTACTCTTATGGACTCCTACTGTCGCCCATTCATTAAATGTTTTACGATTATTCAAGGAGAATATTTTAGAAGTAAAAGTATTATTAAATTCATTGCAAATGAGCTTAAATAATGTTGCATACAAAAAATTTGGATTATTTTGGTATGAAAGTAATGGAAGTGTTTTTACTATGTTACTTCTAAACTTCTTCAAGCGATGTGCGTTTACTGGAACAAACACTACTTTTTTATCTACTTGCTTTTTATGAACATAAGGTAGTGAAACAAATTGTCCACAGTGATCAGAGCTCAATTTTTGAATTATACATTTATTGAACGGCTTAACATTTGTAAAAATGTTATCTATACATGTTGCACTAGATTCAGCAATACGTGTTGGCTCCAAAAATAAATTAAAAAGACCATAAGATTTAAACAATGATCTAAATTTAATATTAGTGGAGGAAGCTTCTAGGAGATTGATATTAAAGTCTCCACATATTACAACAGATTTATTCTGTTTATTAAGCTTAGCGAAAACTTCCTCCATAATTTTTTCAAAAGTATCATATAAAGAACATGGGGGTCTGTAAACGCTCACAACAATTTCTACAGTTCGCTCAACAGAGAGGCTCACAATATCTTTACGTCCTTTATATGATAATAATTTACTAGCTAAAATTAAGGAGCCACCTCTTAAAATCGTTTCTCTGTTGAAAGAACTGAGCACCTGGTGATTACTAAAGTTAAACATTAAATTATGAGCTTTTAACCAATGTTCAGTAATACATAAAATATGAATATTGTTGCTATTTAAAAACAATTCAATTTCTAGCTCTTTGCCTATCATGCCTTGTATATTCTGATGCACCAGGTGTAAACAATTTTTATTATCATTTTGTGGAGTTATACAATTGCAACTATTAAGGATTTGTAAGCTACATTCTAAACTATTTAAATTATTATAACTGCTAGAGATTACCTCTATTGTCTCATTTTCTAATTTAAATTACTTGGAACGGATTCCAAATTACATGTCAAATCATTATGCTGCTCAATAAGAGCAGATGTCTGGGTAGCCAAGTCCTTGGCTGAGTTAATATATAAATAATAAGATAGCACATTTGCTATCTGTCTTAAATTATATTTGGATAGGTAATACCTATCTGTAGTCAAAAATTTCTTAATTAAATTATTAATATCTATTAAATTAATTCTATTGGTATAATTGTTACAATTAAATGTCAAATTTAAATTATTGTTACATGATAAATTATTCATTAATAAATTTAAATCATATCTTATTTTATTCTCCTGTGGCCAACCCTGTATGTAAGGCAATGTAAACAAGATAATTTTATGTACATTAAAGTATTGAGGTAATCAATATATTTTAATAATTGATTTTTGTTTACATTGCCTCTTCTCCCAACAAAAATTATTAATGTGCTATTAGGAGAAAACTTACTGGTTAAAACTTTATTCATTATATGACTAAAGGATGCTACAGGCATACAATAATTACTAATCAATTGTCCTTTTAAATGGTTATTTGACATCATGCCCAAATTTTTACCTATGTCATCACAATACATAATAACTTTATGTTTTTTAATATTTAAACTACTTTTTAAGTTTTTATTCTGTGTTATAGCACCGTCATAGAGTGTTGGTGAAAATAAGGAGTCATTGCTATTTACACATATTGTCCTCGATGAACATGGTATGGAGCGTTGATTCTCACTCTGATGTTTTATTAAGGAGTCAAAGCGCTCCTCATTGTATTTACATGACTTTACCAGATCATTCATGGCCAATATGTGTTCTTTTATCTCAACCTGAGCCGATGCATATTTATTTGAGATAAATTGTAAGGAGTTTTTAAGCGACAAAACTTCTGAATTGAGACACTCTATTTCAGTCTCATAACAGTTTTTCATATTTTCCACCTCAATTGCATATAATTTAAGTTTATTAATTAATACATGCTTTTCCTTACATATATTTATATAATTTTTTGTATTAGTTTTTGTTTTAATTAACTTTTGTACTTTCCTAACATATTTATTAATTTTTATGTATTTCTCTAATTTTCTTCTACTGCATGTAATCCTTTCTGCCGTTCTAGATGTGACAAAATCATCACCAGTCAAATCGATTGTTGTGGAGGGATGCAATGTTTTTGAAGATTTACATTCTATGAGCTCATTGAACAGACTTTGAGTTTGGGACACTTTCAATTCATCTAAGTATTGTTTTAATTGCAAAATCTGCTCATTAGCCTCACTTAACTGCAACTGCAATGCAGCAATTAATCTGAGGGATTCCTCATATTCTTTGCTGCATCGGTCAAACTCATCGACTGTTTCCTGAAGCTGATCCCTTTCTTTTAAAACATTTGTGTAGTCTTTATGCAACTTAACACTGAACACAGGCCTTGCCATACATTGATTTATAGGGTGATATTTGCCACAGCTGCTACGCTTGACAGGCGGGTTGGTGACCGCAGTTTTTATTATTTCAAATTGTTACCAGGAAGACGCTGCTGCCCAGCTCCTGATCTGTTTGCCTCTGTTGCCTCTAAAGACATCCACAGGACGATAAAGGATAGTGGATATTTATACACCGTCGCTACATGGTCCATAACTAACGATAAATTATTTTCTTTATGACTGATATTTTCGAAAAAATGTTATAACACCGACAGTACATTAGCATTCATAATACACCTAAAAAAGCACCGTGATGAAGTCGATTTTCGCAAACAGCATGTGCTACATGTGACTGCGTGGGCATTCATTATAAAGCTTTACTCGTACGGGTACGTGTTGGCGCATAATGTTGAAACGTTAGAGGAGATACTTCGTTACGTTTTAAACAACCGGGCAGCTGAGTGAGATCGGAGAGACCTTTAAAGCTACAGATATTCAGTATTTAAATTATAATACTGATAAATTGTTGTGGGAGCAATTTGGTACTATGTACTCTGTATTCGGTATGTTACTTTCATACACGGCCTGTCATCCCAGAGGGTGTAGGTGGAGTCCAATGTACAGCGAACTACTCGGACCACGTTTAGCAAAAAAATATGAGCTTAGATTATTTTAGGTGTAACACAGTTGGAATATTCTATTTTGATATAAGACTCACATTACCATGGAACTTCTAAGTGACAGACTAACTTAGTACGTGTTACTTTTCAGTGAGCTATTGTATTATTTTCAGCTATTGGGAAATGTGGTGTTCTAATAAACCATTTATTCCTGTTCTATGAAATAGTGAAAGAACAACGTCCACTTCTGCTACCCTTCTCGCTAATGTAGGCAGCCACTATATAGAAATGTTTGCAATAATACTTTTTACCGCCCTACATACGTTATAGGATTATCATGATAGCGTAAGAGAATCTATCACCGCATTTCTTTATATGTGTGTCTTAAAAGTCAACTAAGAGATATGTCAAATGATGCAATAGTTTCCATTAGATGGCAATGTAACCTGCGAGGAGAAGCAGCGTCAATGGTGTGAGACTTCTGGTGCTGTGATCATAAAACCACCCGCGGAGAGTGATGATTAAGACATTTACTGCCCGTAACAAGTGAGCCCCAAGTGAAGCAGTAGACTTTAATGTGTATAAAGTTTTCGCAGATTTCTCGATGAAGCTACCAAAAATGTAATTAATACAGATGGATTTTTCACACCCATTAATATTTTTGTAAATACTGTTATCATTTACGTATCACAACTTCTAATATTACAATCACAGAAATCTAAATAATAAGGCAATTGGAATAGTCCAAGAGCTGGCAACAAAAATCGGCAAGAGTTTTGTAATGGTCCATAATTCCAGATTTAGTATTGAGGGTGTACATGAGTCAGCATACCACCCGCAAGGTGGTACACCTGGCGGCTGGCTTTGATGTATGTAAAATACACCATGTTCTTACAAGTGTTTTGTAATAATTGAAAATTGACAGGTAACCTAGTTTATAGTACAAAAGAGCGTGGGAAGGTGGTCTCGAGTGCATTGTTGTGCAACGCGGCGAGTCAGCATGCCACATAAGTTATTGCCATAGCGAAGTCGATGTAAGAGTTTTATAATTGCTGAAAATTAATTTACTGCCTAATTATTATGTATCATTTAAGAAGAAAATAGTCGGACCACAGATTAATGAAACGGAGGTAGTCAGCTGTCGTTCAAAGTCCGGATATAGAGCGCTCGCGGCTGTTCCGATCGCGTAGCAATATACCAATTTCTTTTTTTATTAAATAACAAAATTGTGATAGTGTTCCCGTAGAAGGAAAAGGAGAGATCTCCCGCTGGGCAAGGTGTTCTGCCCGAGGAGTAGCCATTGTCCCATGTGATAATTTAGGGCTAATCTATGTATTCTGTTTTACTTCGAAACTTTGACAGCACCGCCAAATAGAAAAAATTCTTTAAATGTGAATTTATCAAATTACACACTGAATAATAAATTTCAAAAAATATTAGATTTAATTCTAATAAAAAATATTTTTTTTTAATTTCCTCGCAACCTTCCGCAAAATAAATACAATGATGTGTCTTACCTGGATTGAAGAGCACCTTTCGCCCTCCCTCAATTGCATGCACTAACTCCGTTACCACTAGTCCCAGCATCACTACTCCCAACACCACTATTCTAGGTAAGACACACCATCGATGATAATACGACACGTGTTTCGCCTCTACACGAGGCATCTTCAGGTAATGTAGACTCTACGGCGGCGGCTGACCGCTAAGTTAGAGAGAAAGAGTAAGAGTTGGTGCATGCAATTGAGGGAGGGCGGGAGGTGCTCTTCCATCCAGGTAAGACACATCATTGTATTAATTTAGCGGAAGGTTGCGAGGAAATTTATATTTATATTTTTTATCATAATGGATTTCCGCAACGTAACGCCTGATTCTATCAATTAGATTTAATTTTTTTTAAATCAGATTC
Source organism: Parnassius smintheus behrii (assembly GCA_036936625.1). Taxonomy (NCBI): domain Eukaryota; kingdom Metazoa; phylum Arthropoda; class Insecta; order Lepidoptera; family Papilionidae; genus Parnassius; species Parnassius smintheus. The sequence continues at coordinate 4,867,688 of JAUPFT010000027.1, read as the reverse complement.
GCTGTCGCTTTCTTTAACGCTTGTGTTCAAATTTGTTTCTTTATTTAGTCTTGTTGCTCAGACTCAGACTGATAATATATAAAGAAATAATTTATTATTGTAAACAATTTTTAAAAGTAAAGATTAACAATTTAAACGTACCTTCATTTTAATTTGGTTGAATGATCATGTCTTTCACACACGATAGCAACCGATTCTCTTCGAACCAGTCGAAATCATCATATACCAAGTATATAATATATAGGCCAGAAATCATACCGTCCATCAATATTTATCAAACCATTTTCTGTTTCCAACGTTGTCCGTTAAAATAAATGTAATTTTCATATAAATTCTTACATACAACGTGTCCCGAAACACAACGATAAGCGATAACGAGGCAAGATGGGTGGTCATATAAGCCACGGTAAAAAAATCCATATCGGTTAGTTTAGTTCAGTTATAAGTGACAAATTTATGAAAATGAGGAAAATACACACTTGGATGTATGAAACTGCAAATTATTATCCTGACACCACGCTACCACCCTGTCAATATCGCGTTGTAATCTCTCACAAAGTGGCTAATTTGTTGGTTTGGTGGTTGTAGTAGTGGTGGGTCGGGCCAACAAAATATCAGTTATTGAGATTTCCCATTAAGAAATTCTCAGTAGCTGCCCGGAGTGAGGAAATTGGCGGTGTCTCACCTCCGTGTCTCGGAAAGCCGTTGGTCCTGAGTGTGATCTCTCTCAGGTTGTGTCCGTTGATCGTCTCATCCGGCCATGAGAATAAGGGAATAGAGAGTGCACCTGTGCTGGCACATACACTTGGGCACTATAATCCTGTCCTGCGCCGATGACTAGTCTCCGTTCAGGCTGGTCGCCGTGACCGAAATTCGGTCTAGAGGACATTTTAGTTATTATAAATCCTTAAAGATTTTCTTTATTTTTCAATTGTATTTATATTACTGTGTATAAACTTTATTTTTCTTATGTTTATTAGTGGTAGTGTTTAAGCCTATTTATATGCAGATGTAGTGCAGACATACACCTTCGCTATTTAGTACATATTATGTAATAATTATTTTAGACGCGTATTATTTGATACGCATATGAAGTATGTTGAAGAAAACCCTCTACGAGTATAACTTTGTTCCTAATCCAGAATATTCATGTGAACGTTTGCCAAGGTCGGAGAGGTGTCATTAGTAGGATAATCCGATCGATTCACACGATTCAGACGCGGACCTTACCCAACAACTTTCGTATCGAATTTCAATACCCAATCGATCGTTTATACACTTCTGACTTATACTAATTGGGTTTCAGTATTGATGTCTCCTGGGAGAGTTCATAAAACTGCTATGAACTCTCCCAGTAAACACTGTTTTATGATAATATTGTCCTAAAACATTATTATATATTCTGTATGACATCAAAATTGAGTACATAACAGATCGGAGCAAAACCAACTGGTGTTAGTACAAGTTTGTTATTAAGTCATTGTAATTAGGTAAAGTTGTTTATAATCATCTGCCTACCATATATTGCGTAAGATGTCGTAATAAAACTTACATATCTCGAAATATAATAATATAATGTATGAAATTCAACTAGTATTGTAAATAATGTTTTACTAATAATATGTGTAATATATCCAAAAAAAAACAAGCAGTGATATTAATATAATATATTTTTAATTAATTTCCAATTCAATCCAAAATAAAAAATAAAGGATAAATATTTTAAAATTATCCATTAAAAAAAAACACAAAAGTTGTGTCGCTTATTGCCAGTACAGCCTATCAAAAGTCAACTGCTGAATAAAGGCCTCCCCAAAGATTTCCTCATAGGGATTTTTTAGATATGTGCCATAGTTGTCACGATTGGCGAGCGAGCTGGCAACCGCAGTATATTTATTCACCATAAAGTTTATTCAGCTTTTATGAGAAAGATGGTTCTGCCACTCCTGTTTCATTTCCCTCTGCCGCTTGTTACGACACCCACGTGAGGATGTGGAGTAGTGGAAATTCTTACATCGCTACCGCACGGCAAATGCTTTAAAGTCTTGCTTAAATCTATTTATTTTGCATCGAAACATATTTTTGGTCACTTATATCTACGAATTTTTTTTAGAAAATAGATATATTTTATTCGAATAGGCACCAATACAATTAGAAATTTTTGGCAATAAAAGTTAATTCGGTTAACGAAACGAAAAAAACGGAAAAAAACACATTGAGTAGCATGACAGAGTTAAATATCGGACCGTGGTTGGAGAAAATTAAATGGCGCACGAGTAATACTAAAAATGAGTGCATGGAACACAATGGGAAGGTTGCAACAATTTGTTCGGTCCCCTAAACTATGATGAAGGAATTATATGGAGACAACATTTGAGAATAATATTATATAAAAATTTCATCAATGTTTTTACATTCTACATCATTGCATTAGGCCTATTCGTTTAAACATTAATCTGTTCTGAGAGTATCATCATCACCATCATGATTCCGGCGGCCCACTGCTGAATATAGCCGCTCCACCTCGTAGATTACTTTATAAGTGCCGCGCTTGGCAGGCTATAGTTTCATTTCCCACCGTCGCTTCTCACGACCACGGGATGATACGGGGGAGTGAATTGTCTTACATCACCACTAGACGGTTACTTATTTTATAAGTAGATAAATAAAAGGCAAATAAAGCAAAATAGCAAGATACCCCTTAAAAACGGCCAAATAAATAGAAACAAATATTTTCCCTAATTCTTAAAATCTCTAAGGAAATCTTTTGGAACTTTGGAAGAAACAGATTTTGAAACTAAATACAAAATAACTTCAGACCTAATAAAAATAAAATAAATAAATAAATTATAGAATTATATTTATGAAACATGAATTACTTTGTACCTACAAAAGACAATGTGTTTGATTCTTAAGTGTAAAAATAGATCTTTCTTGATTTTCAAGAGGTTCTTTATTAGAGACAATTTTGAATATTTTTTTAAATCGACGATGAAATTAAATGCAGGTGTAATATTTTTGCGTAGTTAGTGCAAACGCACTGTGTGCACGTTTGTAACCTTACTTGTATAAAAAATAACGGCACATCATGGCTCTTAATTACCCTATCGTATATTCAAAAACCGAACTTTACAGGAGAGCCATATAAAAATATTTTAGTTGGTAGCCCTGCTTTATTAAAAGCGAATATTTAAATTTTTTGTCACCCTGAATAGATAATTTTAAATGCATTTTTATGATTTAATATTGAAGTGTGAATTAATGAACTTTTTAGAGATATTGTTGTTACCTTATTTTACGGCGGATATACACAGTGTTAAAAATTGCACGTGAAACATAAAATTGCTTACATCATAGTTAAATTGATCAAAAACATTACATGCATTACAAAAACTATTATACTTGGGCACAAAATAATTATTATTGCACGGATATTACATATATCGTGTTTTACCTTGTACACAATAAAGAATTTGATCATTGTTTGTTTATACAAAATAATTAATAATTCTATAATTGTATATTTTTTACCGGCATGTTAAAGCATTAGATGTTATTTAATGTTTTCCTATATTTACGTGAACACTAAACATTAAATGAAACAAGTTTTAATTAGAAAGTTTCAATGAAAAACGTTAAAATCCATAAAATTTATTTAATTAAAAGGTGTTCTTATTTTTTATTATTTAAGTCGCTATTTGAATAAAACAACTGACATTTTACTATTTTTTAAAAACATATAATAATAGAGATATTTCTTAAACAATACAAATGAAGGACAGTGTCCAAAATCGCCCTGTGCCATAAAAGCATCGGGCATACACGATAATTAAATATTTATTTTATTATATTAGTTGCAAATATTTTTATAACACGGACTAGCTGCATGCCAAAATGTACTTTAAAAAGTATTCTATTCGAATTATATAATAAAATAATCGCCGTCTTCTTCGCCAAACATCATGTGGTGTCGAAAATGATTAGGGATGCCCAATCGATTGAAATCGATATTTCAATTTTTTTACGAACTGTTGCATGTTTTTTTTTAAATATGAATCACATTTTGAATTTATTTCGAATAATGTGCAAATAGAAACTACAATAAAAATAGTCAATCACCATTCCTTTATTGTTCTTCCCTAAAAGTATAATTTAAAAAACCTACTATACCTAATGAATGATGTCATACTCGATTTTATAAATTATGTAGTAAGAATAATGCTGAAGTGGACAAATCTAATTATTTCACCATGATCATTATTTCTAATGATGGTTTAGAAAAGTGTGTGGTTTACTACTAATTAAACAATCACTTATTAGTTTACGAAAATTAATACAAAAAATACCACTTATATTTGTAACAGCTGGTGGTATGATTGATAGTTATGGCAACATAGAACGCAGAAATTTCTTTTGCACTCTTTCTAAGACTGAGTATTTTTTAAACAAAGGATCCCAAATACACACAGCATGTTCTAACTGAGAATGGATTAAGATTAATATGTAGATATGTATATGGATGTAAAAAGTTATTACTGGCTCGGACTACAAAACCATACATTTTATAAGCTCAACATATGTTATCAATATGTGCATCAAGTTTTAACTTAGTATGCGATGTGACTCCAAGATCCGCGATCTCAACAGAGTACAAATTATTGTACTTTGTTGAGATTGGGGCTGCCTATGGAATAATTATGTGGACTCTACGCTCATTTTCTAGTAAATGTAATAACTGCTACCTTTAAAACTAATACTTTAAATAACTAATAACTTTACATTTATTAAAGTTGACTCAAAATAATAAAAATTACGGTATTAGTCTATCTTAACAACATCATTAGAATTTTCGTCCTAGTTAGCGCACCACACTAATATGATCCATTTAAAAAAGAGTTTAGCACATCTTTTGATTAAGACAGGAACGATATCACTTTTTGCTTGGTATTACCATTTTCTAAAAATGTGTTTATTATTTTAAAAAATTACTTAAAATCAGTAAATGCGTAAAATAATAATTCATGCGGATATATTGATATAATCGTGTCGTATATCTATCGTATGTCGGTTATCGTTAGTGCAGATATAAAGCATCCAGACCGACAACAAAGGTGCGTGTAACCTGGAATTTCTATAGCCAATGCGCTGTGTGACTTATATGCTCTGTGGTGATCACGGCTAATCCTCACCCCCACGTGGTGACTCAACAGTAATCGGCTAATTTAGAGAGCCGCCTTACTTCATAACACATGCGCAATCCGAATTTGATCTCAGTCCTACACATTAAAATGTTTTTTTTTAAAACTTTATGTGTATAACAAATAGCAATTAAAAATATACATGATGAATAGTATTCGCACTATAACGGAAAACAGCATCATAGGCTTGATACATGTCTAACTTCAATAATGGTGATAAAGAAGAAAAAATATTACGAGCAAATACTTTAAACTTGTAGTGGACAAATATCCACTACCACATATCCTCCCGTGAGTATCGTAAAGAGGGAAACAAACCAGTAGATGAGCCGCAGCGACCTCCTAATAACAACTAAAAGAAGGACTGTCAGCCGTGCGTTGTATCTATGGTGAATTTCCCCTGAGAGGCAATATACAGGGGAGGCCTGTGTTCAGCAGAGGACTTTTGACAGGATTTAATGATGACGAAGCAAATAAACAAATATCTCTCTTAGAATTATTTTCCTGTTAGACTCAATAAACTGTATGTAGGAATGTAGAAGAATGTTTTCAATTGCATAGTTCAGTACTTTAGAACCTTTTACACGTACTCGGTTCCTAAGTTCAGCTATTGCCGCGTTACCGTCACGAAATAACCGGATTTTTTAGGCTCAGGGATGATTTAAAAATAAATTACGCCTGACTTACTACATTACATACCTTGTTTTACCTACTGTTGGGCACAAAATGAATGATGTTTCGTTGCTTTCTCACGTCTTTCTAATTAAGTAGTAGAAATTTATTAGAAGAGATTACTTGTCATAGTTGCTCGTATTATTGATGATATTTTTACTGAACGGAAATAAAGTATAATTAGGATAATACAGTTATTTTATAGCAAATAGTTTGTTTACGTAATATTTTTTTAAATAATAGTCACTGATTAAAACTGATTTTACGAAAACAGTTGCTATTTCTGCCACATTAATTTTATATTTTTTAAATTGAAATGACACACGAACTTACATATCGGCTGACGGTTATTAAGGACATCTGCAACTAACTTCATACTGAGATCTATGGTGAAATACTTTTAACGTAAAATGGCAGCTTTATGCTGCTGTATTTCGTATAGTGAGCTTAGAGAACCCGAGATCCTTTTTCATGGTAACGAAGCATTTCATTTTAGACCTCAGGCGTGACAACATGCATTTTGATATTAAATCGAGGATAGATGTAATATCTATGGGCCTAAGCTCGCGTGCACGCTCGTCACCCTTTATACTATCAAAGAGACTGAAATTATACAGGCCCTATACCTTTAAACCAGAATACGGCTGTGCAGGCCATTTGGTAGCAGAAGCTACTATATAGAAAATAGGTTCTATTTGCTAGTAAAAATTGAATTCAAAATGGAATAAGAGGTAAATAGTTCTTTAGCTTTTCTATATGTTTCAGTTTTTCTAAACCCTTATAATACATCTTGTGCGGAATAAATACCCATACTGATCGATTTAAAAACATTAAATCTTACCACCACTGCTCACAGTTAACTACCGTGGGAAAATCTGTTTCAGTGAACACATTGGATGTGCAACAAACAAAAATGTAAACACCTGCCCAACGATCTCTAGCATATCAAGCAAGTATATCATGTTAACAAGCTTGGAGCCACAGTCGAGCGCGTGCCTGCTGTACTACCATATGTCAGAGGAGTATGAGACAAGATTCGCTACTTCTTGAAGCGGACTTACATAAGAACATACTAAGAAAATTAGTCAGTCTAATAATATAAGATGCAGGAGTATACAGGCTTCATTGAAAATATATTCTCTCTTACATGGGATAAACAAAATGATTATTTCAAAGCGTGTTAAAGGAACAAAACGAGTATAGCTACTTGCGTTTCGGGAAGACCGCAGTCGGTGAAAATGTTCAAGATCGACCCCACCATAACATTAGATTTGATAAACTATATCTTCGCTAGGGATCACTGATACCTATCTAGGATGGTCATAAGGCTGTTGAGTTATAAATCAACCTAATCTCGATTGTGGAAATAGGTGGGTGCTAACATCTACTTGGTTACCCTTAGTAAATTGTATTAAATCCAAATGTATAGGTAGCATACAGTGCAACTTCAACACACCGTTCTTCGATCTTATTCTGCGTTATATCGGACCAAAAAAGTTATTATATGAAGGTAATCCAAGGACGTCAAACACCGCAGACGCCTCCGTGACAATGCAGCATGCATTAGTAAAGCAACCAATACGTAAATCAAAAATAAGTTAAACAGTTAAAATGAAACATTCTGTGTAAAAAGAAGTTCAAAAGTTAATTTATTTTATATGTAAATGAAAAAAAAACTAAAGCAAAAAAATATATAATTTTTTCGTAAAGTCAGATTAAGAAACCTCCATCATCTTCTATTTCCTAACAATAGTCGTAAATCTTATTTCACTATTTTCCCGCAGATTAGTTCACAGAATAAAACTACAAATATATTATTTTTGTCCTTAGAGTTAGAGTAGAGGAGAGAGAATTATTTTTGTTCTTAGAGTAATAGCACACATACGGTTTAATTTGTTATTGTTGTATTTTATTGTATTAATGAATAATGCCTGAACAAGCCGTTGTGTGGTTGGTGGCGTAAGAATATCCACTTACCCATATAATTCCGCTGGTGACGTAAGTAAGCAAGACCACAGTAAATAATAAAAAACTGCGGCTGGCATCCCGCCTGTAATACGTGGCAAATATGGCAATTATTTTTCTTATGTTACAATCTTTGGAGGAGTTCTGTTTTCAGCAGTGGACTTTTAATAAGCGGTAATGTAAATGAATGACTTTTATCTAATCATTGAAAAATAGGTCCTTAAGTTCTTCATTGAGTTAGGTTATGACTCAAGCGATTATTAATTACGCGGTAACGTCGGAATCTGCTTTAATGAATTCAGAGTATAAGACTTAGATTCTTTATTTAATGATAATAAGTTTCAATTAAAGTATTATTTGCCCACCGAATGTCGCACGCTTACTTCCCGCAGGACAAATATGGATGCAGCGGATAAGAGAGCGCTAAAAGCCTTTTAACGTGGGAAATCCTCGCCTTAAGTACTGCAACCGTTTCAGTGTATAGTTTATTTTATTCTTGTAAAAACAATATCAAACAAATTTTGCTGTCAGTCAACATGATTAACAATACAATACATGATGTGGTGAAGTGCCTGGCTACTGTATACATATCGATCCATACGTCAAGGGCTTCTCCCCGTTTCAATACAATTAAGGTGCCTTCAAAAGAAAAAGAAATAAAGATTTTTTTAAACAAACTTTCATTACTTAATAATATATAGAACTATTTATTATATTCTCTTCTGACGACTCCGTGGCGCAGTGGCTTAGCAATGAGTGGCTGCGCTGGGGTCGCGGGTTCGATCCCGCACGGAACAAGTATTTGTATGGCCTACAAATAATTGTTCCGGGTCTGGATGTTTGTCCCTGTGCAATTTATGTTTGTAAACTGCCCCCACGATACAGGAGAAAATCCTAGTGTAGGGGTAACGTTTTTTAAATATATATATATATATATATATATATATATATATATATATATATATATATATATATATATATATATATATATATATATATATATATATATTAATATAATTACTGCCTCGTTGGTCTAGTGGTTGTAGTAGTGCGACTGCTGATCATGAGGTCCTTGGGTTCGAATCCCGGGTCGGTTCAAAAATCAATTATTGAGTCTTTCTGTCAAGGAATTCTGAGTAGCTGCCTGGAGTCAGGAAGTTGGCGGTGTCTCACCCCCGTGCCTCGGAATGCACGTAAAGCCGTTGGTCCTACGCCTGATCTCTCTCCGGACGTGTCGGTTTACCGTCCTATCGGATTATGAGATTAAGGGAATAGGAAGTGCATCTGTGCTTGCACATACACTTGGGCACTATAATCTTGTCCTGCGCCGATGGCTAGCCTCCGTTGAGGCAGGTCGCCGTGGCCGAAATTCGGTCTGGAGGACATTATTAGTATATAGAACTAAAGAGTTAAAAATAATTTATTCTGATAAATATACCATTTTATAGGATAATATATCGCATTTTTTAAATTAAAAGCAGTTACACCTTCATTTCTCTTGCCGTCAAAATGTTTAAAAAACAAACCGCTTTTATTTTAAAAAATGTAATATATTTTATCTTTCTTATAAGAATTAAATTATTTTTACCTTTTTATTTTTTTATATTAACGAGTAACAAAAGCTTGTTTTCAATATATATATATATATATATAATGGTATATTTCGTATCAGAATGAAATTATTTTTAACTTTTTGGTTATTTTTATTAACATGTAATAAAAACTTGATTTAAAAAAATCTTTATTTTTATTTACCTTTTTAGTGGTTACATAACCATGTAGGTTACATGGTTAGGGATTTACTACGGCGTAGTTCGTAGAGCGTAGTGGCGTTTTTCCGTAGCCCATATTAATTTTTAGTACACAGTCTGTTCAAAAAGTATCGCGAATTTTGTATTTTTTCAAAAAGTTATTTATTCATGAATATCTATTTTGTCTCCTTCAAAGTGATCCCCCTAGGATATAACGCACTTGTGCCAACGTTTTTTCCAATCCTCGAAGCACTTAAAAAACCATTTTACGTGATCTTCTTCTGCTCCTCCTTCGATTCCGTCTTTATCTCCTCAATCGTGGCGTAGCGTCGTCCTTTCATGGGCCTCTTCAGTTTTGGGAAAAGGAAAAAGTCACAGGGGGCCAGGTCTGGGGAAAACGGTGGCTGCGGGACCATTACTGTGTTGTTTTGGATAAATATTCGCGCACAAGCAACGATGTGTGAGCAGGGGCGTTATCATGGTGCAAAAGCCAGTTTTTGTACTTCCACAAATCCGGGCGTGACTGGCGGATTGCTTCGCGGAAATTGCGATTAACTTGCAGGTAACATTCCTTATTAACCGTAGTACCCTGTGGCAAGAACTCATGATGCATCACACCCCTGCAATCGAAGAAAACTGTGAGCAAAACTTTCACGTTCGACCGAACGTGGCACGCTTTTTCCCGTCTTGGCTCATGCGGCAGCTTCCATTAGGATGATTGAGCTTTAGTTTCTACGTCATAACCATAAACTCATGATTCGTCACCAGTTATGACCCTCTGGAGCATATTTGGGTCGTCACGGACCGAGTCTAACATCTCCTGAGCAATGTTAACGCGATGCTGGTTTTGGTCGAGATTGAGCAATTGTGGCATGAATTTCGCAGCGACCCGACTCATGCCCAAATCACTACTACAATCGAACGGCACGAGTTAGTCGACATGTGTAGGTCCTCAGCAACATCTCTTTTTGATTGGCCAATAATATTTTCTTCATTTTATCAATGTTATCGTCTGTTGTTGACGTGCTCGGGCGTCCGGCACGCTGTTCGTCGTTCACATTTTCTCGGCCTCTGAGAACATTTTGTACCACAGATAAACGTTGTTTTTGTCCAAGGTAGCTTCACCATATCCCACAGTAAACATTCAGAATGCGTCCGTGCACTTTATTTTGTTTTCACACAAAATTTAATACAGATTCTTTGATCCATTTTTTGGAATAGGCAAAAATCGAAGACGAGGCAAAACACATCCAAGCAAAAGAGCTGCCAAAAATAACTAAACATTCATAATGGTCTACCTTGTCAGCATAAGTAAGGGACATTAGTACCAACATGAGGCTACAAAAAAATCAAAAATCAAACATACGGAACCCGCGGAAATTCAAAATTCGCGATACTTTTTGAACAGACCTCGTATGCACACATAAGTGATGCTTGAGCACTTAGTGCTCAAACATCACAACATATGTGTGCATAGTTACATCTACTTGTGTGTGTTACATCTATTTAATTAGTAGGACTTATAAGTTATAGTAAAATCGCGTTTACATTAGTTACCTACATAATTACTGCTTAATTATTTGAAACCTTTCTCATTCTATACATTTCGTTTTAAGCACCAACATTACAGCGTTTCTTCACAGTTAACTTGGAGCAGTCTAATTCTTCGATTTGAAGATATGCTAAAGACCTAACTCGACTTAAAGCCACGTAAGTAATCTGCAGTAGTTCCCTGCATTGTATTGTAGTGTGTGGAAACAAGGCTATCCACCTAAGTCCTTACGGATGACAACGCATCTGCATTTTGATTCGTAATCGAGGATAGATGTGGATGTCTATGGGTCACAGCAACCACTTACCACCAGGTGGACTGTGTGCTCGTTTGTCATACCATCCTATAAAAAAATATTATGTGCACGATTGACACCTAAGACAAGACAATCGGGAACATTATTCTTTCAGCTGTGCCGTGATTAAATTTAACGGTTTTAGGCTTTATTATCAAATTATTTCAAAATCAATCAACCGATATCGACGAAGGGTCATTATTAAAATCGATGTAAACCGATAATACATCGCTATCGTATAGTTGGGCATGTCTGTATTATGGCCATATGATTTCAGTGATGTAACCTTTCGCTTCATTCACAATTCGTCACAGTTAGACCTCAATATAACTTTAACACCAATAAAATGCCTAGTACTTTTGGAAGACCACCCGTTTTCCAGTTATATTTCCAGATTAAGTCCTTATCATCATAATATTGCATTGTCACGCAATATACATATGTGTGCAAAATTGCAACTCAATCAGATATCGGTAAGTGTGTCAATTTTAACTTGCAATATTTGATTACAGACAGACAACTGGACAAGTGAAATTAGTTGATAAAAGCTTGAAAATGAATAGCATTATAATAAGCTACCGTGTAGTGGCGGTGTGAGAACATCCACTGCCCCCCCCCCCCCCCATATCACCCCGTGAGTGTCGTAAGAGGCGACAGAGGGAAACAAATCAGGAGACGAGCAGCAGCGTCTCCATGACCACAACTCAAAATAATAAAAAACTGCGGCAAGCAACCCGCTTGCAAAGCACGGCAACAAAGGCAAATATCGCCCCAATGAGGCAATCTATAGGGAAGTTATATGTTCAGCAGTAGACTATGATGGCTGTAACGGTAACGGTAACTGTTTATAGAAAGAACATTTTCTTTCTATAAGTAAAATGCGGGTGACAAACGAACACACAGCTCACTTTTGGTAAGTGGGTACTGTACATTTTTCTTTTTCCCATTTGTGCTACAACTGTTATAGCTGCAGCGTGGCTTTACCACGTAAAGTAGTATACTGATATAACAGCGGCTCGACCGCGGTCTGCCTTTTCATTTGTTGCTAGATCTCAACTACCAATAAATAGATCACGAACGTATTACCCATTTTCTCCCTGCTCCCGGAAGATTTTATCCATCATTCGTTAATTAAATATAGCCCATCAATAGTCCACTGCTGAACGTAGGGTGAATATTTGCCGTAGTTCCCTCTCCTAACAAATGGTTTGCAACCGTAATTTTTTATTATTTCGAGTTGTTATCACGAAGATACTGTTGCCTACCTCACGTTTCATTTCTCTCCGACGTCTTTTACGATACTCACGGGATGGTGTGGGGTCTTAGAGCTTCTGAGTAATAATATGTATTATTTGGTAGGAGGTAGTGAATTATTTTTCACTGCCGCTACACAACATTAACAAGATTCTGCCTTACCTTCATGATTTAGAAATATTTTCATTCAAGCAGGTAAAGCTTTGTTGAATATAATCGATGGTTTATATTTTCTGTTACACGATTGGTAAATCTATATAAACAAAATTAATTACCGCATGTATGAAAGAACATCACTTCAGAAAGCATGGATAGATTTCGATGAACACTCACACTTACAATTTGACACGGTAAATGGCATTGTTGTCGAGATCTAGGAAACAGTCGTGCAAAGCCGGAGCGAAACATTGGTCAACATATAAAATTGGGATTACAAATGGGGTTCAACTAGCTAGTGTACCGTGTGTCTGTCAAGACATAGTATTGAAACCTCCCTCATTATTAGATTTTAAAGTTTGCGAAACGAATATTTGAAATGTGATGTAATAATCATCATCACTTAATTTAGAAAACGATTTACTTGATCGTTCGATTAAAGATAAGCGTAGTCCTATTTTTTAAAATATTTTTAGGCATATATAGTAATAAAAATAAATAACTAAACAAAAACGAGTATATCGATGTCGATTGTAGCTAACATTACGAACACAATCACTATAAAGACGTAATGCCTTGTAGAGTAACGTCACACATAATACTACTACAATTAGGATGAATTTTTTTCAGTAATTCAGAACACACGATTGTACTTACTCTCATATTCGGCATAGTATAAAGAGACCAAAGATGACAATTTGTACATTTTTATTTTCACGCTTAAATAATACGCAACATCTTTCAATAGATTTGTCTATTTTTGCCTTATTCAAAAATGAAATAGGAAAAAACGAAACAAGTATATTGACTCAATTTATGTTGAATTGTATGTTCTCTCTATTCATACGTATGTATGTAATTACTCCAAGGGCAATATTATTTGTATATCAAATATACCATTTGCATGTGTCAATTTAGTAAAAAATACTTTAGATGTTGTAATTTTAAATCACGTTATAAAAAATATTTATCATACTTACAAAGAGCTCAACCTTGAGCCTCTAGCAGATATGTTTCTTTCAGCATCGTTGAGCTGTATATGTTTGCTGTTATTTTGTAGTTACAAGGCTTCCTGACTAACATATCGTTACGTCTATTTGTATACTTTAAAAATAAAGAATTAATATTTTTTTTGTAATGTGCCGTATGTGTGTGTGAAATAATAATGGTCATTACAGTCCATGACAAGTCTACTGCTGAACAAACGGACTTGGACTCACAGATAGAAAAATAGTTCTAGAACATATCTAACAATAAAATGTTAATTTACCATTATTAACTATTCAAATATAAAGAAAGTTAATGACTGTGAACATGGTTAAACGCGGGAGATGCCAACTACGAGTATGTCAAAAATATTCTTTATTGTTTATAAAATACGGAATTAATGAAGAAGTAAACCTAAGTACATCATCATTAAATATTAGTAAAAAACGTGTTCTATAGACTTTGTACGTGAAAACTTCTTTAAATCTACTTTGTAGTTAACTGATGTTATTGGCTGTCAAAGATAAATCGAGATTCATATAGAAATATAGAAACGGAAAATGTAAAGGAACTAGAGCTTAACTTTCATTAATAAATTTTCGTAGAAAGCCCATTGTTTTCTTATCATTTCTAAGAAAGAAATAGTATAATTATAATATAAAATCGCCTAAGGCAAATTCGTTAATTACTTATTTTGACTTTTATTAGAGCTTTAAATCTGCGTAAACTGGATAAAATTATTTGCGGTGTTGTGTCAACGTAAGGAAATTCACTATCACATTATTATCCCGTGTGTGTCGTAATAGGCAACGTGGGGAAACTTAACCAAGATAAATGGGCAGCATTATACGTGGTAGAGTCATGCTGCAGTTGTATTAGTAGTATAGTTGTAACACGAATGGGTCGGCTCGACCGGTGAAGGACCACGCTCTCGCAGAATGCCAGCGTGAAATAGTAGCTTGGTGCTGCTGTGTTTCGTATGGTGAGTGTAGAGAACCGGATACCCTTTTTACTGGAAGTGAGGCATTCCATCTTGGTCCTTACGGGTAACAACGCATCTGCATTTTTATTTGTAATCGAGGATAGATTTAGATGCCTATGGGCCGCAGCAACCATTTACCATCAGGTGGACTGTGTGCTATCCTATAAAAAAGCATCTTCCGACAACAACGCAATAAAAATAATGAAGAATCATGGTTGCGAACCCGCCTGCCAAGTGTGGAACCCACTATGAATCAATCTATGGGGGAGGTCTATGTTCAGCACTGGACTTTTATTGGGTTGTTATGAATGAAATATTCAACAGAGAACATTGATAGGTTGTTATGATGAGGATAATAGTAGATAGACAATAATAATTTAATGACATTACGTTTAAAAGCTTGAAATAACGTTTATTTTAGAAAGCTTTTCAACTTTATTCTTACTCTGATAAAGGAATTAAGTTGCCACATTTAATGAATCGTTCAGTCTTATTTATAAAAAATACTACATCTTTTTGAATATACAAAAAATTCAAGACGAAATTGTCTCCATTTTCATGATATAAGTAATATCATGCTTGTCGTAAGTCAACAAAATTCTATGCTTAGAAATAAACGGAATGCAATAGAAAACTTTATCAAAGGCTTTTAAAATAGTTGGCACTGGTTTAAACCAGTTTTGGCTAGCGGAGTTTGGTTGTATGTGTGGTGCAAAAAGTTGACAAAAACGATTTCGTTGGAAAATATACTTATTGAAGTTTGTATAACAAGATAAAACTATATACATCACTATACACATTCCGCTCACTATACACAATCAAACGTGAAAAGAAAAATTTACACCACTTTTTAAACATTTTGTGCGCTCGAGAAAGAGGGCAGAAAGATAAAATCTAACATAGAGAAGAAAGTTAAAATATATAACATAATGAGCGAAGCTTTGGGCCGTGGTATTTTAGGATCTAAGTGCGCGCTGTAAATTTCACAGTACCCGTGTTCGATCTCCGCCGGCACCTAATTATTGCAATTTTAAGTGCTGATTTTTTTTGCTTGCTGCATATTTGAATAAAAGTTTTTCTAAAATATATAAATCCGGTCATCCACAATTTGTCCACGCGCTGGAGCAGCGTCACGGATAAAGTGCTCCGTATCCCGCTCAAACATGAGAGGAGGCATTTGCCTAGCGGACGAACGCATATTAGAGGTTGTGACTTTACTTTATATCAAGCTTGACTGTAAAATGAATTTAAATCTGCATGGAAGCTTATGTTATAATGAAGCAGTAGATAATAAACACTAAAAACTAGTTACCAACCCACCTGCCAAGCGTGGCAACTATAGTGATTATCTCCCATATGAGGCAGGCCTACGCTGAGCAGTAGACTTCTGATAGGTTGTTATAAAAGAGTTACAGCGTAATGGCGGTGCGGTGTAAGAATTTCCACCACCCCATATCATCACATGGGTATCGTGAGAGGCGACAGAGGGAAGCAAATCAGGAGATGGACTGCAGCATCTTCCTAGTAACGACTAAAAATAAAAACTGCGCTTTCCAACCCGCTCGCCAAGCTTGGCTAACTATGGAAAATATGCCTTATGTGAGGCAATCTATATGGGAGGCCTCATGTTCAGGAGTAGACTTTAATGGGCTGTAAAGTTTACGGTAATGATAAATAAAATAAATGAAAATTTTGAATTATTCCTACACAAGTTATGAAGGAAATTTCTAAGGTTTTATTTATTGCAGAAATTTATTCCTTAATAGTTTCTTTATCACCGACCACTTTTACTTAGACTCAGAGCTTTTTATACGTGGTGGAGCCACGCTGCAGCTATATTATGGTTGCAGAATGAATGGGTCAGTTCAACCGGAGAAGGACCACGCTCTCACAGAATACCAGCGTAAAATAGCAGCTTGCTGCTGCTGTGTTTCGTATGGTGAGTATGGAGATCCGGAGACATATTTAACTGAAATCGAGACATTTCAGTAAAACGGGTCACAGCGCAACGGAGTGACAGCGCATCTGCATTTTGATTCTTAATAGAGATTAAAAGTAGATGTCTACGGGCCGCAGCATCCACTTACTGTCAGGTGGACTGTGTGCTCGTTCGTCACCCTTATTCTATATAAAAGATGCTATTCGGCAAAATTTTACAGAAAATTTGATGCTGCGGTTTATTGGTTTTTGGTTTATGATAAATACAATAGCATTTTGATGTTCATTGTAAGTTACTGAGCAATTGTTATTTACAGTCAACTTAATAACTTCAAAAATATTGGTATCAAAATTAAAGTTTTATAGAAAATTAAAAATTGATTTCAATGAACTAAAAGTACATTACCACAAAATAGCATCTGAAGCATAAATTATTAGATGATACTGCGTGGAAATATCTTCAAAACGTAGAAATAGTATCGAAGAAACAAAATTCCCTTCTTCAGATCAATTGTCTATATGAAAATTAGTTTATTGCTTTATGTTCTTTGGAGTCAGTTCTCGCTTTTAATTGAAAACTTTTTTATTCTTTTGAGTGCGAGAGCCTCAATTAACTGGAATGTCGTCGAAACGATTACGTTAAAACCATTGGAGACGCCAGTAACTTAAGGTATCTTCGATAAAGGTTTAGTGGACTGTAATTTTGGTGCATACGGCAAAGGGGAAAATAAATAGGTGGGATAGCACGCACTGACCTGATGAGGGCTGCCGCGCCTTCCTCCTGGAGTGTCTGCTATACAGCGAGCTCGCCACGTGGTTCGGCGCACACGCACTCTCGGAACAGTCTCGTGAAGTCCCACACTCTCCACCTTTGCCCTTACGGGGGCGTCTCACACTTTTATGAGTTACAAAGACACAATGTCTGATGCGGTGAATATTAAACATAAACAGGAGAACTCAATGTTCGCCCTGCGCGGTTTGCGGTTAATGTACATAAGACGCGACGGGTGGCCGTGCGTTGCGGATGGCGTAATATCACTTAGTATAATGACGCGCGCCGAGATCCTCTTTTTCACCTCGGCGGCAGCGCGTGCGGTAGGAAAGGGAAGGAAGGAAGGAAACAAAAAATATGCACTAGTCATGTTGATAAAGTAGATATAACTTAGGACGAACTCAATGCGACATGTAATGTAATGTTGATAAAGTAGATTGTTAACTGGCGTTACCATTTCCTCCCGCCCTTAAAGGGTCACCTTTAAAAGACAACCGTAATATAAAAGTAAAAGGAAAACAAATAAATAAGCGGTATATAAAGTGAGAGGATGCGCTCAATGCGCATGTCTCATCTACTAACCTTACTTGGTAAGCGAGAAAATGTATACATAAATATAATATTGCGGTTTAATACTTTTTTAATATATATAAATATAAACTTAATTCCTAATTTAGATAAATAATTATAATCAAAATAATCGTGATTTATTGTCTTGGGAGAGGGCAAATACGAGCAACAGGACGGAGATATGTTCCCTTAGTAGTTCTCACGGTCACTACTCGAACTACGCCATCCTTCGAAGGATGAACAGACTCGACAATCGCTAATGGCCAAGCAAGGGGCGGTTCATTATCATTTATCATAATTACAACCATGCCTGGTACGATAGCCGTAGACGGGGTGTTCCACTTCTGACGAACTTGTAATCCGTGAAGGTATTCCGTCCTCCACCGGTCCCAAAACGACTGAACTAATTTATCCAGTAAAGAATGCCTGTGTAACAGACTGGTAGAGTCAGATTTGACTTTGGGTGCGGGTAATGACAATAAAGGTGCGGTATTCAAAAAATGACTCGGAGTAAGAGCTGAAGGCTCTGCAGGATCAGAACTCAATACTGTCAAGGGCCGCGAGTTTAGCAAGCACTCAATTTGCGCAAGAACAGTATTAAGCTCTTCGTATGAAAGTAACTGATGCCCGATAACTCGGAACAGAGGCGTTTTTACGACTTTGATCATACTCTCCCAGGCGCCTCCAAAATGAGGAGAGTTGGGACAGATGAACTTCCATGTTATACGATTCTCAGCACACTCTTGCTCAAGCTTTGGGCGGTATTCAACGTTTAGAAATTTATAGAGATCGCGAAGATACGAAGCGGCACCTTTAAAATTCGTTCCATTATCCGAATATAAAAACTGAATCGGCCCTCGTCTAGAGAGGAAACGTTTAAGCGTAGCGAGGAAACTAGAACTACTAAGATCTGTAGCGATTTCTATATGTACAGCTCGAGTCGTGAGGCATGTGAAAACACATAAGTACGCCTTCTCGCTGCGTACACCACGACGACGTACAGGAGTGTATGCGATAGGACCGGCATAATCGCAGCCCGTGTGTGTAAATGCCTTAATAGCTTGTCTTACACGACTATGGGGAAGATCGGCCATCAAAGGGTAAGTTGGACGGGGTCTAAGCCGGAAACATATATTACACTTGTAGACTCTGCTTCTCACAGTGCGGCGTGCGGAAAGTATCCAAATTTTTTGACGGAGCAATGACAATAACAATTCAGGCCCAGCGTGTAAATTTTTAATATGATAATAGTCAATGATCATGTTCACTACATGATCACTGCGCGGGAGTATAATTGGATGTTTTTGCGTGTAATCTAATGCGGAGTTCGAAAGACGACCACCAATGCGGATTAAACCATTCTCAATAAAAGGCCTTAAACGATTGAAAGCGGGCGAGCAAGGTTTGTTACCTTCAATATTTAAATATTCCACTGCAAAATGCTGTTTTTGCAGGGCGCGGAGGATTATAACCTCAGAGAAACTGAGATCATCAGCAGTCACTACAGTAGTGTTGCGGCTGGGCAATAATCCAGCAAACTTACACACGTACGCAATTATACGTAGAAGTTTACTCCAAGAAGAGATGCGGAGTGCGAGCTCATAAATCGCAGAATTACAGACGGATGTGCACACAGTGTGCGACAAAATCTTCTTCTCAGGAATATTTGCAATAACCTCATTGTCTAAAGTACGAAGAGGCCATTGAGATGGATCTAACGAAGTCCACTGAGGCCCATGGAGCCACAGGGGGTTTGAAACTAATTTATTTGGCGTAACGCCACGTGAAAGTATGTCAGCGGGATTCTCAGTACCTGCGACATGATAAAAGTTATCAGCGCGAATATTGTCGGTAATCTGAACAACGCGGTTTGCAACAAAGGTCTGCCACTTGTGTGGCGAACTCTTTATCCAGTACAGAGCTACTTTTGAATCTACAAAGGCATAGACTGATATTGCAAGGTCAAGAGAATAATTGTCGAGTACTCTGCGAAGCAATTTTGAGAGTAAAACCGCTCCACAAAGCTCAAGGCGTGCAATAGATAGTGGTTTCGTCGGTGCGACTTTAGTCTTTGCACAAATCAACTGGACGGTGTTACCATTGACGCTCTTTACATGTATGTAGACTACGGCACCGTATGCGTGCTCGCTGGCGTCGGAAAACCCCAGGAGTGACGCAGTACAGTTTTTGGATACACCAACATGTCGCGGGATACGTAAATCATTAAGAGCTGGTAATTCAGCACAGAATTGCCTCCACATCTTAATAATTGGCGGTGGTGGTATGTCGTCCCAATCTAAATTAAGTTGCCAAAGCTGCTTTATTAACAATTTGGCGTACGCAACTGTGGGAGCAACGAAACCCATTATGTCCCACAGGCGAGCGACAGTAGATAAGATGGCGCGCTTAGTGCACGTCACATCAGCGGGAACAGATATCTTAAAATAAAAGGCGTCACTATCGGTAGACCAATGCAAGCCTAGTATTTTATGTGGCATTGATTTATCGAACTCTACTTCTCCTGTAATTTTATAGGAAGTAGGGAGGTCATCTAAAACAGATCGACGGTTGCTATGCCATTTTATCAGGTCCCATTGGGCACCCTTGAATAAGTCTATCAGCTGCCGAGAGGTCTCACTGGCCTCGGATTCACTGGGCATAGAGAACGCGATGTCGTCCATATATAGCGAAGTAAATGCGATACGACTCGCAAGTGGATACTTTGCGCCGTCGTCATCAATGAGCTGTCTTACCGTGCGCAATGCATGGTATGGACTCGAAGTTAAACCGAAGCACACGCGATTGAAGTGGTATAACACAAGTGGGTCTTGTGGACGGAAGCGGTATAGGAAGCATTGGTAACGACGATCAGAATCGCGAACAACTATTTGCAGAAATTGTTGGCGACAGTCGGCTGTCATAGCGATTGGATGTAAGCGGAAAGTTAAAACTATATTGAACAAGTCGCCTTGCAAATTTGGTCCTGAATGCAGAATATCATTTAATGATCGCCCAGTGCTAGTCTTACTGCTAGCATCCAGGACGATGCGCAGACGCGTTGACTTCTTATCTTCGCGTAAGACTCTATGATGCGGTATGACATATATTGGAGCGGGTTCATGAGAGTCATACGGCGGTGCGGGGGATATATAATTTTTAGCTAAGTATTCCTTTATGACGTCATCATATGCTAACCTTAATGTAGGCGAGGCTTGAAGTTTCCTCTCCAAGCACATGAATCGTCGTCGAGAGGTTTCATAAGAATCTCCGAGAGAGTAAACGTCATCTTTAAATGGCAGGCCAACAATATATCTACCAGTAAAAGGATCGCGGGATGTCGTAGATTTATAAAACTCTTCACATTCAATGTCTGAAGGACACTGAATGGGCGGTGCGGAGGGTGGCTGTTCAAGCCCCCAAAATCGTTGCACTAATTTGTCAACGATAGGAGACTCTAGAACTGAGCAGCACGTTAAAGAATGATTTACCTGAAGTGTCGGCACTGAGCCCATAATAACGTAACCAAATACCGTATTCAAAGCCGAGGGCCCGGACAAGTCGTTAGACGAATAAATTACGTCTGGACATAGTAAGTGCGGGAAAAGGGATGCGCCTATCAAAACATCAACTTTATTAGGCACGCTATAACATTCATCAGCGAGTCTTATGCCATGGAAGTGTGATAAGACAGATGTGTCTACCACAGCAGTGGGCAAAAGGTCGGTGATTTGATCAACAACTAGCGTTGAAATATTGAAGTTAATATTCGAGTCGAATCGTGAGAAAATTTTAATATCAATCGATTTCGATTTTACAATTTTTTCAACTCCACCGAATCCCTTTACTACAGTACATTCGGTATCGTGCTGTTGAACGCCTAAACGATGACAGCACTCTTTAGTCATAAAATGGCTTTGAGCCGCGGAGTCTAATAATATACGAATAATTTGTTTCTCTCCCTTAGCATCGTAAGCAAATACTTGAGCGGTTGATAATAAAACAGTTCTCTGCGAACGACTTGCGCGCGCGGGAGGCGGTGAACGTTGAGAAACATTCTTGAACGAAGTACACAGCGCGACGTCTGAACGCGCACCTGCGGTGAGGGGTGGCGAGTGTGCGGGCGCGGGGGTTGTAGACTTCAGTGTAACTGGCTGAAGCGGTGGAGAACGCGCCAGCGCAGGGGAAGCATTATCGCTTCTGCGGTGGAAGTGCAACAATGTGTGATGTTTAAATTTACAAACTCGACAACTATAATTTGAAGAGCAACTAGACACTCGATGACTTAAACTGAGACAATTCACACATGCATTGTTACTCTTTACGCATTTAAATCGTTCCTGCGGCGTCATTTTATTAAAGTCTGCACACTTAAATAGGTGTTGATGCACAATATTATCGCACAGACACTTTGAGCAACTAGTCGTCGTGCTTACGTACGCCTGATACTTCGGCGACGAAGTATTATTACAGCGACGATTATTACCGTTACCTCGTCGATTGTTTGGTGCGCTATTAGAATTTGTACTAGAATCGGTGCGTTGCAAAACTTTGGAGCGGGTCTTAATAAAATTTACTAAATCATCAAAGGTAGGTACCATCGAGTTATGACTATATTCGAAAGAGCGAATGGTATCCGGGTCCAGCTTCTTAAGCGCGATATGAAGAACAATTAAGTCCGCGAGATTATCTAACTTTAAGTTTTGTAAAGCGCGCACTGCACTTATAAAGTTATCAGTAAATAAATCAAAATTATTTGCGGTGGCCGATTGCAATGGCTTAAATTCGAACATCTGATTAATATATGTAGATGCTAGCATACGCCGGTCTTCATATTTGTCAACGAGTGCTTGCAATAAAATTTTATAATTTTCAGCGCAAGGAGTTATACCTGAGCATACAGATAGGGCTTTGCCCGTTAGTTTACCTAGCAAATAGTATAACTTTTCAGCGTCGGTAAGCGATGTGTTGTCATGGACGGTTGATTTAAAGCTAGCATAAAATAAAGGCCATGAGCGAATGTCACCCGAAAATGGCATAAGTTCGATAGGCGGAAGTGTGAATGTGGCTTTAGATGGTGTACTAGTACTTTGTGAATTAGATTGCGAATATTGTAAATAAAGCCTATTTATTCTACCGCAAAGAGACTCAAACGCAATGAGGCTGTTATAATCAGGTTTAGCAATAGGGTTTATTTTTAATAAATGTGAATTATAATTATCTAAGACCTGTTTAAACTCAATACGTAAAGCATTAATATTAGAACTTCCATCAAGGAAACGCTCCATCGTGGAAGTGTTTGTGTGGATGTCCGAGGACATATCATATATTTTTTGCACTATTTCAAATAAAGCATCTCGTTTAGCTAACAATAAAACCAACTCAGCATCAGGTGTGCCCTCATTATCCGAGGAATCGCTATTATTCGATGCTATTTGTTTTTTAGGCGGCATTACAACTTAAGTTATGCGGCGTAAAATAATATAATTATAAGCGGGTAGTCTGTAAGCGACCTCGCTACGCGGTTGAATTATTAAATATTAGTTTTGTTAACGATGAACTTTAATTGTTAAATTTTATAATAATTATGAAGTTATTTATAACAAATATAATGCTTAAATATATGTGCAAATAATAAATGTAATTTAACAGTATAATCTATAGATGTAGTTAAAAGTTGATGACGTGATGTGAACATACAACAAATAATTTATATAGATAATTATATGCTTATTCATTCTATGAATATAGTTTTAAAATTACTATGAATGTCACCTATTAGGACCTATTCTAGTGTTCTAATAAGGGCGGGGTTAATCCGAAGTCGGATTAAAATATAAATAATTAATTATATAAACGCTTATTACGATAACGATCTAATAAGGGCGGAAATTCAAGGTCAATCCAGCGAGAAGTGACCATTAAAAATGGAAAGTCAAGGTCAATCCAGCGAGAAGGACCATTAAAAATGGAGACGCCAGTAACTTAAGGTATCTTCGATAAAGATTTAGTGGACTGTAATTTTGGTGCATATGGCAAAGGGGAAAATAAATAGGTGGGATAGCACGCACTGACCTGATGAGGGCTGCCGCGCCTTCCTCCTGGAGTGTCTGCTATACAGCGAGCTCGCCACGTGGTTCGGCGCACACGCACTCTCGGAACAGTCTCGTGAAGTCCCACACTCTCCACCTTTGCCCTTACGGGGGCGTCTCACACTTTTATGAGTTACAAAGACACAATGTCTGATGCGGTGAATATTAAACATTAACAGGAGAACTCAATGTTCGCCCTGCGCGGTTTGCGGTTAATGTACATAAGACGCGACGGGTGGCCGTGCGTTGCGGATGGCGTAATATCACTTAGTATAATGACGCGCGCCGAGATCCTCTTTTTCACCTCGGCGGCAGCGCGTGCGGTGGGAAAGGGAAGGAAGGAAGGAAACAAAAAATATGCACTGGTCATGTTGATAAAGTAGATATAACTTAGGACGAACTCAATGCGATATGTAATGTAATGTTGATAAAGTAGATTGTTAACTGGCGTTACCAACCATTATTCTCTATTATCGATCCTCAAGGTTATTTTTTCCTCAAATATGAATGGCATTAGGTTTGAGGCGTAACCTAATTGTAAAATTTATTTTTTCATTTAATTCGATTCACAATTAGAGAAGATATCACACAACATACATACAAAATAACATACATTTGAATTAAGAACCTTCTTCTGCTTTGCAGGCGTTGGTCGGAACGATTGGTGGTGGAACGTGGTCCTACTCCTATTGAGTCAACCCGTCTGTGCTACAATCGTAATATAGGTTCAGCATGGCTCTGCCATGTTAAATATATTGTTTCGCGGCATAATTCTAGTTTGACCAATAAGATTTTGGAATCGTGATAAAACTCTAGAATAAGTACATGTTAATTGTATTTATTTTACAACTTCTTCGCCTTTTAACCTAGTATATCTTGAATAGCGTTTTACAATCAGGATTCCCTTGGAAAAAAAATCGATCTAGGAACTCAAAAAATTCCTCAATAATTTCACTGATCCAAAGGAATTTTCACATAAAAATAACACAGAATTCACCTATTTTGCTCATACAGTCAATCTGAAATATTTTACAAGTCAATTTTACATAAATTGCTGAAATTTGCAAATATTTAAATTTCTACTTATTTTGACCTCCTAAGTTAACGCGCGGCTATGAACTCACGCTATTTGAACAACTAATTCTCACACGACTATCAACTGTCGGCAAAAATGGCAAATTTAGCACACACGGCTATCAACCAATACTAGGTGAACAACTGATTCTTCACGACTCTCAAATTGTAGGAAATTATTTCTAACTAGATTCTTATCAGTTATGATGTCTCTTATCAGATAACATAGACAAAATATTTCATGAATCAAACATTGAAAACAGACATTTTGTTTTCATAAAAAACGTATCAAACTCATATAAGATAATACTTATGCAATTAATTTCCATTAATTCTATTTATTCACAAAGTGATCATTTCGACCGAGGAACAAATCCTGGTCTCTAACTTTATTTTAATATTCCTTTAAATTAACATTATTGGAAAGGTGATTTCAACCGGGGAACTGAACCCGGAAACATAATTTATATCTTAAAAATTCCCTATATTTGAATTTATTAAAAAAATATTACTAAGAAAACGACAAACTAGTCCGGCCTGGGAATCGAACCCAAGACCTTCAAATCATTAATTCGATATTTCTTTAAGATTCAACTAAGTGTTTTCTTATTAGAATATTATTGCTCGATAATTTGTTTTTAGAAGCTGTTCGTAATCGGTTAACTAATAAATTGAAATATTCCTATAGACGCGTCGCTAACAAAAGCAAATAGAAAAAGTTATATTGCTTTATCATCGCGCATCATATTTGAGCTTGGCAAGTTCGTTGAAAAAAGCTACAATTCCCACGTAGATGAATTTTTCCCGTACATATTTGTCCCAAATAAGATAAACAGAGGCCTTTCGGACACGATACACCACGTGCGTTATTAATATAAACAGTCAAATTGGGAGAGAAGCGAGCGCTTACATTATGATATGATAAACAGCATTCGCGACAATTTTTTTTTTTTTTTTTTTTTTTATAGAAGAGGGGGCAAACGAGCATGCGGCTCACCTGATGTTAAGTGACTACCGCCGCCCATGATCAACCGCAACACCAGGAGAATTGCGGGTGCGTTGCCGGCCCTTTAGAAAGGAGTAAGCTCTTTTCTTGAAGGTCCCCAGGTCGTATCGGTCCGGAAAAATCGCCGGTGATAAACTATTCCACAGAGAGGTTGTACGTGGAAGAAAACTCCTTGTGAAACGTACAGTGGTGGACCGCCAAGCATCCAGATGGTGTGGATGGTATCGGGACGTTTGCCGTGTCGTGCGTTCACGAAATTTGGCGGCTGGGATTAATCCGAACAATTCCTCAGAGCACTCCCCGTGATAGATGCGATAAAATACGCAAAGAGATGCAACATCTCTTCGCAACGCCAGTGAATCGAGCCGATCGGAAAGCACTCGGTCGTCGACGATCCGAGCCGCTCTGCGCTGGATGCGGTCAAGTGGAAGGAGCTGGTACTGGGGAGCCCCAGCCCAGAGATGGGAACAGTATTCCATGTGCGGCCGAACCTGCGCCTTGTAAAGTTGCAGGCGGTGTGCCGGCATGAAATACTGTCCCGCTCTGCTGAGCACGCCAAGCTTTTTAGAGGCCAATATGGCCTTACCTTCCAAGTGACCACGAAACTGCACGTCACTCGATATGTCGACGCCGAGGATTCCGATACTGGCTGAGGCAACAAGGGGAGTGCCTTGAAACTGAGGGGATACGACAAAGGGGTTCTTTTTAGCGGTTAACGCGCAAACTTGTGTCTTCTGGGGGTTAAACTGGACTAGATTTAGTCGTCCCCAATCCGAGACTCTGTTCAGCAAAGACTCGACTTCAGACACAAGTTTGTCCCGGCACTCGGAGACGTTTTCCCGAGAAATATTGGCTCGGCCGGTGTAAAGAGCATCACCAGTGCCATGGTTTTTTTTATTTTTTTTATTTTTTGCCATGGTTTGGTCGCTCCTGTAAAATAGCATCATGCTATAAGCAGGAGTGCTATCAAGCCTGGGTTGATGCATCAGCGTCCCGGGATGTAAACACCAGCGCTCTAAAAAAGAAGTATAATTCCGCCTCTAGGTCCTTCAAAAGAGTCATTGCCAAGGCAAAGTCAGAGCACATAGGCAGAATTGGCGAGAAACTAGTTCGCCTTCCTTCTGGAACCCGTGCATTCTGGTCTCTCGCCAAGGCTGTCCAGGGGAATTTCTAAAAAAGTAATTTAATTTTACTTTGCGAATTTAGTACGGTACACACAAGCTACTTAGTTTCTTTTTTGAATAGTTTCGTCTTTACTATAATAAAAATAATCGCATAACAGCTAATATTGAAAAATGTATATCAATCAAGTTTACCCCAGTCATCCAATAACAAAAGCAAACAGCGTTAAAGACTTAGGAGTAACTTTAGATAGCAAACTAACCTTTTGAGAACACATTAGATTAATAACCATGAAAGCCTACAAAAATCTTGGATTTATCATGCGTGTCACCAAACCTTTCAGTGATTTAAGTTGCATTAAAGGACTTTATTTTTCATATGTCCGCAGCGTGTTGGAATATTAGTAGGAATCCTCAATACAAAAAATATGTAGCTGCCATACAGGGTATACAGAGTAGATTCCTGCGGTACCTCAATTACCGGGACAGACACAGGAGCGAAGAATACCATAGCCCTTGTCTGCATCACAACTTATTAACATTACATGATCGTAGATGTGTAACTGATATGATGTTGCTATACGAGGTTTGTACTGGCGCTCTAGACTGTCCGAAATTGACTCAACAGATTATGAGTTTTCGTACCCCGAAGAAACGCACTAGAGTTACGGAATTATTTTATGTACCACCAGCTTACACAAAATATGCAAAAAAACTCTGTTACAAATAGAGTACTAAGAACATATAATAAATACTATTCTAGCATTGACCCTTTTTGTTTGTCCAAGACCAAATTCAAAAAAGCTGTCTCAAAGGTTTTGGCAGATGGCATTGTTTATTAACTTTAAGATAGGTTGAAGTTGCGACACGCACACATTATATTATTATATCACAAACTAACAAACGTTTTCACCTCTCAATCATACACCCGCACACACAACACGCACACATACACACACACACACACACACACACACACACACACACATACACACACACACACAAACACTTCCTCTCATTCTCATCACACCGATACTCAATATACGGTATACAGTACTTACAATATGACGCAGATAAAGGTATCTTACGACAAACACTGTAAATTATGTATTAACATTGCTGAAGACGAAAAAAAATATATTTAAATGTTTTGCAAAAAAAAATGTAAATCTATAAAGGCTTCTATATTGCATAATATGTTCAAAACTTGATTACATATATTGGTAGAGTAGAAAGTACAAGCTGTAGATTTTGTTTCAATAAATAAAAAAAATAATAATTCTAACTGATTTCTTTATTAACTAAAAAGCTAATTTTATACGTGGTAGAGCCATGCTGCAGTCATATTAGTAGTATAGTTGTAGCACGAATGGGTCGGCTCGACCGGGGAAGGACCACGCTCTCACAGAATACCAGCGTAAAATAGTAGCTTAATGCTGCTGTGTTTCGTATGGTGAGTGTAGAGAACC
This sequence comes from Parnassius smintheus behrii, assembly GCA_036936625.1. NCBI lineage: Eukaryota > Metazoa > Arthropoda > Insecta > Lepidoptera > Papilionidae > Parnassius > Parnassius smintheus. Next base: position 4,838,837 of record JAUPFT010000027.1, on the reverse strand, counting down.
GGAGACCCTTTTTACTGGAAACGAGACATTTCATCTTAGTCTTCACGGGTAACAACGCATCTGCATTTTGATTTGCAATCGAGGATAGATGTAGATGTCTATAGACCACAACAACCACTTACATCAGGTGGACTGTGTGCTCGTTTGTCAACCTATCCTATAAAAAACTCGTAGCATTTATTCACTTTTCATTAATTACTTGAAAATATTTCACAACGTAAACGGGAGTAATTAATCTAATAATATCAACCAAATATTAAAACCGGTTTAAAAAACAGTACCTACATGACCGAGCTCTTGCTCGGCACTAGAAAAAACATATTGTTACGCGCTCCAGTCGACGACACACTAGCGCCATCTAGTGTCAGGAACGAGAGCGAGGGGAGCGTTGCAGTTTATGACATCACAAATCTTTCGACCGACAGCGCCACCCGAAGAACTAAGTTTCTAGAAAATCTATACTCGAACTCTCGGTACCTTGCGCGTGTTTACTTGAACATTCCGGATATTTTGCTAATTTAAATAAATAGGTGGCGCAAGATGCGATCGAGGCAGAGTTGAACTCAGCGACACAAGCGAAGCTTCGGAGCGGAATTAAGTGAATTAGTGTGTTAATTTTTAGTGTTTTTAGTTTTAATTTGTGTAAAGTAAATTAAAGTGTTAATTTAGGTAATTTTATCGGCAATTTTTATTGTCACGAACCTCAAGCGCGTAACAATTGGTGTCAGAAGTGGGATAAAATCATGCCGATTTTACCTAAGGAGGAAACGGAGGGTGTCCGTACCCGAAGTCAACGCCAGCAGGAGACGGACCAAAGAAGATTTGGAGGTGCAACGCCGCAGACGTCGGAGGGCCAGCCACCGGCTGCAGGCCCGTCTGTAGCCCCTACATATGCAGCACCTGACTTAGGTGCTCTGATGGTGATGCTGCAGGAGCAGGCTCGCCGACAGGAGGAACAGGCCCGTTGGTTGAAAGAGCAGCAGGAGGAACAAACTCGTCGACAGGAGGAACAGGTTCGTCGGTTGGAAGATCAACTGCGGGGCTGACAAGAGGAACAGGCCCGTCGGTTGGAAGAGCAAATGCTCCTCATGAAGGATCTTCACGCTACCTTCGGGAAGGAGATAAAGGAGGTGAAGGATAAGGTTGCTCAACATGACAACCGATTGTCGGAAGCTGAAACCCGAATCGACCAAGTAAAGAATCGGGTTGATAACGTAATGGCTGACATGAAGAAATCACTGGACGAACTCAAACTTGGAGATGGAGCTACAGCTCCCGTAGTAGCTACAACACTTTCGCTACGTGGGTTCAAGGTGCCACCGTTCGAGGGTACCTCTTCTTGGTCAGCCTACAAAATCCAGTTCGAAGCTGTTATGAAGGCGAACGGCTGGAATAAAATCAGGCCATGACTGCTCTCACACTAGGCCTGCGTGACCAGGCCTTAACAGTTCTGGAAGCTCTCGGTGAGGAAGTGACTTATGAGCAACTCGTTGAGGCATTGGAGACGAGACGCTCACCTGGAACACGTCTTTCGTGCGCAGCTTAAAGATCGTGTGCAGCGCATCAACGAAAACCTGCAGCAGTGGGCTCTAGAAGTGGAGAAGCTGGTGCGAAAAGCATACCGGTCTGTACCTGCGCTCATTGAAGGGAACCTGGTACAGACATTCATCGACGGCATCCGCGACCTGGAAGTCAGAGCTGCTGTGAGGCTCGGGCACCACGAGACGCTTAAGGACGCCTTGGCCCATGCACTGGAAGTGGAAGCCGTGCGGCAGGATCACCGTTCCCATCGCGTCAGGGAGGTTGCAGCAGCTATAGTTCGCGACCGCAACAAAGGATACAGCCCTAGGTGCTATGGCTGTGGGGAAAAGGGCCATCTTCGATCCAGCTGCCCTAAGCGAACCCTAGATAGGGAAGGTGAACGATCCCAGGAGGGTAGTCCGGCCAACAGCACCGCCCAGCAGCAGCAGGGAAACGAGTAAAAGCCAGAACTGCTGGATCTCGATCTCACAAACCCATGATGGGAACAGTCTAATCATCAAGGGCGAGGTCAACGGAATGCCGTGTAAACTGACCATAGACACTGGAGCCTCTCGTACGGTTGTTAGTTCCCAACTTATAAGTCAGTTCCTTGGGGACTCCGCATACAACCGAAAACGCATTAATTTGGTAACAGCCACCGGTCAGCGTATACCCGTCCGTGGAGAGAAGGAGATGGAGTTGAAGCTAGGCAACGTGATCTACCTGCATAATGTCATCGTGGCTGATATAATGGACGACTGCATCCTAGGCCTAGACTTTATGAGGAATAATTGTTGTGCGATCGACGTTAAGCAAGGTGTTTTGAAATGTGGACAGGAGGAAATTTTTATGGAAGGTGCGTTACCAGGGAACGTGTACAGCATTAAGAAGATTGTTCTTCCGCCGAGATCGGAAACGATTGTTCCGGTTAGTCTTCCCCGAAACGCTGGGCAAGCTCACCGTTGTGTACTTGTGGAAAGGGTAAACAATGACCTTCCATGGAAAGTAGCTCGAACCTTGGTCAGGACCACTGACATCTCAGGAGTACGTGTGCTGAACCCTTGCGACCGGGACCAGATTATAGAAAAAGGCACACTAATTGGTACTTGTGAGGAAGTGGATTGGTTACGTCGGTGCCAATATATATCGAGTGGGACCCCCAGCAAGGATGCAGAAACGAGAGTGACCACACTTTTGGAAGACTGTCGCAGTGTTCTCTCCCCAAACGAATTGGTCAAGGCGAAGAAGTTGTTACTCAAGTACGCCGATGTATTCTCATCAAACGATGCTGACATAGGAAAGACTGGTTTAGTTCAACACAAAATAAACACGGGTGAGGAATTGCCTATCCGTCAGCGGCCAAGAAGATTGCCGGTAGCACGTGAAAAGGAAGTGGAAACCGTGATTGAAGGAATGGTGAAGGATGGTGTTATTGAACCTTCCTCTAGTCCATGGTGTTCACCAGTGGTGCTGGTGAAAAAGAAGGATGGCAGCATGCGGTTCTGTGTTGATTACCGCCGTCTGAACGACGTTACAAAGAAGGACAGCTATCCCTTGTCAAGAATTGATGACACGCTGGACATGCTTACAGGAGTAAAATGGTTTAGCACGCTGGATCTAAAAAGTGGCTACTGGCAAGTTGAAATTGACCCTAAGGACAAGGAGAAAACTGCGTTCTCGACGGGAAAGGGTCTGAGGCAATTCAAAGTAATGCCGTTTGGGTTGTGCAATGCTCCAGCAACGTTTGAAAGGCTGATGGAACTTGTACTTACCGGGCTAATTGGCGATGCCTGTCTGGTCTACTTGGATGACATCATCATCGTGGGCCGTACGTTTGAGGAACACCTTCAAAACCTGGAACGCATGCTTATGAAGATTCAGAGTGCCAACCTCAAGTTGAGCCCGAAGAAATGTTCACTATTCCAACGGCAAGTTAACTTTTTGGGGTTTGTAGTATCGGAAGAAGGTATCCGCACAGATCCAGAGAAAATCGCCGCTGTCAAGGATTGGCCGGTTCCAAAAGACAAGACGCAGGTTAGAGCATTTTTGGGTTTGTGCTCCTATTACCGGCGATTCGTGAAGAACTTTGCAGATATAGCCAAACCTCTGCACAAGCTAACCGAGGAGAAGCGACATTTCTGCTGGGATGAAAGTTGCAATATCGCATTCCAGGAGCTCAAGGACCGTCTGTGCAAAACACCTATTTTGGGATACCCTGATGCAAGCAAAGAATTTATAGTTGACACAGACGCAAGTGATATAGGACTTGGCGGTGTGCTGTCTCAACGGAATGGTGACCAAGAGGTCGTGATAGCGTACTTCAGCAAGTCGTTGTCAAAACCGGAAAGGAACTATTGTGTCACAAGGCGCGAATTGCTCGCTGTGGTAAAGTCGTTGCAGCATTTTAGCAAATATCTTCTGGGACGAAAGTTTCACTTACGAACTGACCATGCTGCACTAAAATGGCTATTGCAGTTTAAAAACCCAGAAGGACAAGTTGCGAGGTGGATCGAACTACTGCAGGAATACGACTTTGAGATCGAACATCGCAGCGGGAAATCTCATGGCAACGCAGATGCATTGTCAAGAAGACCTTGTCCTGAGGATTGCAAACATTGTACTAGGCAAGAGAGTAAGGAAGTGGTATCCGTGAGGATGCTCAGGGCAGACCACCTTAGCAACGAGTGGAAGGACAGCTTACTACATGCACAGCAGAAAGATCCGGACATCAAGCCGATTCTGGAATGGATAAAGGCCAGTGCTCCCAAGCCCAAGTGGAGTGACGTCTCAGCGATGAGTTCGACCACTAAAAGCTATTGGGCCCAGTGGGACAGCTTGCTGCTTCAGGATGGAGTTCTGTGTCATAAATGGGAAAACGTTCAGGGAGACAGCTGTCATTTGCAAATGGTTGTCCCTAAAGCTAAAGTACCGGATGTTCTACAGCTGTACCATAATGATTGTTCAGGAGGCCATCTGGGAGTTAAACGAACTCTACTGAAGATCCGAGAACGGTTTTACTGGGTCCACTGTCGAAACGATGTCGAGGACTGGTGTCGCAAATGTACAAGTTGTGCGGCTGTAAAGGGACCTCAGACTCGTGGTAGAGGTGCATTGAAGTTGTACAATGTGGGTGCACCATGGGAGGGAATAGCCATTGACGTGGCGGGGCCGTTTCCGGAGAGTGAAAGCGGTAACAAATATTTCATGGTTGTGATGGATTACTTCACAAAGTGGCCAGAAGTCTTCGCCATTCCAAATCAAGAAGCTTCAACAGTTGCAGATAAACTAGTTCATGAAGTCTTCTGTCGTTTTGGAGTACCTTTAGAGATTCACAGCGATCAAGGAAGGAAATTTGAGTCTCAAATATTCCAGGAAACTTGCCGAGTTATGGGTACTCATAAAACAAGAACGACTTCTTATCACCCGCAATCTGATGAAATGGTGGAACGATTTTTTTTTTATAGAAGAGGGGGCAAACGAGCATGCGGCTCACCTGATGTTAAGTGACTACCGCCGCCCATGATCAACCGCAACACCAGGAGAATTGCGGGTGCGTTGCCGGCCCTTTAGAAAGGAGTAAGCTCTTTTCTTGAAGGTCCCCAGGTCGTATCGGTCCGGAAAAATCGCCGGTGGTAAACTATTCCACAGAGAGGTTGTACGTGGAAGAAAACTCCTTGTGAAACGTACAGTGGTGGACCGCCAAGCATCCAGATGGTGTGGATGGTATCGGGACGTTTGCCGTGTAGTGCGTTCACGAAATTTGGCGGCTGGGATTAATCCGAACAATTCCTCAGAGCACTCCCCGTGATAGATGCGATAAAATACGCATAGAGATGCAACATCTCTTCGCAGCGCCAGTGAATCGAGCCGATCGGAAAGCACTCGGTCGTCGACGATTCGAGCCGCTCTGCGCTGGATGCGGTCAAGTGGAAGGAGCTGGTACTGGGGAGCCCCAGCCCAGAGATGGGAACAGTATTCCATGTGCGGCCGAACCTGCGCCTTGTAAAGTTGCAGGCGGTGTGCCGGCATGAAATACTGTCCCGCTCTGCTGAGCACGCCAAGCTTTTTAGAGGCCAATTTGGCCTTCCCTTCCAAGTGACCACGAAACTGCACGTCACTCGATATGTCGACGCCTAGGATTCCGATACTGGCTGAGGCAACAGGGGGAGTGCCATGAAACTGAGGGGATACGACAAAGGGGTTCTTTTTAGCGGTTAACGCGCAAACTTGTGTCTTCTGGGGGTTAAACTGGACTAGATTTAGTCGTCCCCAATCCGAGACTCTGTTCAGCAAAGACTCGACTTCAGACACAAGTTTGTCCCGGCACTCGGAGACGTTTTCCCGAGAAATATTGGCTCGGCCGGTGTAAAGAGCATCACCAGTGCTGTCATCTGCATAGCAATGAATGTCACGGGTATGCAACACATCATTGATATGCAGAAGAAACAGCGTTGGCGATAGCACGCAGCCCTGTGGAACACCAGCATTAATAGGCTTGCAATCGGAGCTTGCACCGTCTACAACGACCTTGATGCTCCGATCTGCAAGAAAGCTGGTGATCCAATCGCACAATTTCTCGGGAAGCCCATAGGAAGGGAGCTTCGAAAGAAGCGCTTTGTGCCAAACCCGATCGAAGGCCTTCGCAATGTCCAAACTAACGGCGAATGCCTCCCCCTTGAACTCTACTGCCTCCGCCCATCTGTGAGTGAGGTAGACCAGAAGATCACCAGCTGACCGACCACGGCGAAAACCGTATTGGCGGTCACTAATCAGCTGGTGATGCTGAAGGTACCTCATGAGCTGGCAGTTTACAATGGACTCCATTGTTTTGGAGAACAAGGAGGTGATGGCGATTGGCCGGTAGTTGGACGGGTCTGAGCGGTCGCCTTTTTTAGGGATCGGGTGGACGAAAGCCGTCTTCCATGATTTTGGGACTACGCCTAGGGAGTAGGAGTATCGGAAAAGACGCGTTAAAACCGGTGCCAACTCTGGAGCACACGTCCTCAGCACAATTGGGGGGATTCCGTCAGGCCCACTCGACTTGTGGATGTCCAGGGAGAGGAGTGCTTTGCGAACCGAGCGCTGTGTGAACTGCACTTCCGGCATGGAGCACTCACACCGCGGGATGGTCGGCGGCGTACTCCCCCCGTCATCGGGAGTCGAGTTAGACGCAAAGAAAGAGGCTTTCTCCTTTGCAGTATGGGCCAGTGAGTCGTCCTCCCTGTGCAGAGATGGAAGAGATGGCTGACAGAAATTCCCCTGGACAGCCTTGGCGAGAGACCAGAATGCACGGGTTCCAGAAGGAAGGCGAACTAGTTTCTCGCCAATTCTGCCTATGTGCTCTGACTTTGCCTTGGCAATGATTCTTTTGAAGGACCTAGAGGCGGAATTATACTTCTTTTTTAGAGCGCTGGTGTTTACATCCCGGGACGCTGATGCATCAACCCAGGCTTGGTAGCACTCCTGCTTATAGCATGATGCTATTTTACAGGAGCGACCAAACCATGGCTGAGATTTGCCTCCAATGGGCACCACAGAGGAAGGAATAAAAAGTTCTATACCCTGAAGTACCACATCAGTAACAGAATCCGCAACAACGTTGGGATCATCCGGCGAGAAGCAAACCCGCCCCCAAGGGTAGGATGCAAAGAAAGATCGCATCCCATCCCAATCGGCTGACCTATAGTGCCAAACACGGCGGCAGCCAGCAGAATGCAACCGCGATTTCAGCGTGAGTGGCACAACACTCCGGACCAGACAATGGTCCGAGGAGCCTAAAGGGGCGTCGACGGAAATCTGATATCCGTCCGGGTGAGAGGTCAGCAGAAGGTCCAACAGGGAAGGTGCATGATCCTCCACATCTGGAATCCGCGTAGGCGAAGTAACCAGTTGTGTCAGACCATATGCCAAGGCAAAATCATGAACAGATCTCCCCGCATGATCGGTTAAACGTGAACCAAGCCATTCGGCGTGATGGGCGTTAAAGTCGCCGAGGATCACGATCTCTGCGGAGGGGATCTGCTGTAGCAACGAATCTGCAGCCATTTGGACGTGGTCGAAGAGTCGGTCTGTTTCGGCATTACCGCTATGGGACCTATAGAGGCACCCGTAGACGCGCGGATGGTCGTCGCTGTCTACGCGTAACCAAAGGATGGACAGGTCCGAACCTTCAAGTCTGCCGAGGCGTCGAGAACAGATGTCCTCTCTGACGTAAACGCAAACTCCAGCCCGAGGCACAAAGGAGTGTTCCAGTTTGTACCCCGGGTAGGAGAGATACGAGACATCAGCCGGAGAGGACACCTGCGTCTCGGTCAGAAAGAGCAGAGCCGGCCTCGCCGTCTCGAGATGGTAGTGGACGGCGTTTAGGTTAGAGTGAAGTCCCCTGATATTGCAGAAATTCACGGACAGCGTGGCAGGGATCGCCTTGGTCTTGTTGCTCCGTTTGCCCCGAGCAGTTGTAGTCTTGAGCGGAATTTTGCCCCCCCCCCAGAATACGCGGGGCAGCCTGAGCACCCAAGCTCAGAAGTGGAGAAACATGGTCGTGGATGCTCAGCGAGGGATTCTCCAGGGGTGCTGGTACCCTCCTGGGGTAGTCTATCATTATTTAATTCCGCTACCATGTTGATGGGGGGGGGGATTTGGGCCTCCGGCCACCTGCACTCACCAGACGAAACGCGGAAGCAGAGCTTCCAATTCACGCCGGTATTCTGTGAGGTCGTGGTACCACCCCGGTTTGAGCCGGCCCATACGTGCAACAGCAAAGCTGCCGCGTGGCTCTACAACTGTTGTGTATATGTTAAGAGATTTAATCAGACATTGGAAAGGTACCTAGCAAAAGTTGTAGACAATCGGCAACGAGATTGGGACAAGCAAATACAACCGTTTTTGTTGTCATATCGGAGTTCTGTTCACGAAAGTACAGCTTTCGTAAACTTTGGAAGAGAATTACGGCTGCCTGCGGACCTGATCACCGGGATACCACCTGATGCCCCACGCAGTATAACCGATTATGCAAATGACTTGCGGAACAAAATGAACGACATTTATGAGCACGTCAGACAATCGGGCCAGCAAATGTCTGAGAAAATGAAAACCCGGTACGACCGCAAAATGAACAATAAAGGGTTCAACGAAGGTTCATTAGTGTGGTTGCACAATCCAGTCCGCAGCAAAGGGAAATCTCCTAAGCTTCAAGCTAAATGGGACGGCCCGTACCGGATTGTAACCAGGATCAACGATGTGACCTACCGGATACAGAAAGGCGCAAGAGGGACTCCTAAGATCGTCCATGTGGATCGCTTGGCGCGTTATTATGGGACCGATAATGCTCGGGACGAGCATGTCTTAGGAGGAGGCAGTGTTACGCGCTCCAGTCGACGACACACTAGCGCCATCTAGTGTCAGGAACGAGAGCGAGGGGAGCGTTGCAGTTTATGACATCACAAATCTTTCGACCGACAGCGCCACCCGAAGAACTAAGTTTCTAGAAAATCTATACTCGAACTCTCGGTACCTTGCGCGTGTTTACTTGAACATTCCGGATATTTTGCTAATTTAAATAAATAGGTGGCGCAAGATGCGATCGAGGCAGAGTTGAACTCAGCGACACAAGCGAAGCTTCGGAGCGGAATTAAGTGAATTAGTGTGTTTAATTATTAGTGTTTTTAGTTTTAATTTGTGTAAAGTAAATTAAAGTGTTAATTTAGGTAATTTTATCGCCAATTTTTATTGTCACGATCCTCAAGCTCGTAACAATATAATTTTCTCAGAGATAAAATCAATGTAGATAAACTTGGAAAGTAAAATATTATCTAAATACAAAATATCATTAAAATCTTAAGAACCGCCTTACAAGAATTGTATACACTAAAACACAAAATAACAAGAAATTTGTATGAGCAAGAATTAATTTAAGCGACAGTAGTCTAACAATACAGAAGGTGACAGTAGTTTAAGCGACAGTAGCTTAATAGCAGGATGCGGACCGCGAATTTCAAAGATCGTGGGTTAGAATTCGCCATTCGACTATTGTCGTGAACCACTCCTAACACAACCATTTTAAACTTACCAGAAGTGGTTAAAGGGAATATCAGTAATGTCAAAATAATTGCTGCAAAAAGTGTTGGATACTCAGTCACATATCAATGTAATCAGAACGATTCATGATGTTCATTCATTCACAGTTACGATTCAGTCACATATCACAGGTTAATTTGGTTATCATAATGAAAATTTAAACCTTCTTCGATCATCATCGAATCTAATTGAAGTTTATATGTGTATCATATACAGGCATAACTGGCAGAATCAATTAACCAACCCGAAATTAATATAGTTATTAAACGCCTGATTCTATCAATTAACATAAAAAATAGCTAAATTATTAACTTTAATATTCCGTCAGGTTATATTTCATTTTATTTATTATAACTAATATACAAACACAATGATTTTCACCGTACTACTTACAAAATCTTAACTATATTTTCTTACACATCTGAACAAAACTTAAGCAAGCATTTATGTATTTATTTTAGACTCATGGCACAACTAAGTATTAAGTAAAATCATCATCATTCATTATCATTACAGCCCTTCACAAGTCCATTGCTGAACATAAGCCGCCCCCAAGGTACGCCGCAAAGCACGTTCATGAGCCACCTGCGTCCATCGACTTTCTGCATGTCTTACCAGGTCGTCACTTCATCTAGTGGGGGGTCGCCCTACACTTCGCCTACCGGTACGAGGCTGCCACTCGAGAACCCTTCTTCCCCAACGGTTGTCGGTTCTTCGAACTATATGGCCGGCCCATTGCCACTTCAGCTTACTAATCCGTTGGGCTACGTCGGTCACTCTGGTTTTACTGCGGATATCCTCATTTCTAAGTTTATCACGCAGAGAAACTCCGAGCATAGCCCTCTCCATAGCTCCCTGAGTGACTTTGAGCGTCCTAATACGGCCAGCAGTGAAGGACCACGTCTCGGTTCCGTAGGTCATCACTGGCAGCACGCACTGGTTGTACAACTTAGTTTTCAGGTTTTGAGGTATACCTGACGAGAAGATGCGTCGTAATTTCCCGAACGCTGCCCAGCCGAGTTGAATCTATCGATTGACCTCTCGGTCGAAGTTGGACTTATTTAGTCGGACTATTTGTCCCAGGTAAACGTACTCGTCAACAACTTCGAGCATAATGCTCCAAACAACTACCGGCATAGATGTGACATGGACATTAAATCTTTGTTTTGTCCATGTTCATCTTGAGACCTATCCGTTGGGGTGCCTCCCAATTTGCATTTATTGAGGTCATTGAGCATAGTGCTTAAGTCCTCCAGCGATTCTGCCATAAGGACTATATCGTCGGCAAATCGAAGGTGAGTGATGTACTCGCCTTTGATGTTAATACTGTATCCTTTCCAGTCCAGTAACTTGAAAACGTCTTCCAATGCGACGGTGAAGTTTCGTGGAAATAACGTCACCCTGTCTTACACCTTTCTGCAGTTGTATAGGTTTCGTACTCTCATCATTCATCATCATCATTACAGCCCTTCACAAGTCCACTGCTGAACATAGGCCTCCCCCAAGTAATGCCACAAAGTATGGTCCTGAGCCATCTGCATCCATCGACTTCCTGCATATCTTACCAGGTCGTCACTCCATCTAGTGGGGGGACGCCCTACACTACGCCTACCGGTACGAGGCTGCCACTCGAGAACCTTTCTTCCCAATCGGTTATCGGTTCTTCGAACTAAGCTGAAGTGGCCGGCCCATTGCCATTTCAGCTTACTAATCCGTTGGGCTATGTCGGTTACTCTGGTTTTACTGCGGATATCCTCATTTCTGAGTCTGTCACGCAGAGAAACTCCGAGCATAGCCCTCTCCATAGCTCGCTGAGCAACCTTGGGCGTCTTGCCAGTAGTGAAGGACCACGTCTCAGATCCGTAAGTCATCACTGGCAACACGCATTGGTTGTACAATCTAGTTTTTAGAGATTGAGGTATACCTGACGAGAAGATATGTCGTAATTTCCCGAACGCTGCCCAGCCAAGTTGAATCCGTCGATTGACCTCTCGGTCGAAGTTGGACTTACCTAGTGCGTGCGAGACGATTCGTAATGACTCTCAAAAACAGCACGTAGACGCGGCAAAGAAGGGAAATCGGTCTGTAGTTCTTCAAGAGAGCGTTGTCGCCTTTCTTAAAGAACAAGACCACCGCACTTCTGCTCCACGCCTCTGGAGTAGTGCCACCATGGAGGACGGAACTGAAGAGCTTCTGAAGAACTTCAAGTACCGGTGTTTCGCCCGCTTTCAGAAGCCCCGCTGTAATTCCATCCTCGCTTGGGGCCCTGCCGTTTTTAAGGTGCTGGAGAGCCATTCTAATCTCGCTTAGACTGACGTCCGGGATATAATCGGAATAGTGTCGGATAAGACTTGCTCTTGGATTGTTACTCACACTTGCGTGTGGCTCCAACGATGATGTGTACAGCTGCCCATAGAACCTCTCAATCTCACTCAAAATCTCAGGTGTCCCGGAAACGATGCTGCCACACTCAGCCTTCAGCTTTGACAGTTGGCTCTTACTGGCAGACAGATCTCTGGCAAAGACTTTGGAGCCCTGGTTCCGCTCGATCGCTTCTTTAATACGAGCAGTATTAAAGTTACGTAAGTCTCGCCGCATGTATTTGGAGATCTGTCTGTTCAGTTACCTGTATGCTGTCAAATCTGTTGACGATTGCAGCCTCATCTCCCGTCTAACAGCCATGAGATTAAGAGTGTGATCGGAGAGTTTTTGTGTTCTTCTCTTTGTTTCGTACTCTGGTTAAGTAAAATATAACTATACAATACGAGTATACAGCTAATAACATAATAATTTTTATTTCGTATATATTTTAGTGCTTAACCTATTTATTCAAAGCTCTATTATCTTTTAGAGTTCTACGATCTCTTTTGGGAAGGTCATCAGAAATTAATAAAATCATTTCGTCATAAATTCACTATGACATATAGGGTTCGCTACGGTTAATGGATGGTGGAGCCTGAGAAGTGATACCCCCTACTGCTCTACTGCTTCACGCTGCGATGACGATCTGGTCAACCCCTCCGAACATATTAATACAATAAAATAATTTAGAAAATTGTAACGCTAGGATTTTCTCTTGTATTGTAGGGGCAGTTCACATTCATAAATTGCATAAGGACAGACAAACATTTAGACCCGGAACAATTATGTTTTGGCCATACAAATCATTATTCAGTCTAGCAGCGATAGCAACGTCAAAGGTACGAGACATGGCATCTCGACTGGCCTCTGCTTGCTGAGCATGTAGATGTAGAAAGGCAGGAGCCCTACGATTGAAAGAACTTTTCCGTGTGCGATTCGAATCCGCGGCCTTCAGCGCTGCAACTTAATACTAAGCTACTGCGGCACGGAGCCAGCAATAAATGATAAATATTTTTTTATTTAATGAAAGGAAAATCGGCTCTTAGATAACAAAAAACACAATTTATTAATAGCTATTGTTTGAGTCGACGCATTGCACATAATGTTCATAAAGTTATTTTGTAGTCATAATGTTGATAGAAGATACAATTTGATTGTATCACACATTTTGTGCAAACAGAATAAAAATTAAATAATGTTGCTGCAAGCACAATAAAGAGAACAAAATTGACAGTAATAAAATACCATTTTCACAAAAATATCGCAAGAGACACTTGGGTCTGGTACTAGTCTCGAAGGCCAGAGATTTATATTTGCACCTTTTTATATTTAGTTGCTGACAGACGATTCGGAAACTTACTCCTGTGCTATTAGAGAGGAATTGGCAGAAAATATATTATAGGGTTCGTGGCAAATTTGGCAGGCGCTCAGAGATTTGGAACATTTGGAAGACAAGTTATTGAGAGAACACAGATTCAAGTTTCCTATGCTACAGACGCTGTCTTCCATATGTGAGAAATATTGCTTTATTTATTATCATCAAAATTTAGAAGCGAAGGCACTACGATAAACACATTGAAAAAAAGTACAGTTTAAATATACTGTTTATTTTATAGATCGAAAGTCGATTTCGATACAAAAATCATAATGTAATATTTATTTGTTTAAATATGTAGTTTTCGATAAAATTTCTTACTGGCAAACTTAGTTTCAGTGACTTTCTACGAGATGGAGTGAGCACCTGATGAAACATAGCAAAACATTGACGCAGGTGGTTCAGGCTGGCTTTGAGACAATCAAAAAGAGAGGCCCATGTTCAGCTGTGGATATATTTGTAGGCTGTAATGATGGCGATGTATAGTGTTTTATAGAGAATCCTGAACGCGCTCTCTCTCCCCCCCCCCTCTCTCTCTGTCTCTCTCTCTCTCTCTCTAAGCTTTGTTCATTTTAATCAATATATATATATATATATATATATATATATATATATATATATATATATATATATATATATATATATATATATATATATATATATATAATATGTAACGGAATTAACGCACACCCTCGGACACCCCAATTAGTATATTATGTTATAATCATAATACATACACTGGATTATTAGTTAAACATTTTTATGCACTGATTATTTATCAAATTAGCTATACTAATTCCGGAACAATGTTGTGGTCACAGTACAAATCCACGAATGCAGACTTTAACATGCTTGAAATAAATTTCATTTTTCTTTATTTTTATTGAATGACAGAATTAGTAATAATACAAATAAAACTCCACTCTTAAAAGTCTTAATGCCTTAAGTTACGGTCCATTTCAGTTTGCTTTTGACTGTACAGATTTAGTGTGACTGTAATTTACGTAGTTTTAATTATTTTTGGGATAAAAAATTAGCTATATTAAAAATGATAGGAATCGCTTCAGTAAACAATCCTGAACAAACAACTTTCTCAAAGTGCGTTAATTATGTTACGTGTTGTATATATACATATATTTGGAATAAGTATAACACACAGACTACCTGATGCTAAATGGATACTGCAGCGCAGAGAAATCTAAAGGGGGATGCCCATATTAGGCCATCGAACGCCCAACAATGTGCATTTGTTAAAAAAATATATCTTTATTTATGGTTATTAATCGCGGTATTCATTTATCCTAAAACAATGGGAATATTTTTGCACAAATTAAAAGTACCGAAAAGATAAAAATAAAATTAGGTAAATACGTAATTCATTAGTCAGTGAATAAAATAAAAAATGTTGCCAATCACAAAAATCATTAAAAAATCGATTCCCCTTTTCAATCGATTACTTATGGTGTCATTATTACAATGCTTATATGATCTTTCGATAATTATTACGATGTTATGATATAGGTTTAAAATAACCGTTGACAATGGATATTTATCCAAAGCAGTCGATACGCAACCGTTATTAACCAAATGTTTACCGACTACAGACGAAAAAGGATGGTTATGTTTTTACTGTGTGTGCGGATTAGGCTATGTTGAATCGTTTTTTGCTATGGTGCTTAAAACGTAGGATGCATTTTATTATTGAGGGAGCTACTATCAAAGAATATTTTATTCGCTTAACTCGTAAAGTACTTGACCAACTTTAAGAATTCTTTCACCACTAGATTGTTATGTATAATTTTAGATATCTAATATAGGGTTAATTTTATTATTGAGGGCGCTACTTTCAATGAATACGTTTTTTGGCTAATCTCAAAAATTACTAGACCGATTTTGAAAATTCTTTCACCATTACATTGCTAATGAGGGCGTTAGCTGTGTGATAAATTATATTATTACAATAAATAATTGCGAGATTAATATTTTCTAAATAAATAAAACTAAATACCTACCTAAGATGTTCAAATCCAATTATTATTTTTACAATTTAAGAATCGTATTTACACACTGTACTTACTCAGATTGATTATTGTAGATAAAGAGGTAATAAACCTAAAGTAAAAGAGCTCCGCTTAAACGAAAAAACTATTTATTAGAATAAAACTAAATGTTGAAAAAAAGTGGTTCAGTGCGAGTCGGACTCGCAGGCCCATGAAGAGTTCAGTAGTAACAAGCATATATTTTAAATCGAGTCAAAATACCACTGTCATTATCGCCAGCAACAAATTATTTTGTTTTTCATAGTGTTTGTATAAATAACAAAGTTGTTTTTGCGGTTCCTTAAAATGTGCTACTTGTATCAAAAAAAGGACTATTATACATTAAAGGGGTTTCTGTGGTTTATTCATTACCAAAGAGAAAAAACTTATTGCGCAAAATAGGTTTTTATTAATTTCAAGTCATCAAAAGCGGCAGTCAACCATTAAAAACTAAAACAACCGTTGTTATAGGCTCGGTTGAATTCATTGACAACCTTCACATTTATAGTTATGATAATTAAACAAGCGAATTACTAGCTGATTTACCAAGAATTCTTTAGAGTATAACAAAACGCTACTGCACAAGTTAACTGTTATTCTTATCTGTTTTTAACATAACATTTAAAATGGAATCATGTTATGATAATTCAAGAAGTTAATTTCCAGCTGATTTACCACGAATTCTCTAAAGCATAACAAAACAATACAGCACAAGCTAACTGTTCTTAAAAATACATTTGAAATAGAGTTTCAATAAATAAAGGAAATTATATTTTAAAAAGCGTGCAGAACTTAAAACGCGTCAAAGATTATTCTTTTTATGATATTATTAATCGAATAAAAATCGATATCATTCCATAGATTTTATGACCGTTAAGTGGCAACATCGTATCCGACAGGTAGGCCGCTGTCACTGTTATGTCACAAGAATTAAATTACGTGTTGTTATCATGTTATTGTTTTGTTATAAAAGTAAAATGCAATTGTTGATCTCTCAACAATTGGTTCGAACACAGCAGGTAAATAGTTGGTACATATCACGATGTGGTATGTCTTCCTCTAAGAAATGCTTTATAACTGAGTTTACTTGAATAATATCAATATAATAATTGTAGCTTCTTTATTAGGTACAAGTTTCGAGTACAGTGAACGTGTAGTGTGGCACTCGCAAAATGCACCAATAGTTCGTCTTGAACATCTATACATCAGCTGTGGCACTGACACTTATGAGAATAAGATCACACACATTGTTTGTCTTCGATTTTCCACGTGAGGAATTATTTGCGCTACGTGAGGTAAGTGTTTAACATGTTTAACATTTCAATTTATTAAATGTGATCCATATATCTGATAATTATACATGTTTTTACACTGATTGTATATCAACTCAAGAACTTGTTTTATTTTTTCACATCTGCCCTAGCTGTATCTGACAAACATACTAGCTTATTTATGAGATTAACCAGTTTTATCAACTACCAAGAAAGGAGACAGTTGATTTTTCATTGTTTTTGGACTGCTGGTAGTCTGTCAGTCCTTAATTATTAAATAATATAGGGCATTAAATCCGTCCTTGTGCAGTAACATTTAACTTGATAAATATTTTATTTATATTTGAGTTTGAAATAAATCTATTTTATTTTTATTTTTTCACTTTGACTTCATTTTTTGTATTTTACATTATTTCAGTTGTCATGCCGTGTATATCATAATTGCTGGCAATGAACTGATAGAACAGCATCATGTTCAACTGCAGAACGGGAACCATCTGAATCATCTAGTCCATCCTCGTTGCAATCTGAAGTGAGTAATGTATTGCACCCAGAACAACAAAGCTTAGATCATACATCACACAGTGTACTGCTAACTAATTATATAAAAGCACAATGTTTTTTACCATGTTGTAACAGTTCCATCAGCATTGCAAGTATGTCTCTTTTGTGATTAACTACATTTTGCGATAACAAACATACATAGTGACAAGTACTATGTATGTGTGTTATACTTGGTAGAGCCATGCTGCAGTTATATTAGAAGTATAGTTGTAGCATGAATGGGTCGGCTCGACCGGGGAAGGAGCACCCTCTCACAGAATACCAGCGTGAAATAGTAGCTTAATGCTGCTGTGTTTTGTATGGTGAGTGTAGAGAACCGGAGACCCTTTTTACTGGAAACGAGAAAATGATTTAGTCCTCACGGGTGACAACGCATCTGCATTTTGATTTGTAATCGAGGATAGATGTGGATGTCTAAGGGTCGCAGAAATGTCTCCAGCAGATGGTGAATTTCAGTTAATGACAAGATATGCTAATAAATCCAGAGCCGTGACTATGTGTCGATATGGGTAGTAGAGGTGGTGAATGGCATTTTTAAAACTGAA
This sequence comes from Parnassius smintheus behrii, assembly GCA_036936625.1. NCBI lineage: Eukaryota > Metazoa > Arthropoda > Insecta > Lepidoptera > Papilionidae > Parnassius > Parnassius smintheus. The sequence continues at coordinate 4,821,085 of JAUPFT010000027.1, read as the reverse complement.
TTTAAAATATTTCATCAAAATTACTTTAACAGGGCTTCTACACATTTGATGATAGACTGCTGTGGCTTCTGCTATAGTTAATAAATTCCACACAAAAATAAGGGACAGGGATGATGCGGCTCAAATACTTGAAATAGTTCATCAAAATATGGAGACAAATAATGATTTTTCTGAGTATGCTAGGGAAAACAATCTAAATAGAGCTAGGGCAGGCAGACTTTAGAAATATAAATGTAGACTTTAAAATGTTAGGGAATTTCCTGTTTTAACTTACAGCGACTTAATATTAATTGCTTGTGTCACATACCAATTAAAGCAAGCTCGCTACTATTATGGTGAGCATATAAGATTTAATGGTTGCTACCGGATAGAACTCTGTAATAACCAGAGGAGCAGCATTATGGAAGGAATAAAGTTAAGCCCTAGCTGATCTTTACTTAGGGCTAGAATTGCAAGTCATCACTATTAGTCGTAAAGTGTATTTTATTATATAAATTCTATATAATATCTAATATATAAATTCTTTTTTAGGAAGGATGCTTGCTACTACCACCTGCTTAGGACCCTGGTAATTAATGAAATTAAAAACCCAAGCATACCACTGCAAGACTTCTAGACACAGTAAGTTCATTCTGTAGATCGGACAATAAATAAAAATTAAAAATCTGAAGGTACTCCGGGTTAACACTGACATTGGGACGTCGGTCACCTCAGTCTGCCGTAACCATGGGTGCTGGAAAGCACCCGAAATGTCTGGAATTAAAAATCAAAGAAATAAAACGCGATAAAATCGATAAAAATAGTTGTTAAAAAAACTGCATTTGTGAAAATAAAAACTTCAAGTATTTTCAAAACCCCGACTTTTTTTAAAGCAATTCCTTTACCATTTCATTGTTTTAATTGCATATTATCATATCTATATGCTTTTATATGTGGGCACTCATGGCCGAAGTGTCTATGAAGACTGGGCATGCCCCTTTGTGATCGATTTAGAACAAAATGCAGGCGCGTTATCAACCCTGAGGACTAAGATGGTGTCCAGTAAAAGGGTCTTCGATTCTCTACACTCGTCTTAGTAGACATAACAGCATGAAGCTGATATTTTACGCTGGTATTCTGCGACAGCGGTGTACTTCCCTGGATGAGTCGACCCATTCAGACTACAACCATAATATAGCTACATCATGGCTCTACCACGTATAAATCTGGTGGGTAATAAGCGTCTAACCGATGTCTGATAACGCAGTTAAGATGTATATACCGCCATCTATGGAAATCGACCGCAATACCAGATGACTCGCATTATTGATGCTGCTCGCGTCATCGGTCAAACAATCGGTCGGTAACCATGAGATATTACTGACATTATACATAGTCACCCCTTCCGACACACGCTGGATAAAAAGGGGTGATGCACTCTCTTACATCTTCATCATACGGCAAACTGTAATTTTACGTCCTTTATTCTTTTTGCTGATGAGTTCTTCTTTGTTTGTATCATCCTTTTACTTATTTCTGCCACCAATCAGCATTGTCTTCGTTGTATCATTCTAGTTTGTAGGATAAGAGAGCCAGAATAACTACTTAATAGAGTAAGAATGACCAACAAGCTCACAGTCCACCTAATGGTAATTGGATGCTGTAACTCACATCCACCCTCGAGTCAGAATCAAAAGTAAGGGTTGATTACACCAAACAAAACGAAGCATTACGGTTCTATCTGTCATGTAGTGGTAGTGTAACAATATCCCCTGCTCCATATCATCCCGTGCGTGTGGCAAGAGGCGACAGAAGGAAACAAATCAGGCGATGGTCTGCATCATCTTCCTAATAACGACTAAAAATAAAAATAAACTACGGTTGTCAACCCCTTTGTCAAGTGTGGCAACTGTGGCAAACATCCCCCATGTGAGACAATCTGCCAATGGAGGCCTATGTTCAGCAGTGGAGAATATGCAATAGCGGTAGCGATAAGCTTCTATTACGCTGGTATTCTGCGAGACCGTGGTACTTCTGCCAAACCGTGTTCTTTCTGCGGTTGAGCCGAACCATTCCTGCTGCAACCCTAATATAGTTGCAGCGTGGCTCCATCCCGTTAAACTGCATTTATAGTTGCAAATGAAGCCAAGTGTTGTTAAGCAAAAACTTTCTTTACCTATACTATATGGAACAGAGATAAGGAAAATTTAGAGAAACAAATCCAGTTGCTTCCAAACAAACTAATAACTAATGAATTATAACTATAACCATTTGCACTAAACAATTCTCGATAGTGTTTTGTTCCAATGTGAGAGCATTCAGTAGAAACGTACATATTTATGTATGAGAAATATTGTTTAGATCTACATGGAATTTAGATTTACAGTTTCCAGTTTGAAATGAGAGGGAAACATCCGTCCGATCGGTCCGACAGTCCGGATTTTTAAATAAAAATAATTTTATGAATTTTATAACGTTTTGTTTAAACTTTCGACTTCAATGTCTTCAATATGTTTCGAAAATTAAAATTTTGAATGAATAGTGACTTAAAAGCACTTGTGCTTTCTAGCACCGATGGTCTCAGGGAGATAATAACCTGATTTCAAAGCTAATCTGGGCTACTTTTAATTTTTAATTATGATTCGATCTACGCAGAATTAGCTTTTTATGCACCAGTATGCGTGGGTTTGGATTTTGAATTATGATTGGACCCAGCCTGCAAGCCACATACAAGAACACAATATACACATCTGTTATATGTTAATATGTATTATATTAATATTTATGTCTGTAATAAATAATATTTTTTAGAATATAAAAGAAAATTTGCATAATAAAAGTAAGAAGTCAAAAAAAAATAAAAGTAAAGTCCCAATTCACTCTCTTACTGCTATATTCTACTGACTCATCTATGCAGCTTAATCCCTTAGACCTAGAAAATAGGTATAGGTTCTATTTTTAATGTCGACAAGGATTTTTTTCGAATCAAAATGCCGATGCGTTGTCACCTGTGTTGTGAGGACTCAGATGGAATGCCTCGTTTCCCGTAAAAAGGGTATCCGGTTCTTTACACTCACCAGAAGAAACACAGCAGCATTGAGCTACTATTTTACACTGCTATTCTAAGAGAGAGGTCCTTCTCCGGTCGAGCCGACCCATTCGTGCTACAACAATACCACTAATATGACTGAAGCACGGCTCCACCACGTACAGTAATCCAGGAATTAAGGAAAACTATAAAAAAATTGGTTGACCCTGCAAGCCATCCCCAGAACATTCCGCTAGTTTCAAATGCAAAGCGCTCCAAATTTCAGCAAATTATGTTGCGAAATCTCGAAGTGCCCAATGTAATCATCGTCAGCCATCGAACGAAAGTACACGCACGAAACAACACGCAAACATTCATTCTGTGATTTAGTGCCATTAACATAAAAACTTTGGCTGTGAATGTGTTTATATAACGTTAAATGCACGAAGTAAAAGTATGACTTTACGTAATGTAGCTTAATTGGGCCATTAGGTTTTGGCTCGACAATCTCAAACTTAATTTTATCTAAACAAAGATTATAGTTAATGGCGTGATATATTATGACGTGTTAAGATCATTATAAGCTACATCAGCGCGCTTTACCATCATCGGCTGCATCACCACCTACAGTTGGGAAATAGTACTCAAGCACTGGCTTAGAATATTAATTACAATAATTACCTACTTAAATAAAATCTTTTACTTTTTATAAGTTATACTTATTCTTTGGTCCCAATTTTTACGAGTTATTTTGCTTATATTGTTACCCTTTAGATCGCTGTAGGCATGTGTGAGCGACTAGAATGAACAAACTCGTTAAAACCCAATTAATTTTTACGCAATTAAGAAGCACCTTTACTTCTCCAAAATTTAAAATATTCGTAAATAAAAGTAAAGAAAACTTTAAATAGCTTTACATCTAGCAACGTATAAATTAGTACAATGATTGATTTACTTTTTGTATTGGATTGAAACAAACTAAACGTAGCGTCAAAGCTCTTGGAGTAAATAAGGAAGGCTCGGTGTAATGAGGTGATTCCAATTAAGGTGGTCACATTCAAACGGTAGCAATAAATTGATTTGATAAATAAGAAATATTCATTATTTTATTTCTTATATTTAAACTCATATTTATTTTTCATAGCTGAAGTTACGTTTCTTCTACACTAGGAATTTTTCCATGCAGGATCTCTGCCTGTATCGTGAATGCGTTTTACATAAATATACATAGATTTTTTTTAACTCATTGTACGTTATTGCTTGTCCACAATTCCATCTGGTCATTAGAGGTGATGAAACCCTAAATGCTAAAACGCACTGTCTTAGCGCAAGGTCACGAGGAGGGGGACTGAGGTGTTTAATGACTCGATGTTATATTATATTACCTTCAAATTTTGAATAAAGGAAAGGTAGCCCGGACTAACTATTACATCCGTACGTCAAATAATAACCCCCCCCCCCCCCCGTGTCCATGAGTGCTGTAGAGCACCTGAAATTTTGGGAATTTAATATTATTTAAGTAAATTAAAAGTGGCAAAGTTTGTAAAGATAGTTTCATTGATTGGGATAACTTTATCATTAAAAATTTTATCTGAAAATGTCATGAACTTTGAAGAGCAGGGCGGTGTGTACCAGAAATTTTTAAATAGAGTAACGCAAATAAATTTTTATTTGCGTTACACCTGATAAAATAATCATAGTATATTTGTTTTTTTTCAGTTATTACATCAGGTATGATAATTTTCTTAGCAATGCTCGAATAATTCACATTAGTAGTTTCGTTGTATCAGTTCTGGGTCATTGAGTCAGAAGTGGTACAACGTTCGTCGACTCACAATCCAAAAAAAAGGTTTTGGCATGCTCTGACCACGAATCTGCGGTCCGTTTTTGCGTAGCATTCACGGTTCCGGAGATATGCAGATCAATTAACTAATATCTAATTGATATCCGGTGAGAGCCTCCACCGTCATTAGCGTCCCATTGTTCTTATCCATTGTCATTGTCTATACTTCCTCGGCGTATGCGTCGGCGTGTCAGTGCTATTGTGTTATACTTCTTTGTTTCTATCTACAACGCTAATCTGAATCATCAATAAAACACATTACCTAATTTTGTTACAATTTTTATTTACAAAATACAAAATCTTATTACTTATTATCTATAAAATAAGAGCGAAACATCTCATCCACTAAAATATCATTGTACAATGTGTTCCCTGTAAATATACTCGTAAAACTATGCATTGAACATCCCTGAAACTTATATAGCAAATACATTAAGCAATATTCGCCACAAACTGAATTCCACTCATTCTGAATTCTATCAACATTCCAGTTCCATCTTTTACAATTCCTTTTTAAAAACTTTAGATGATATCGTACAGGTGATCGTCCGTATGAATCAAAATATTGACCGACATCATTCGTATCGATATATAAAGCTACCCAATGTGACTTTGGTTTATCATCTGTATCCAAATTGCATATTATATACGTTGGTACGTGGGTTTACATGGGCAGTCTATTAGCAGCATAAACATTATTTTCTAGACTGGGGTGAATCTTTTTCAGATGTTGTTGTACATCTAGTGTATCCATGATATTACTGCTATTAGTAGATTATTACAGTACCAATCTACTCAATAACTAACATAGGAATGATCAATTATAGTGATTTCTAAATATTAAATTGCATTATTTTGTGTTATACAAATCTTATTTGAGTCATGGATATATTTTACTAGACGCAACACGAAGGAATGTTGAGATAAACAACAGAATGTGAGATAAGCTTGTTGACGCATAAAGTTACTATCAATTCCACTGCAGAAATTTTTTAGATTAGAATTATTACTTACTGGTACTATATAAAACCAAGCAACTGCAGTCATGGAGTTAGTGTATGGTCGTTTGACCGCAGTGGATCCATCAATACTACATTTGTGTTACTTTAACGCATCAAAGGCCATGGATGTAAGTGTTTATTCTATTGACAAACTTACTTTCCTTTCTGTTATTTTCTTACGTGTGTATGATTTAGTGTAAACAAATTATATTTTAATATTGTGTGTGTATATGATTATTAATTTAATTGTTATATACACACACAATATATAATTAATTTGTTTTATGGGGGTGGTTGGCGTGTAATAATAACTAAACCCAAATTCCATATCAGTTATTTTAATTATAATAAATGTCCAAATTGTTTCCCCTTCTTTAATACAGGCTCTACATCTTCTTACGGACGACCTTTTTAATAGCCGTGAATTTTAATGGCAGTGACATGAAATTACAATATAAGATATTGTAATTTCATGTCCTTTCATACATTTACTAAGGGAGTTTATATTCTCTTTGTTACACATATGCAATGAAAAGTGTATTTTGTGTAAATTGCGGCTCTGCTAGTGGTTTTTTATGTTGTTGAAAGACGTTACTAAAATTGTTAAATGTAACTCGATATTGTTTTTCAGTTTCTTAAAAATTACACCAAATGATAAAAGAAAGAAGAGAAAGACTTGAAGTCTAGCAGTAGTATGCTTGGGTTAGGATCCCAAGCAGATAGCAGCACCCATCCATCTTCTCTATTGAAATTAGGTTTGTATATTGTTTTTTTTTTTCAATTTCAATAGCCTAGTGTATCATCCTTTGTAGTGATTGGTGTTCTTTTGCGAGAATTTGTGGTTTAACAAGTCTGATGTAATGGTGGGGACGATCTTGAACATGTTCACCGACTGCACACTTCCCGGAGCTTCAGAGCTTCTTGTGATCGAGATCTTTTTGTTTTACCTATGTAAGACAAAAAAAAAAAGAAAAAGAGAGACCACATTCACATTCTAACTTGTAGCTTCTGCATCTTGTAGAGGAGTATTACACTTGACGCATGGTAAACATTAACTACACTTCTTTGGCGGCTTGTAGTATATTTTAATGGAAGCTTGCTTCAAAATGTAGCCAATCTTGTCTGTGACTCTTCTGACGTGTGGTAGTATAGCAAGCACACACGACTGTGGCTGGCTTCACACGGTCACTGTGACGTAGGCACGGGACCCGAAACTTGTTGTCTTGCTATATTTGCTTGACGAACTGAAGCTCGGCGGTCAGATGTTTTCGGTCACAAATTCCTTGTGCTCTCCGAAACAAAGATTTTTTCACGGTAGCTAACTGTGAAGAACAGTGGTGAGATTTACCGTTAAATATCGGTTGCTATAGATCTTTTATTCCCGCACACCCGCAGTACGATAAAGTTGTATTGGATATACTTTCACTACACGGTGAATTGTCATTTGACTTCAGCTTAAATATGATTTTAACAAAACATTTGGTTTGGCTTTGATGAAACATTTGTAAAGAAAATAAATTAATGAAATACTTGAGACACCGAAATAAATTTAAGTAAAGCATAGTTTATATTACAGTACTTAGCAAGCAAAGGTTGAGACATTAATTGTCTAATTTTAAAGTGATTTGTATCATCCAATTCATAAAGTAAATGGTTTCGGTCTGGCATCATAGTCAGTTTGTATATAAGCGTAGAGAACTCCAGTTTAGTTTACTTATCTATTTAGTGTTGATTCTAGAGTAAATACATTCAAGTAAAATAACAATGTTTAATTATCGTTTTCTACGCAGTTTAATATAAAGGAATGAAATATTTTTTAAATGTTACTGTAAATAAAATGTTCCGACGTTTGTAGTCGCGATAATTTATAGAAACTTTCACAAGTAAACGACCTCATAAATAACCCTATATAAAGGGCATTGGGCGTGGACTATAAGTAACAACGTTTTTCATTACTTTAATGAGGGTACGTTGTTTACATTTTTGAATAAATATTTCTAACTTAGAGTAATAACTAGCAGAGAGTCCTAAAATAAGAACAAACCTCTTATAGCTAATCTCTTAATATATATGACGATTACCATTGTACAAAATAAGATATCTTTATTATTCTTACCTTCTTTCTTTAACTTGGTCATACCGTTTTTTCTCTTTTGATGTGTCATTACCAAATTGATTTTTATTAATTCGTTTAGTAATAGCTATTTATAGACTTAATATGATATTGAATTCACAGATAATAATAACTGTTTTTGGTTAATCGACAGAGAGTTTGCTTCACGAAACGTACATAGAGGGTATTGCTACGAAAGTACAATGACAGGTGTACGAACTCAGTCTTCCTTCACTTTTGTTGCTAGATCACAACCACCCGTAAATCAACTACGAACGTATTACCCGTTTTTCTTCTCCTCTTCTCCTTCAAGATATTATCCATCACTTATTCAATAACAACAGCCTATCAAAAGTTCACTTCTGAACGTAGGGGGAATATTTGCCATAGTTTTCTTACTTAGCAAGTAACTTGGCAACCGCGATTTTTTAACATTTGAATTTTTATCAGGAAGAATGTTGCTTTCTCCTGTTTCGTTTCCCACTGTCGTCTTTAACGATACTCACGGAATGGTACGATCTTAAATATTATATATATTAATTGATAAGAGATAGTGGTTTCTTTTATGCCGTCGCTACAAAGAATTATCAACATCGTGCATTAACTTCATGATATCGAAATATTTTGATCAAAACATATTAAGCTTTGTTGAATATATTCGATGGATTTCCGTGTGGTAAATCTATATAGGGCTATTTTTTTTAGAGTAGCCAAATTTTACATTGAAGTCCAAATAAATAAATTATTATATACCGATAATACATTTTTTGAAAATACGAATTTGTCTTTTATTGTTTATTTGAAAATTAATTTAGAAAAAGCGGAACGAGTGTATTGACTTAATTTATGTTGAATTGTAGGTTTTTTATATGCAAAATTTAAGAGTAGTTAAATTTAAAGTCACACAGCCAAGGAACACCGTTCGCGGGTGCATGCTATACCGGTTTTTCCTTATTGCAAATAGAAGAAGAGAATTTCAATTGTTCCTTTATTTCAACACTGCAAACTCACAATTATTATAATAAATTTTTTAATAAGGAATGAACTATATTAATTTATTATAATTTATTTTAAAATATATTAGTGTGGTCTTATTACATTTTTATTATTAAACTTATAAAAATATACACCAGATAGTTACATACCAAATAATTAGTGTTTGAAAAATAGATAAATTTAACAAACCTTATCACGGAGAATATGGAGAAATCCCCTAAGATACTGAGCTTGGACGATGTAAGCCGAAATTAATTTTAATTCAATCTTTGTAACTGAGCTAAGTTTCGGATGCGTCTATTTAGGTAGAGGAAGAACAAAGCGGTAACTTTGAATGTTATCTATTGGAAGCATGTATAACAATGGATCGTTATTTACTTAACTTTATGTTTCCAGCGATAGCTTTAGAATTACTTTCCACACAATGGTCAAAATATGCATAGATTTTAGAACATGTTCTATGCCATAGCCATAGATATAGTATATACCAGATTGGCGATTGAGTAATTAAGATGATACTAAAATCAAAATACACCAGTGTGCGTGTAATGTGCAGATGTGAAAGACGTATAGTGCTGCATCATGCATTGAATGCCTCAATTTCAATTATCGATCGATATATATATATATATATATATATATATATATATATATATATATACATATATATATATACATATATATATATATATACATATATATATATATATATATATATATATATATATATATATATATATATATATGTTTCCTTTGAGCCGTGGTAGCTCAGATGGTTAGCGTTCGCTGTAAATTTCACAATACGCGAGCAAACCAGGTTCGATTCCCGTCGGTACCAATGAAATTGTTAATTAAAATTTTAAGTGCTGATTTACCACGTGCTCGGCGGCGAAGGCAAACATCGTGAGGAAACCTGCATGTCTGAGAAATAAGAAAAAAATATTTCGAAGACATGTGAAGTTCGCCAACACGCATTGGGGCAGCGCGGCGGGCTATTCCTTGCCCTAAAACCCTCTCAGAAATGAGAGGAGGCCTGTGCCCAGCAGTGGGACGTATATAGGCTATAAATTTACTTTTACTTTATGTTTTATTTAGCATTGTGCCCTTTTGCGAGTTAAGGCTGCATGAAGTTACATAAAAACTAACATGGTAGCTTATTGCGGACGTATGATTACTCCCATAAACGAAATAAATATTGTAATATCTGTGTATCCAATAAGAGGTGTAATTCAGCATATTCTCAACATTTAGAATATACATGTTAGAAATGTTAAATGTATTAGTATTTCTAGAAACGCTGTTATTAAACAAAAGTTAAGAGTGTTATGATGTGTACACTAATTAAAAGTTAGTATGTAAACTAAAACCAAACTGCGATGTGTACTAAAAATGAATTAAACAATTTCTATTCTTCTCTATTTTCAACGATTTTTGTCGAACATCAATATTTTGTGGAAATCTGCCACAGCATCCGCTTACCATCAGGTGGGCTCAAATATCACCATAATTTAAAAAAATCTTATGATGTGGAAAAAATTTGGTAAAGAAGCGCTAAAAATTAAAGAATATTATAAAGTTGAATAAGGCCGCATGCAGAGCATATACCCTTTGCCTCTACCTATAACCTTCGCCAGTTAGGGAAATTTCGATTAGATGTTATCGATGTTTTGGATGTGTCAATCTCTACAAAAGTAAGGTTATTAATATCAGGAATTTATATATTTGTGTTCATTTTAAAATCAATGCTTATACATTCATAACGTCTATACATATAATAGAGGATGTTTGTAGACATGAAATCGTTGAACTCAAAATACCAATTGATCAATCACCATAAAAATTGGTACATTTATGGATTTTGCAATGGAAAAGGTTTATATTTATAAACTGATGAACTTGATGAAACAGAAATTTAAATCCTTTGATTTTATTTGCTTTTTTATTTCAATCAAGCGCGGCAAATAATAAATTAAATTTCATGTACTAAAATAAAATAAAAAATTGCTGAACACAACCTATATTAACTAGCAGGAAGTCTGCCGGGTTCAGCTAGCTATAAAATATGATAACTTTCTCATACATTGGTGTACAAGTCATATGAACCTGCTCATAAGGGATTCCTTTCCGAGGTGAGCTTTATTTAGATAACATGCAACTGGTCGTAATTAATTACGTCTATTTAACAGTAATTTTCACGTAAAGCCAGAAATTTTGTAAATATAAACGGGATTTATATTAATAGCGTCTCAATATAACATACTCTTACGCTATGCTCTTTCTCATTTGCATTGCCAATCTATTCTAACGTCAGTTTGTACCTACTAAATCTATGGCCATAACAGTTTTAATAGGTTTGCAAAAATGTGATAAAATTGTGATGTCTAAGATGGATGAGTTACTTTATTGCACATTTCTAATCTAAATAAACGTAACAAAACATCATTAGATATATAGCATCACCGCATGTGAAGTCAGGTATAAATAAATGTTAAGTACAAGGAGCAGCGAGCTACTCCAAGCAAAGTCAAAAATATGGATTTAGATAGAAACTTGTGAAACAAGTGATAGGCTGTAAAGCGTCTCTGCAGTTACAAATCCATTTTTACTACTTATAAAAAATATACAACAAAAATAATTCTTACTTGTATTTATTGAAAATTCCATAACAATTGTAGAGTGTGTGTAGAATGTGTTTTTGTAGTTTTTAATGTGCAATCTTAAATTTTTAATATAAGGAAGTGAACACGAAAAAAATTTATTGTTTATCACTTTTTTGAGCACTTTCGAATTTATAATATTAGAAAGGATAACTGTATTGAACACCTGTGTCCTCCAATAACAATGCGAATGACGCATGCATAGTGAGCCGTGGTAGCTCAAGGGATAAGTGCTCGCTGTAAATTTCACATTACGCGAGCAACCCGGGCTCGATCTCTGCCGGCACCAATGATATATAAGTGTATTTAACATTATACTCTATTCCAATTACGAAGTCCCTTTTGACACTTCTTAGAACGTAACTCTTCACGTTTCGCATAATTTGAAATAATAATCATTTCTTGTTCATGGTCGTAAATCATCATTTAAAAATACACAATCAATCTAAATCATTATACAATTAATTCACATACACAAACAACATATAATTGTTTTTAGACATCGTGCTCAAAATAATTAAAATTTTAAAAGATAATATTTTACTGCCGTTTTGCGTTTTCGTTCTATAGTTTTATTTTTACTTTTTTTACATAGTGACGTGACTAAAAGAATCGTAAAAATCGATTATAGACAGATTCATTTCGCGAGCGAAAATCTGTCAACACTGCATCCACCTCGTGATCACGACCGCCATTTTTTTGTCTCTTCAGTGCGAGTGCAGAAGCCTTGTATACGATACGCGTGTTCAGTTTAGTTGATTTTGTGTTGTGTTTTTATTTCGTTCTTGTTATTGTAGTTATAACTGTTTAATAATTCTTTCGTTGTTATTAAGTTTTGCCTGTTATTTGATTTGATTTTTTTTGTATTTATAAGCACTATGGCTGAAACTGAGACCACTAAAAGAACAGTGATGCGCAGTCAAGCGCGAGAGTTTGTAGTACGCCTACAAGATTACTTAGAAAGAGAGTATCAGAATGGTGGTCCATTGTTGCCACTTTCACAAGTGACTATCCGAGTAAGTGCAGCTCTTGGTATTAGTCAAAAAACTCTTTACCGAATAAGTAAGGAAAAACATGGTAAAGATTTAATGGGAGATAACAAATTAAAATCGCCACTTAAGAAAAAAGTTAGAAGATCGATAGTTACACATATCGACAATTTTGATAACGACGCCATTAGAAACCATATCCATGGCTACTATAGTAGGAACGAATTGCCGACTCTCGATAAATTTTTAAATACTTTACGAGAATCTGGACTGTTTCACAGCAGTAGAACTTCTTTCTGGAGGGTTTTAAAAATGTTGGCTTTTCTTATAAAAAATGTGATAAAAGGCGGATTTTGATGGTACGTAGAGATATAGCTTTAGCCAGATTTAATTTTCTAAGATCAGCAAAGTCCATTGCCATTTGGAATAATGTTATATTTTTCTAGATGAGACGTAGCTAAACGCTAATCATACAGTTGGCAAGATATGGACAGACGACACTCCTCACTCCTCCACAAAAGTACCTAGTGGCAAAGGCGAACGCTTAGTTATTTGTCATGCGGGTTCCATGAAGGGATTTGTTCCGAACTGCCTCTTGGCGTTTAAATCTAAGAAAACTGTGAAATACCACGAATTTTGTTAAATTTAAGGAATGGTTTTGTACCTTATTGACCAACTTGAATGAGCCATCGACGATCATTATGGATAATGCACCGTATCATTCAGTACAAATAAGTAAGCCTCCAACTTCTAGCAGCAAAAAGCCGATATTGTGAAATGGCTGAATGACAATAATATTGTTGCTGACATGTCCATGTTAAAAGTTGAACTGCTGCATTTGGTTGCTATAAATAAGCCAGCTAGACCAAAATACGTATTGGACGAAATGGCTAAGGAAGCCGGACACAATATAATGCGCCTTCCACCCTACCATTGTCAATACAATGCCATAGAATTGATTTGGGCGCAAATTAAAGGCAAGAATTTAAACAAATCTTTTTTATAATTTATTTTTATGTCTTTTAACATTTTATCTGTTGCTATATTAACACCCAAACCTTTATTTTAGGTTATGCGGTAAAAATACCAGCCCACCGTTTACTGCAAACAAAATGCTGTCATTGTTGCATAAAGCTTGTGATAGTGTTACTGCCGCGATTTGGGAAAGTGTGGTTTCACGAACAAAAAATTTGATTTTCGCTGATTGGGACAGAGACATACATATCGATGCCGACATAGATAACCAAATTATACTAAATACAGGGGATTCTACAGACGATGTGATGACGATGATTCCGACCATGAAATATCGATTTCGGCTAGTGATGATGAATATGTTCCATCTTGATAAAAATATCATGTAATATTATCTAATTAAAATTAAAAAACAGTTTTATAAATTTTAATTTGATGCTAATCCTTTTTCTGTCAATACGATTTTAATTTGTTCGTTATAGTAATCGAAGATCAATATCGTCAAGTATCGACTATAGCGGTACTTTACTAGTACTTGATTATTGACATCTGTCGAATGGGACTTCGTAATTGGAATAGAGTATAGTGCCGGCAGGGATGGATCCCTAAGTGCAATCGATGAGTGCCAGTGACATCACTGATTTGGCACTCATGAACTACACATAAAGCTGAGTGCTTCATTTCGATATGTCATTTACAACAGATATTTAGTACTTTTGTGACTCACTAACCACTAAGTCCCGCAGTCGTTATGACAGCAAAACCTAACATTTCACTATCGAATGCAATTGATCTGGGACTCATGTACTGAGAGAGTGTTTGTGGGTTCACCATCAGTACCTGTCGTTCAAAACGTATTCAGAAGAGGACAATAGGGTGCGGTCGGGGTAACGTGTAGTGTCGGTGTAAGGGTGTTACCACACCAATCGATCGATCGTCAATTGGTGGGTAAGTTACGAATATATTGTTAGGAGTCTGATCCAAGATTAATGAATATTGAATCAATACGTATCACTGAGCAAAATTATTATTGTTTGTTACAAATGAAAATAAAAAGTTTAAAATGATCATTTGCTTTTTCACAAGTGGTCATAACAAAAAAAAACATAAAGGAAATAATAAATGCTTGATATGAATTACTAATCACGCATTGTTCGGACTTGATTGAAAAATATAGCACTATTAGAATCATCTCGCTTAATTATCTTAATTATTAAGATCTGTGAATTAAATTATACGGTAAATCTGTTCTGAATAAAAACATAGAAATACGGAGACTTTCGTTTAAGCCGTAAATTATGACGAGACAAGGTTAATGAGGTAGAAACCCCACTGCCTGCGGGCGGTCACGTAGCTTAGAAAAAATTTAATAAATTCAATCTCTATTGCAATTTTTTGAAACAGTGTTTTGTTTGCTTTTATGTCTTTTATATTCAGTGACCTTTGAATTAAAATTATAAAATTGCCTTGCTGAGCAGTCGGGTTGGCAACGACAGTTGTTTCGTTATTTTTATCAAGAAAGTGCTGCTGCCCGTCTCATGTTACAGTTACTCTCATTTACCTTCTACGACACCCGCAGGATGATGATACTATCCTAGTAGAATTACTACGCTACCACTACTCATTCCTTACCACACACAATGGGAATACCATTGGACCTAGTCAATATTTCTCCAGACCCTAGCGAATGAGAGCCCATTGTATGTAGGTCCGAGCTTAACTTCGAAACAGTTAACGTGATTGCGAAATCTCTTTTTGTAAGTAAATTTATACCTTTTATATAATTTCAGTAATTTTTCAAATTTTTTACAGCCCCGTAAGAAAACTCGTATCACAGATCGAACCAGCGTGTGATACAGCGGCGCATTTAGCAAATATTTTTAGAGGCCACCGATCAAGGCATTATAATAATAGAGTGTGTGTTCATAAACGCCTTACGCTCGGCGCGTTAAATGATCCGCCGCCACCGTGTAAAATATATACTGCTTATAAATAATAGCGTTATCAAAGTTATTTAATAATGTAAAACAAATAATTCGCTATCTAAGTGCTCGCTTGTCATTAACCACAGTAAGCGGGCCCCTTTATTTTGAAGAGTTAATGGAAGACCTCGACGACATCGAAAAACGGCCGCATACTTAAATCAAATGCTTACTGCTCTTACCGTGAACAGAGCCATCAAATGCTTTTGATACGCTATGAATATGAGCGGATCGGTTAACAGTAGATTATACAATTGGCGATAATTATTAAATGTGTTGTGCTGATTTGTAATTTTTTTACAGATTTTTGAGAATCAATTTGCATAACGTTTTGTCACCTAAGGATTAAGACGGAATGTCTTGTTTTCAGTCAAAAAGGGCTGAGCCTCTCTGCACATGTCATACGAAATACACTATACAATTTTATCTTATTTACGTTAAGATTTCCCGTGTTCTTTGATTATGGGAACGGCTAAGACGGTTTTAGTTTAAAATTAAAAGCGATTGAAATATATTTTATTTATGCAAATCACTTCAAAGAAAACATAATATTATATTACCACAGGCAGTGTGTATCAGACATAATTGTATTTCTCCTTTTTATTCGGTCTTTACGTTCTCGTCGATCCTCGTCCAAAACCTAATTAGGGTTGTTATGTTATGTTTTCATACTGAGCTAGTTTAACAATGTTATTATGCAAGACTCTCACTCCGGCTTCAAATGGGTGACGTATTGATTAAAATAGCTTTTAATCAAAAATGCGCTATTATCTTAAGCGAAGTGTAAAAAAATAGAAATGATTATTTGACAGAAAACAACTACCATTTATTGAAGTAGCCTTTGGTTCCCACATTAGGTGATTCTGTATCGTAGACTCTCACTTAGCGTTAACTTTATGTTTATATTTTTAACTCAGTTTACATAAACTAAACGCAATCAATAGCTTAC
Source organism: Parnassius smintheus behrii (assembly GCA_036936625.1). Taxonomy (NCBI): domain Eukaryota; kingdom Metazoa; phylum Arthropoda; class Insecta; order Lepidoptera; family Papilionidae; genus Parnassius; species Parnassius smintheus. The sequence continues at coordinate 4,804,573 of JAUPFT010000027.1, read as the reverse complement.
GTTTTTTTTTACAATGAGGACGACAAACTAGCCCACTTAATGGTAAAAGCATGCTATGGACCATACACAACAGCATCTGTCCTTGATTAAGAATCAAAGTACAGATGCGTTGTCACCGCTGAGAACTCATGTAGAACGCCTCGTTTCCTTCAAAAAGGTTTTCGGTTCTTTACAATAACCAAACGCAACGCAGCAGCTTTAAGCTACTATTTGACGCTGGTATTCTCTGAGAGCGTAGTTCTTCCCCGGTCGAGCCGACGCAATTGTGCTTCATAGCTCTACTACGTATATAGCCATGAAACAAACATTAAGATGTATAATAAAATGTTGCATGTGTTTCTTAATAACAATTAATTGCATAAGAAATTCCAAAGATGACTGAAAATACTCTAAACTGAAGTCTTAAAATAAACAATTTTATTTTAAGACTTCAGTTTATTTGGAGCTCGTCCTACATCACAGTTATTTTCATATAAAGATGTTGACGTACAATTTAAATCTCATATTCTTTATCTCTCGGCGGAAAATGCATTAAATTTCATATACGTGAAATGCCAAAAATCGTTTAAGGTCCGTTACTAGTATATTGGCTAACATGACTGAGCGAACTTCTACTTATTTTATAAGACATTTTATGAAATAGCTCGCTTATAATTTAAATGTTTTATAAGTATTCATAATTTTTGAGCCGAATAATACGTGAGACGGAGTTTTAAATATGAACAGATTTCTAAAAATATCAGATGAAATGAATGTTTATTTGTTACCCAAACCTGTTTAAAAAAAAGCAGACGAACTACCTAAATCAAGAATGCTTCGTCGAGCCAATGTTGCAGTTTAAGCAGTTACAGCCTATCTGCTGAACACAAACCTCCCACATGGATCGCCACGCTTGGCAGGCGGGTCGGCAACCGCAGTTTGTTATTTAAGTTATTATTAAGAAGACGCTGCTGCCTGTATCATGATTTTTTTGCCTCGGTCGCCTCGTATGTTATGGCATCCAAGCGATAATACGGGCCAGTGAATATTCTAACACCGACACAACAAGCTCAAAAGTAAAGATTTTTACTATTGGTTAAGACATTCGAACTGAACGCGCTAAAGGTACGAACGCATTACTACTTAAGCAATCCAATTGCGGAACTCTGATTGAATTTTTATTGGTTCGAAAGTGAAAGGCGAATGGAGACATGTTGAAGAGAAATTTATTTTCTTAAAATAAATCCTGAAATTGTGTACCGTTTGTGTTATATTTAAAACAAGTTAGTAAACTGGACCAAAACTGCTTGCGGCTTAGTCTTGTTTAAAAAGAAAGCAAAAATTATTATCAAGGATAAATTTTAAGCAATGGGTAATCCATTATATACATATAGTATAATGCTTAAAGTTTATACGGAAGAGTGTAAAAAGTATATATGTGTATTTATACATCTTTCTACATTTATCCTCAATTATTAATCAAACTGCAGATGCGTCGTTACCACTGAGGACTAAGATGGAATGTATCGTTTCTAGTAAACAGCGTATTCGGTTCTCTGCACTCACCATACGAAACAACTGCGTACATGCGTTTCCTCGCTTAATGTCTATATTTAGCCTTTGAACGAGAAAAGAACCAGCCCTTTATTTACCGGCAGTGACGATTAAACGCGGATACAGTTTATTTAGGATCTTCACTGCATTTGGATTCCATCTCTGCAGCACATTTAAATTACAAACTTTTTGCAGTTTTAAAGTTCTGAACACTATGCAGTACGACGAATCAATAATTTAACTAACGCTCAGGTCACTAGAAATGAACTATTGACACGTCATTAATCAGATTTTTTTTATAGTTCTCCACAGTCTAGTATTGTTAATGTGTTTTAAAATAGAATGTAATTACGAACTCGAGCTGTTTCACTATCCTTGTAGAAGATGCAGTAAGGTATGTAGCAAATGTAATTTTGTTAGTAGACGCTTTCGTACGAGCTTTTAGCACAATGCATTATCCAATTGTTTCCTAATTGACGTTAATTCTGCTGAGTTCTACTTCTCCTTGCTTGTAGATGGTATAAATATAGTTACCAATTAGTATAAAAGATGGAATACGTAAGAAACTTAGGTTCGATCCCCAGTTAACAAAAATCTTAATTACAATTGATAGTGCCGTTTTGCCTCATGTTTGGCGTAGAAGAAACCTGACGAAACTTGCATGTCAGAGAAATAAAAAAAATATTTCGAAGACATATATAGTCTACCAACACGCATTAGGGTGCGTTTCCAACAGAAATGTGTGAGATAGCTGAGCAGTGCGCGAGACAAAATTTTACCAATATTATTAGTTCATTTTCCTAGCCTCGTTGAGTGTGAAGAGAGCTTAGCGGGGTAAGTAATTCGTAAATACAAAAAACAACGGGAGATGTGTGCGAATACGCGAATGAGATAGACTTAAAAAGAGTGCGTGTGAGTATGTGTGAGCATAGAGATAATACACAGTTTGCAACGCAGTGTAGTTAGCTACTAGACTACTATTCAAGAGACCTCCTAGAATCCTCCGTTAGTGAAAAAAGTCTGCTTCGCATCGTCACATGGCTCAAATTCCTCGTAAAGCTTTGATGAAAAAAATCAAATCGTATCACAGTTCCACTACACCCCTTCGCATCGGTCAGCTTTCTTGCACCTCTAGCGCGGCGGACTTTATACTCATATATAGGCTACCATTACTATACTTTACTTTTTATGTAATATAATGAGTAACTTCACCACTTATATAAAGCAGTATTTATTTAAGGGGTTTTGAGTTTCCTTTTTCCCACGCCCTTAGTATTATAATAAATCAAGCAAAGTAGCCGTCGTAGCTCATGAGATGGGCGCTCATCGTAAATTTGAACTGGTACCCGAGCAACTTTAATTCTATCCATGTCGAAGTGGCATTAAATTATCAATCGCAGTTTTGAGTGCTAATTTACCACGTAGCTATTCATAGGTAAAGGAAATCAAAGGTCGAACAAACCATTGTAAGGATTTTTTTTAATAAAGTTGATGTAACAAACAAACCTACCTGTTGGTGGTAGCTACTGCAGGCTACAGAAGCGTTGTCACCTCTGAAGACATATATGAAATGCTTTATAGATTGTTATTAAACTGACACTCTGGGTCAAAAAAAGAACAAAAGAGTCTCGCTGGATTTCTTGCTGGCTCTTCCCAGTACTAAGTTTTTTTCTGAAAAAACGGTAAAAGTAAAATGAATTTCAATCAAAATTACTCGTAATGTAAAATATTCCATTATATTCTATTCTATACTCTTCAGATTGGAACACAACAGTGCATACATCTTAATGAATACATCGTGAGTAATCTTTTATGTATAAAATTAAAATATTTTAAATTCAGTTGAAGTCCACCACTAGTAATGAAGTGTGACGGCTTACTTACTACTTTATTATTTCTCATAACTAAGGGAAGCATCTGCCCAATAATGTACAAGGCAACATACTGTCATGCTTCTGAAGTATAATTTTCTTTTAATTTCTGAGAGCCTATATTATGTGGTTCTTTTAGTCGATAATCGGTGTTGTAACGTATTGCACGCAATGTCAAAATATGAAACATCTATTTTTAAAATAATATACAAGAATATATTATGCCATCAAAGATTAGATCGTGAATATTACACTTGTTTTATTTCACGTTAACACTTTCAGTTCTACCGAATATCTGTGCTGTGATTTCGGCGGTCTTTCCAGTCCTGTACCCATGTCGTTGGATGGCGCTATACTGCCTACCTGCTCAGATTTCAAGTACCTCGGTTCCCTCATTCAAGGCGACGGCGGAATAGATAGAGCTGTGCAGCATAGGATTAACGCAGGGTGGATGAAATGGCGACAGGTCACAGCCACAACGTGCGATCCCCGAATGCCAATAAGGCTGAAGGGGAAAATTTACAAATCGATCATCCGACCTGTCGTCATGTATGGAAGTGAATGCTGGGCCGTCAAGAAGAAGGATGAAAATAGACGATGGATGTGTGGTGTGACAAGGATGGATAAGATAAGGAATGAGTATATAAGAGGAAGCCTGAAAGTAGCGCCAGTGGTAGAAAAGGTGAGAGGAAGCAGATTGGCATGGTTTGGGCATGTGATGCGGAGGAATGAAAGTCATGTCACAAAACGAGTGTTGAATATGAATGTGGAGGGACACACGGGCAGAGGAAGGCCGAATAAAAGATGGATCGATTGTGTGAAGAGTGATATGAGAATGAAAGGAGTAAGTATGGAAATGACGGCTGATAGAGAGGAATGGAACAAGAAGGTTTACTGCGCCGACCCCAGATAATGGGAAATGGTTTAGAGAATGATGATGACTTTCAGTTCTACTGAACTAATTACTGTGAGAAGTTTACAAATTGCGATTTCACTTGCGTTTGATGCTACATTGAAAAAGTATGAATTTTCATTTTATTTTTATTTCATATCAGTAATCTCGAGTATGACTTCACGTCACCAATCGTCTGTCAGCACGCCCCTTCGCTACCACCAACTGTCAAACTGCTAGAATTAACTTAAATATAAAACTTGAACCGTGAACTGGTGGTTTTATTATTAAAATTATGATTATAAAGAAAAAAATCATTCAATCAATCGGAATTAAATAAATTAAATGTAATTATGTGAAAAGAAAAAAGTGACAGGTGACAACTGTCGTATATTTTAACCAAATATTTTAATTAAAATATATATATATTTTATTCCTGAGATTCCGAAAAATAATGTTTTGTGTAAATAATATATTTCAATATTAATGAATATGTGATAATATTCTCTGTGGCAACCCAAGTGACAAGTTGTAAAATAATAGCTCCCAACAATTTAGCAAAATTAAATATTGTAATTTGATAATATCCACCTCAATTTTTAGTTACTGTTGTTAAATAATACTTAATTGTGTTGGTAAAATAAGTAAAAGTCATAAGTATTTTAATTATATAGTGTTTAGTGTTTCAACTAAAAGTGACAGCTGTAGGTAACGAACATCGTTTGAACTTTCTGTAAGTTATTGTAATTTTCTTGTTATCCCTTTAATATTTTAAGATTTATCTTTTAAATTAGTGCAGTTTCGGATTTCAATTTGAATTATTTACCTGATAATTTAATTTGAGATCTGTAAGTAGACCCATAGATCTAGATATTAGCTTACTCTGTTTCTTCGGTTTTCTTTCTTTGTTTTCTTTTGCTATTTACACATAATAGTAAAATGAATACACGCAACGCCAAAACGCGCCAAATGGAGAACCAACTTCAAATGGCGCTTCTAGAACTTAAGGCATCAAAAGAGCAGTGTGAGCTGTTGCTTAAAGAAAGGGATGACAACGAAAAGGAAATAATAAATATAATTGCCAAAAATAGTCAACTAAAAAGTGATATGGTTAAGTTGCATAAAGACTACACAAATGTTTTAAAAGAAAGGGATCAGCTTCAGGAAACAGTCGATGAGTTTGACCGATGCAGCAAAGAATATGAGGAATCCCTCAGATTAATTGCTGCATTGCAGTTGCAGTTAAGTGAGGCTAATCAGCAGATTTTGCAATTAAAACAATACTTAGATGAATTGAAAGTGTCCCAAACTCAAAGTCTGTTCAATGAGCTCATAGAATGTAAATCATCAAAAACATTGCATCCCTCCACAACAATCGATTTGACTGGTGATGATTTTGTCACATCTAGAACAGCAGAAAGGATTACATGCAGTAGAAGAAAATTAAAGAAATACATAAAAATTAATAAATATGTCAGGAAATTACAAAAGTTAATTAAAACAAAAATTAATACAAAAAATTATATAAATATATGTAAGGAAAAGCATGTATTAATTAATAAACTTAAATTATATGCAATTGAGGTGGAAAATATGAAAAACTGTTATGAGACTGAAATAGAGTGTCTCAATTCAGAAGTTTTGTCGCTTAAAAACTCCTTAGAAATTATCTCAAATAAATATGCATCGGCTCAGGTTGAGATAAAAGAACACATATTGGCCATGAATGATCTGGTAAAGTCATGTAAATACAATGAGGAGCGCTTTGACTCCTTAATAAAACATCAGAGTGAAAATCAATGCTCCATACCATGTTCATCGGGGACAATATGTGTAAATAGCAATGACTCCTTATTTTCACCAACACTCTATGACGGTGCCATAACACAGAATAAAAACTTAAAAAGTAGTTTAAATATTAAAAAACATAAAGTTATTATGTATTGTGATGACATAGGTAAAAATTTGGGCATGATGTTAAATAACAATTTGAAAGGACATTTGATTAGTAATTATTGTATGCCTGGAGCATCGTTTAGTCATATAATGAATAAAGTTTTAACCAGTAAGTTTACTCCTAATAGCACATTAATAATTCTTGTTGGGAGAAGAGGCAATGTAAACAAAAATCAATTATTAAAATATATTGATTACCTCAATAATTTAAATGTACATAAAATTATCTTGTTTACATTGCCTTACATACAGGGTTGGCCACAAGAGAATAAAATAAGATATGATTTAAATTTATTAATGAATAATTTATCATGTAACAATAATTTAAATTTGACATTTAATTGTAACAATTATACCAATAGAATTAATTTAATAGATATTAATAATTTAATTAAGAAATTTTTGACTACAGATAGGTATTACCTATCCAAATATAATTTAAGACAGATAGCAAATGTGCTATCTTATTATTTATATATTAACTCAGCCAAGGACTTGGCTACCCAGACATCTGCTCCTATTGAGCAGCATAATGATTTGACATGTAATTTGGAATCCGTTCCAAGTAATTTAAATTAGAAAATGAGACAATAGAGGTAATCTCTAGCAATTATAATAATTTAAATAGTTTAGAATGTAGCTTACAAATCCCTAATAGTTGCAATTGTATAACTTCACAAAATGATATTAAAAATTGTTTACACCTGGTGCATCAGAATATACAAGGCATGATAGGCAAAGAGCTAGAAATTGAATTGTTTTTAAATAGCAACAATATTCATATTTTATGTATTACTGAACATTGGTTAAAAGCTCATAATTTAATGTTTAACTTTAGTAATCACCAGGTGCTCAGTTCTTTCAATAGAGAAACGATTTTAAGAGGTGGCTCCTTAATTTTAGCTAGTAAATTATTATCATATAAAGAACGTAAAGATATTGTGAGCCTCTCTGTTGAGCGAACTGTAGAAATGGCATGTGTTGAGTTTGAGCACCTCATTGTTGTGAGCGTTTACAGACCCCCATGTTCATTATATGATACTTTTGAAAAAATTATGGAGGAAGTTTTCGCTAAGCTTAATAAACAGAATAAATCTGTTGTAATATGTGGAGACTTTAATATCAATCTCCTAGAAGCTTCCTCCACTAATATTAAATTTAGATCATTGTTTAAATCCTATGGTCTTTTTAATTTATTTTTGGAACCAACACGTATTGCTGAATCTAGTGCAACATGTATAGATAACATTTTTACAAATGCTAAGCCGTTCAATAAATGTATTATTCAAAAATTGAGCTCTGATCACTGTGGACAATTTGTTTCATTACCTTATGTTCACAAAAAGCAAGTAGATAAAAAAGTAGTGTTTGTTCCAGTAAATGCACATCGCTTGGAGAAGTTTAGAAGTAACATAGTAAAAAAACTTCCATTACTTTCATATCAAAATAATCCAAATTTTTTGTATGCAAAATTATTTAAGCTCATTTGCAATGAATTTAATAACACTTTTACTTCTAAAACATTCTCCTTGAATAATCGTAAAGCATTTAATGAATGGGCGACGGTAGGAGTCCATAAGAGTAGACAAAGGTTATATGAACTTTACAATGAAAGGTCATATAATCCTAGCGTCGAATTTAGGGAATATGTAAAAAAATATTCCAAAATATTTAAAAGAGTGTGCTCCTTAGCCAAGTCATTGTATTTAAGCAACAAAATAAAGACTGCTTCTAATAAAATTAAAATGACATGGAGTATAATTAATAGTGAAACTGGTAAGGTCAACTCTCGCAATTCAAACTACCAGTTAAGTTTTAACAATAAATTAACTAAATCAGATCAGGACGTTGCAATGGTTTTTGAGAAATATTTTACTGATATTCTGATCTTAACCACTAAGTCACTGAATTCTTCTCCTACCGTCGCCGAATCATTACTTAAACAAAATGTAAATGTATGTACAAAGAATTTTACATTTCATAAAGTTTCATCAAAAGATATTGTAAAATATTTTAAGACTATTGATATTAAGAGAACCGCCGATCTGTGGGGGATTTCTGTTGAAGTTATTGCGTCTATAATAGATACAATCGCACCTCAACTATCTATTATTTTTAATAGTAGTATCAAATCTGGTGTGTTTCCTGATTTAATGAAGCATAGTAAAGTAATACCTTTATTTAAATCTGGTAGTACATTGGACCCCTCTAATTTTAGACCTATTTCTGTACTGCCAACACTTAGTAAAATTTTTGAAAAAATTATTCTTGATCAATTGTTAATTTTTTTTAATGTAAATAAATTACTTCATAAAAATCAATTTGGTTTCACAAGGGGTCGCTCGACAACTGATGCTGGTGTTGAGCTGATTAAATATATATTTAATGCATGGGAGAATTCACAGGATGCTTTGGGTTTGTTCTGTGACCTATCCAAGGCCTTTGATTGTGTTCACCATGAAACATTAATCAGGAAACTTCAACACTACGGTGTAAGAAATGATGCTCTTAAATTAATTATTTCATATTTAAGTGACAGAACACAAAAAGTTGTTATTAATAGTATGAGTTCTTCCGGGTCGATTGTACAAATGGGCGTTCCTCAGGGCTCAATTCTTGGCCCCTTTCTGTTTCTTGTATATATTAATGACTTACCTTACATAGTAGGGGATAACCATGATATAGTATTATTTGCTGATGATACTTCATTAATTTTCAAATTAAAACGACAGTTATTAAATTACGACGAAGTAAATAATGCTATAGCTAAGTTAGTCAATTGGTTTAATGTTAATAATTTGCATTTGAATGGAACTAAAACTAAATGTATGAAATTCGTAACTCCTAATGTTAAACATGTCAATACTAATGTAATTTTAAATGGGGAGGAGCTGAGTCTTGTCGATACCACCATTTTTCTTGGAATCACACTGGACGCAAAGCTTCAATGGCTCCCCCATATATCAAAACTAGCTAGCAGACTTAGTTCTGCAGCATATGCTGTAAAAAAGATTAGAACTCTTACCAGTGTTGAAACAGCTAGAATAGTTTACTTCAGTTATTTCCATAGCATTATGTCGTATGGTATTTTGCTATGGGGACACGCGACTGACACTGAAATTATATTTATTTTACAGAAGAGGGCCATTCGAGCAATATATAATTTAAAACCAAAAGAGTCACTGAGACAAAAATTTAAAGAAATTAATATATTAACTCTGGCCTCTCAATACATTTATGAAAATGTAATGTACGTACACAAAAATAAAAGTAGTTTTGCGAAAATAGGTGATATTCATTCTGTAAATACTAGGAACAGACACAAGCTGGTAGTACCTGTTACTCGACTCCACCGAGTCAGTAATTCATTCTTGGGGCGATGTATACGCTTTTACAACAAAATCCCAGAAAATATACAAAATTTGTCATACACAAAGTTCAAAAATGTTATTAAACTAAGTTTGTATAAAAAGGGTTATTATAATATTAAGGAATTTATAGATGATAATAACCCCTGGGAAGGGTGATCGCTACCAAGCTATTTCTAATTTATCTTGTGTTGTTGATTGTAAACATGATTGTAAGCTATTATTAAAAAAAAAAAGTCCCGCTGGGTTTCTTGCTGGTTCTTCCCAGGACAGAGGTTTTTTTTTGCGAACCAGTGGTAAATTAAAAAAGTGACGTTCAATAAGTATTTTTATAATCTACATTGAATAAAAAAGTTTCTATTTCTATTTCTATTTCTATATATTTACAAGTTCGTTTGCCTGAAGTTATGACACGAAATAACGATGGCCGAATACACCAAGAATATATTTTATTTTGCAACAATAAGGGGGAGCACTTTAAAGAAATATTAAATGAGAAAATAGAACAACGTCAAAATAGCAAAATCAATGCTCACTACACTTCTTCTGATCCCAAGAAAACAACGAATGCCGCGATTTTATTGAGATGCTTGAGCGTTTTATTGAGATTGTCACCAAAACAAAGATATTTAAGTAGTAGTAGTAAATATTTAAATCTCTTTGCACCAAAAAAAGCTTTGAAGCCATCAACTGTAAATGGTTATAGTTGTAGGTCACTTTAAGATGCAACGCCTGGTGATTCATCGTACACATTAATATTAGATTGCTTCAAGGCGATAAACAAAGCTCTAGCACTAGGTTTTTCTTTTAATTTTCAAGATTTTGATTTATACTAAATTATAGACTTTTGAGTGCTGTAGATATTTTTTTACATTTTTAATTTTTTACTTTTTCTATGAATATTATTGCTCCGATACATTCACAGTCGGATTTCCTACGGTGTCAAAATTTTACCGACGGTAGGTATTTCGGCTTCACAGCCTACCGTAGAAATTCATGACTCTTGTGATAATATACCTAATGACACAAACTCTTCACTTTTTTCGGAACAATTATACAATTTGTATAGTAACGTACCAGTGGTTAAAAGAATTCCCAGAGATGCGAGGATGCAACTTGCTAAAGCAATATCATTCACTATTCAAAATTGTCTAACGAATTGTGAAAAGAGTTGGCAGAAATTATTTACATTCGCGTATTCCCATTTTCATTTTAATAAAACAATAAATATATCAATTACGTTTCAACTAAAAGAAAATTCTTATCAAAATTTGGATTACCCGATTAATACTCATTTCTCTCGACCTTATTCTAAATTTGATTTAAAAAAGTAGTTGAATCAAAAGTAATAAAAGGCGACTTATAAAATACATCCCGTATTCTATTCTCAGATGATATCCTCGCTCCTCGTAATGTCGAAACTCTTGAAGGCCTTCGTCAGAAACATCCTTCGGTCAATCCTTCCCAGAATTTACCGCTGCCTCCAAATACTTCTATGCAACCTTTACAAATTTCTGAAAAAGACACTTTAGACGCAATATTGTCATTTTCGAATGGCTCTGCCGGTGGCATTGACGGGATTACGCCTCAGCATCTCAAAGATCTTGTAAGCGTATCTGCCGGTGACGCCGGTAGGGTACTTCTTAATGACATTACAAAATTATGTAATTTTATGCTTTCTGGTAATCTCAATCCCAATTTCATTCCCTACTTATATGGGGCAAGATTGCGTGCCTTCAAAAAAAAGGATAACTGTATCCGTCCTATTGCTGTTGGTTCTACATTTCGACGCTTAACTTCAAAATTAGCTTGCAGGCACATAATCTCAAACCTTAAGACAAAATTTCAACCTACTCAACTAGGCTTTGGCACCAAAGGTGGCTGTGAGGCGGCGGTGGTGGTGACATTCGGTGCGTACTTTCTTAACTAATTCCAAAGCAGATGTTCTTCTGAAGGTTGATCTTAGAAATGCTTTTAACTCTATTGATAGGATAACCCTGCTGAAAGAAGTGGCTAACAATACCACCGAAATATATCATTACGTTTGGCAATGTTACAGTCAAAATTCAAACTTGTTTTATCAAAACCATATTATTGAGTCTGCTGTCTGTCGGTGTTCAGCAGGGTGATCCATTAGATCCAGCTCTTTTCAGTTTGGGAATTCAACCTATTATTTCAAATTTAAAATCCAAGCCGAATGTCTGGTATCTGGACGTCGGTACACTGGGAGGTAAAGCAGATGACGTCCTTAATAATCCTACTCATATTTTTCAAAATTTTAAAAATTTGGTCTTGAACCAAATAACAATAAACGTGAAATATTTATTTCTAATAATTTATCTAATTCTAACAGAGATACCTTAATTCAAAATTTCAATCAGATTTCTCCATGAATAAAAACTGTCAATTCGGAATCGCTTTACCTGCTCGGTGTTCCGTTGTTTTTCGATAGTATTAAACCTGTTTTAAAAACAAAATTTGATCAATTTCTAAATCACGTTGATAAATTATATATTTTAAACCCCCATATTGCCTTTACCATTTTAAAATATTGACTCCTTGTACCTAAATTTACATACTTGTTACGCACAAGTCCAGTCTGAAAATGTTCGGATATTTTAAAAAATATTGATAATAATCTTACAATTGCTTTAGAAAAAATTCTAAATTTGAGATTAAATACAATAGCCTGGAATCAAGCCACTTTACCTATCAAATTTGGTGGTATTGGTGTAAGAAATACTCTTATTTCTGGCTTCGCATTGCCTGAGGACTACAATGATCACAACTTGTAATTATAATAGCTCTCTACACCCTTCAGTTTGTAACACAGCATTGAAAACACTGCTATTTGGCAGCTAAAATAGGTACGAGGGTGTACCTACCAGACGTACTCCGAGGTAGAGGAGTTCTACCATCTAGTTCTGGTTATTCAAAGCAAAAGTCATAGTTTGCCTAGTTATTAAAGAATATTCACTACCTATTACCGTCCCGTGGGTGTCGTAAAAGACGACAGTGAGAAACTAAATCAGGAGATGCGAAACAGCATCTTAGTGATGACAACTCAAAGTTACAAATACCTGCAGTTGTCACCTCCTGTCATACACACTCATAAGCTGTGATTATTATACTTTACACCCTTCAAGCAGATTATTATCGTTTCCTCGTTCTGTGATTCACACATTGAGACTCCAAAATATATTGTTAAGAGATTTGAATTCCCTGCCCTAAATTCTTAGAAAGTACTGACCTCTCTGAAAATGCAATAATCCTATAATGTTACCAACTAACATATTCATATTCTTCTTAAGTCAAAATAACTTCAAATCAACTTGTTAACAATACCTAAAAGTTAAAAACAACATTATGCATATTATAAAATTAATATTAAGATATTTAGCCAAATTATTGACTCGAAAAGTACTCGTATGAAACGTATCAATATCAAAGTTAAGCGAATTTATAAATTTAGCAGTTTGAATCATAACATAACAATTGTCTATTTCTATTGTTTTCATATTTATGTAAAGAAAGTTGCTTCTTCACAAACTTGCTATAAAAATATTCAAAGTAACCGGAATTACTATCTGACATAATTATTCTGGGGGGTTAATTGAACCATTACAAATTCTTAGATTAAAATATAGGTAACTCATTAATATTACGTCGAACAGATGGAAAAAAGAAGAAAGTGAAACCAGAAGCAACTGTTTTCATTGTCGCAAGAATTTGTCTGCGATCTTTAAACTGTTGCACCTTGACAACCTTTTCTGGACACCAATACGAAAAGTTTTAATCTTATATTGGAAAACATCAAATTATACTACAATGTAACAAAAATTTTCCTTTAAAGAAATCGTAAAATTAATTATAACGCACACTGCAAAACCGCAAACAACCAATTTCATGATTTCATAATAATTTTTTGTACGAGCTTGTGCATTGTTACTTCGACATTAATTTCAGGGAGTAACTACAGTTGGAAATTAACAAAGGTGTTACTTGTTGCTGTTTTTGTTAATTTATTTTATTCGCTGTTTTTAATTGTCTTTTAAAATTATACTAAACTAAAGGCATTGCTTCATTTTGTATTAAGTGAGGCTTACCGCGAAGCATACAATTGCAAAATAGGTTTCCTTATTTGTATAAATTAATTGCTAGCCATACTAAACGTACGTTTAATAGGAAATATTACATTATATACCATTTCAAATTCAGTGGTGAAACAAAGTTACAGCTATATATCTCTTTGAAGCCTCTGTCGTGCCATGTAGACCGAACCCGTTTCTTTTAAACTTGCGTCAGGAGTTTTCAGCAGTTAATAAGGGACTTAAGGAAAGTGATATGGCTAAAGGAGCGACCCCCCCCCCCCCCGTCACGCAGGGCAAATCATAAATGATCCTTTTGACCCACCTTCGTCGGTCTCTCCATGAATGCGCCTATGTTTTAACAGTGCAATCTTGCGGAGAGAGTGAACTTTTCAAATCATGAAAAACCATCGCCTTAATTCATTTTGCGTTTATTAAGATTTTGATTCAAATAACGGAATTTTAATTGCGATCATATTATATTGATAAAAAAAACTATTTTAATCAATTAATGACCAGTGTGTGAATGACCTGAGCAACCAGGAGCGCACAACTTTCAGTGTGTCCTATGTTTAACGAAATGCAAAACAAACCTCTTTTTTCGATTGGGTGAAATATCGGCAACAAAGTTGTGTAGGGAAGCTAACAGCCTGATTGTCTGAAAAGGGTTGGGAGGAATTAAGTTATAAAATTCCTGCGAACTCTCTCCGAAATGCGTCCAATCATCAGAACACAATTAACAGTTATGACGTGTTTGTTACACATTTATTTTAACCATTTAATAATTTTTAGAAATAATAATATTTTATAAAAATAAATGAATTGTACTTTCATTTATTACAATGCTAGATAATTTAAAATAACTTTAGTATAAAATAAAACAATTTGTTCCGTATGTCCGCCTCTCAAGACCCATTTCTTTAGAAACGGATAGAGTTACTAAGTTCCAAGTACAGAATCCAATTTCTGTAATGAAACGTTTAAATTGTAACAAAGTTTTGAAAAACGTTTTTATTTCAGATACAGGTGTTACCCATAAAAGTGATTTTTTCGATCTGATTTTCGATTCAGAGTCCATTTGCGAAATTTTAGCTTTAAAGTTTAATTTTTAAAGTTATTTGTCACCGCCTCTACCAACTAAACCGCTGATTTTGGAAACGTGAACCGTATTCAGGATAGTAGTATATATAATAAGGTTAAATATCTAATTAGGCTAATCAAGAACAAATTGACCAGCTTCTAAAATGCACTTGGATTAGTAAAAATTCAAAATTCTCTGGAAAATGACTTAAAACTAACTGCGTATAACTTTGTAATGTTATAGTATACTGTAAAAATGAACATTTTTGAACGACTTATATAGTACAATTATAGCTTTACGTTTTCTTTAGCAGGGTAGGCAAAGAGGATCGATCGAGATAGTCGTGAGACTAATCCTGACGTACCACGCTTGATTATTTTTTAGTTAGTAGTAGGTCTACGGTTTCATTCGCGGTGCTCTTTGTTTACGTGACCGATTCTCAAAATAGTTTAGGATAGTGGTGGTTTATGGGACAGTTTGCTACTGTCATTTATATCTAACGGTGGCACTGCCGGGAACTAATAGATGATACAGGAACCCATGTTTGGCATCTACAAAAACCGAAAAGTTTTGAAAAAATTTTTGTCGTTACAGCGGTTAAATCGCGAGTGCACTAAATGTCGTCATAGTATCACGAAGTCCCTCTCCAAGTTCACGTATATTAACGGGATACTACGGAAAGTATAAAAACAACAAAGATGTCAACAATGTCACTACACGAACCAAAAATTTCGAAGATAGGCAGAAGTTATGAAGTACACAGCACAGTTGTCTTTATTAATGTCAAAAAAAAAGTCAGAAGCGAGATTTTTAAAAGTTTCCGAACAAGAAACATACGGATTATTGTCTAACTTTGTGAAGTTACTCAGCTTCTTAGAGGTTTTTGAGCCCGAGGCCTAATGGAAACTCTGTCCTTTAATAAAGTTTTTGTCGCTTAATTTCATATATGTTATATGTAATGTAATGGTTTACTTAAGATATCATTATTTTTGATCGACATCTTATTTCTACTGTGGCTTGGAGGCATTTTCACTGCATAAGTCTTTACAAAAATTTGTTTCCTAATGTTTTAACAGTTTTTGTATAGGAATAAGGGTGACAAAGGAGCGTGTTTTTATGACTTTTAAAGATGCACTAAATTCCGATAACATACGTATGTCATTCGACCCTACCAAAAAGTGTTTTACATACTGACGTAAGCAGGGACAGAATTGCTGAAATTTTAATGTAGGTTTCGGACTCGATAGAGAAGCCATTTCATTAGTACAGTCGTCAAACTACAGAAGGTGAAAAAAGTGTCATTTGAGCTCGAACTATTAGCGATCGTTTAGTCCATAACTTAATAGGAAGTAATTTTCGTATTGTAAAGGATTGTAGTTCAGTTCGCTTTGCTTTAAATAATAAGGAAATAATACCACGAATTGCTTGTTGGGTCCTCGCAAGTCAAGAATTTTCTTACGGCATTAAGTAGGAACCCTTTACAAAAATAAGTGTACGCCTGTATTGTTTATGTGTATGTGAAATGTGTGAATTCAATATATGAATTGAATGGGAAGAAGTCTCCCACAAATGTATTGTAGGTAATTTGGCAACGAATATGAAATTTTTCGAATACTATGGCAACGTGGCTATGGGACTTCTTTAGTTAGAAGAAATATTCTTAAACAACAGCCTGAACCCGAGACTAACTTTATATTACGATTAGCGGGTTTATTATTATTTGGAGTTGTTATGTATGATGCTACATATCTGCTGTTTTATTTTCCTTCGTTGCCTCATAAGATTACCCATGGAAAGATTTGCGGCAGTGAATTCTCCTACGCCGTCATTACACGATGTCTGTTCATAATGACCGTTTTGTATTATTTTAGATTTTAAAAGAGTAGGTAGATTACTTAGTAGAAAACTTGGAATACATTATTCTTAAGCAATTGGTACGACTGGCTTTTATACGATTCCGCGTATAAAAGCGAGTAGTACTAATTTCCTTTACAATAAAATAAAAGAGAATAGCAGTTCATTTTTATTTTGAGCACTTGTATATTAGTTCTTCTAATAAATTCTCCTAAAGCTTTAGATAATGTCAACAGTCTTCAAAAACAATATTAAAATATATTTTTACATCATACTTAAGCAACAGCTTAAGCAATTTTGCTACTTGAAAGTTAAAATCACTGCATTCTAAACTTGTTTGCTATAAACTTTAGAACTCAGTTAATAAAAGTATGTGTTTATGAAAAGTTAAAGTTTTTACTGGCAATTTATTTATAATACCATGGATACTGGCTCGAATGCGTGTTTTAGTCGTGCATTTGGTTTTTGTGGCGTTGCCAATAAACTGTTTGTCGTTCACTTCAACTTTACACCTCATCTGCGTATAAAGGTCCACAGCTGGAGCTGGACCGCTCTAGTGATTCCTTTTGTTGTATAATGTGGGCGATAAACGAGCACACAGTCCACCTGATAGACTTCTACATTTATCTTTTATTACATTTTAAAATACAGATACCCTGAGCACTAAAATGGAATGCTTCGGTTCCAGTGAAAAAAGTATCCAGTTTTCTACACTCACCATATTAAACACAGTAGCATTGAGCTGCTATTTGAAACTGGTATTCTATGAGAGCGTGGTCCTCCCCCGGTCGAGCCGAACCATTCACTTTTGATGTCTACCACAGCATACCACCATAAAACAGCGGCTTAATGTTATGTTTCGTATTTTGTGTGTAGAGAATCAGAGATTCTTTAAAATTGAAAGCGCGGCATTCCATTTTACCTAATGGCAATGACACGACTTTAATAGTAACTTTATATGAGCATACAATAAAGACAAAGGTTAAGAGCCATGGTAGCTCAGGGGCTAAATACTCGCAGTAAATATCACAGTACACGAGCAACCTGTAATTTTATATGAGTATCCAATAAAGACAAAGGTTAAGAGCCATGGTAGCTCAGGGGCTAAATACTCGCAGTAAATATCACAGTACACAAGCAACCTGTAACTTTATATGAGTATACAATAAGGACAAAGGTTAAGAGCCACGGTAGCTCAGGGGTTAAATACTCGCAGTAAATATCATAGTACACGAGCAACCTGTAACTTTACTTTTACTTCTTTCTTTAATACTTAAAAATAATAATCTCCAGTTTCGATAACAAAATACATAATAATATATTATTAACAGAACAGACATGCTGCAAGTTGCTCGTTTTGCGGAAATGGAAGTCTCTACATGTCTGTACCTATTATGTTAAGGCGGCGTTAGTTGCTTCAAGACTTTGTAGTAACGTTGTTTTATATTCAATAACTAGATAAGACAATAAGATATTCCGTTTAATTCAAAAAATTACCATTATGACAAATTAAGATCTTTACTAATATTTCTTTAAAAATTTTATCGTTCCACGCCAGTAAGAAATCATTGTAAGGAAAAAATGGGGCGTGTCAGATCCGACGAGCGACTAGACCTTAATTCTTAGAATACTCATAACTTGTTCATGTTAAGACTTAATCCTTATGAACATCCATGTCACATCAGTCGCGTTGAGGTAATTTAGCTTCTTTTACAAGTAACTCTCTCACCGTCATATAATATACCTATAGAATAGAGTAGATAACAATATTACTTTTCACGTGTTCAGCATAAGATGCGCGATTGTAGTGCGCGTTTTTATAACTTTTTATTCAATTTTTGTATCGCGGGCTTCATATGAAAACATATTCTGAACAACTTCAAACAATGTTACCTATCGTAAATGAACGTGGGAGTTATGTTTGATAATACTAACACAGAATGTAGCTCATGTGCACAGTTCAAAGAGCGAGAGATATCTTACAACTTGTATTCTGATGTACATTGATGACGCTACGAAAAAAAATGTTTCAATTTATGTTTTTGAGCCCAGTCATATCATTAATTAAATATTTTATATTATATTAATTCTAATAAATTTAATTATAATAATTCCAAAATATACTATATTTATTATCATAAAATATACTATAACTAAAAACAAAAACTATCATACAGTACTACTGGTACGTGGTATACTCCTAGAACATTAGCTGCGTTTACTTACTATCCTTACTTTGAGCGAGTAAAGATCCAGTTCTCCTTATTACCAGCGGTGACAACAAGTCACGGTTCCTTTAGGAACTTCACCCCACGTGGACCCCACGGACCGATAGTTTCTACACTAAATGGCACAAGTATGTCATCTCTAAGAGACTCATACTTGCACCACTTACTCATTTAAGCCTGTGATGCCACCCTGGCTCTTAACGAGGTATCCATGAAGAGAAAAGTTTCCAAAGTATCTATGTACGTAGCATCCCACACCCAATACCTTTGGCTCGGCTTGGTTTTACTTCTGTCCCAAGGGATTAATATTTTGCTCATAATATACTAAAATAAATAGGATGGCTTTTGAAATCTTTCGAACAAAAGCGCCATGGGGTTTTTATACTGTGGAAAAAAAGTGAGTCAGTCGATTACAGGTGGACCATTCGCCTTCAAAAACCCACGTCCTGGTTCATATATGACGTAAGTAAAAGAATTCATGCCAGGCTAAGCATAATTTGCTAAACAATTCCAATAAATCTGGGAAACCTTATCCAGTATTAAATATTCACAAACTATAAGAAAGCATCGTATAACTGAACAGAGAAGCACAGGGAAACTTGGATAAACGTCTAACGCTTCTAGTTTAATAGTTTCTAAAGATATCAAATTCCTGCAGCTAGTTCTACAGCGGATAAACACTACAGCGTTAAAACTAATTAACGATTTTAAAGCAAAATGATAAATATCAAAAAAGAATAAAAAGTATTTCAAAAAAAAATTGAAAATTAATTATCCGGTCAACATCAAAATTTGAAGTTGAAGTCAAAATTCCACAAATTGAAGTTCCTCAAAAAACAGAATGATGAAATTCCGTAATACTGGTCAATCCGAGTAGGGCGCATAAACAAAAATGGAATGAAGGGAATATGAATTAAATGGCGTGTGAATTTAAACACTTGATTGTTGCGTATGCCGTATTAACCCATTACCGATTTATTATAACAATACTGCGAAGCAAAATCGGTACGGTATTAATCAACGTATATGCATTCGGTTTATCCAGCAGTGGCCTCTACGGTTTGCTGAAGGAAAAGAATGCCTATCGTCACATAATATCCATTACACCTTTACTGTATTAATTTACCTTATCATTATCACAGTTTGTCCACTGCATCAACATAGGTTTCTCTCATAGATTTTCCTATTGTAGCCACACTTGCAGGTGGTATAGCAACCCCAGTATTTTATTATATTGTATTATTATCTTGGCGATTATACTGATCAGTTTCAGTTGCCCTTTGTCGTCTCTTCCGATGCCTACGGGTTCGTATGGTCATTGCTTTATATCAGGAGTTAATAGTGCAGTCATAAAATATATCGACCCTTTAAGTAACATATGTCGTAAAAACTATAACTACATTTTACAGGACGAGCCAAAAATGATTGAGTTTATTTTCTGCATATTTCTTGAAATATTGAAGCTGTTATAAGCTACATATGCTTAGTATGTTTATATTTTCAAGGAGTTTCCTATTAAGAAACTAAAAAGAACGCAGCTTGAATAGTTCCAGAAATAGTATGGCTATTACAACAAAGAAAATTGAAACTGGCTTTACTACACTCGACTAAACGTATTTAATTTAATATATATATATATATATATATATATATATATATATATATATATATATATATATATATATATATATATATATATATATAACCCTGTGGTTCCCGTTAAGTGTGTTATCAGAATCAGTATCCAAGCATATAGAAATATTTTTTTCTTCAAAAAAACACATTTAAAAAAAATTATTTTTAACGAAAAAAAAATTAATTTTCAAATTGTATGTGGTTTATTCCCTCTAACTCGCACAAGTATCGGTAATGCGGGGTCTTAGACAATCCTCTCACGCCTCGGCAAATGCAGAGATAATAAAACCACATACAATTTGCAAAAAAATTTTTTAACTTAAAATTAATTTTTTTAAATGTGTTTTTTTTT
The DNA here is from genome assembly GCA_036936625.1 of Parnassius smintheus behrii. Lineage (NCBI taxonomy): Eukaryota > Metazoa > Arthropoda > Insecta > Lepidoptera > Papilionidae > Parnassius > Parnassius smintheus. The sequence continues at coordinate 4,783,715 of JAUPFT010000027.1, read as the reverse complement.
GAAAAAAAATTGTTTCTACATGCTTGGATACCGACTCTGATAACGTAGTTAAAGGGAACCACAGGGTTTTTGTTACATGTTGTATATATATATATATATATATATATATATATATATATATATATATATATATATATATATATATATATATCAGTTATAAAAATAAAATATTCAACACTAAATTTTTTATAGTAAATGTGCCACTGTTTTTGTGTTAACTTACGTCTTATTAAGGAACGAACATTAATAAATATGGTATTTTGTATCATTATTAATTTCGCTGCACTTATTATAATTGTGATGTTCTTTTGCAGGACCAAAATGCGTACTTACTGTGCTGAATGAAGTGATTAAAGTAAAAACCAATTTATACTTTAGCAGTAGCTAACTGTTTGTAGTAAAATGGTAGCACTATTATTTATTCTGTGGCAGAAGCCAGTTGATATTTTAGCAATAAATGACTGCTTGAAGTAAAAGCCAGTTGATCATTGCTTATAATAATTAAATGAACGCAAATAGTGACATTTATTTCTGTTGAAGCATGCTTAAAATTTTTAAACAAGGAATTTCCGTCACAACAGCAACATCAAGAAGAATGGCGATAGTGCAATATACAACACTACTGAGATCCACAGACAACTAATCTTCAGCTATCCTACATTGAAAATCTAAATGCAGATTTTTTATGAAATAAGAAGCGAGCACGCAGCCCACCTTGTAGTAAATGAATGCAGTGGCCCACAGAAATGTACATCTATCCTCGAATAAGAATTGAAATGCGGATTTCAATTCTTAGTCGTTAGTTAGAATGCGTTGTCACTCCTGAGGACACAGATAGAATGTCTCGTATATAGTCAAAATGGTCTTCGATTTTCTATACTAACCATGTGAAACACAGCAGCATCGAACTGCTATTTTACATAAAATTAAGGTGGAATTCCGTGAGGGCGTGGTACTTTGTCATTTGAGCCGATTATTTCTACTGGAGACGTGTAATAAAGCTGTAGTGTTTACAAACAAAAACTAACAATTTATAGAGATTCGAATAAATTGTCTAAAATACGGGAAATGTTCAGCAAATTTTATATTTACATTAGAAAATATTAAAAAGTTCTGGTCAGAGTTACAAAGTTTGCCAAGTCTTGCCAAGTTTTGTCAAAAAAAAACATTATAAGGCAAATGAAAACCCCATATCTATAGTTTAACGTAAATTTCAAATATAATATACAACTGTCTTTTTTATAGAAGAGGGGGCAAACGAGCATGCGGCTCACCTGATGTTAAGTGATTACCGCCGCCCATGATCAACCGCAACACCAAGGGAATTTCAGGTGCGTTGCCGGCCCTTTAGAAAGGAGTAAGCTCTTTTCTTGAAGGTCCCCATGTCGTATCGGTCCGGAAATAACGCCGGTGGTAAACTATTCCACGGAGAGGTTGTACACGGAAGAAAACTCCTTTTGAAACGTACAGTGGTGGACCGCCAAGCATCCAGATGGTGTGGATGGTATCGGGAGGTTTGCCGCGTAGTGCGTTCACGAAATTTGGCGGCTGGGATTAATCCGAACAATTCCTCAGAGCACTCTCCATGGTATATGCGAAAATGCAAAGAGAAGCCAATGACATCTCTTCGCAGCTCCAGTGAATCGAGCCGATCGGAAAGCACTCGGTCGTCGACGATTCGAGCCGCTCTGCGCTGGATGCGGTCAAGTGGAAGGAGCTGGTACTGGGGAGCCCTAGCCCAGAGATTGTAACAGTATTCCATGTGCGGCCGAACCTGCGCCTTGTAAAGTTGTAGGCGGTGTGCCGGCATGAAATACTGTCCCGCTCTGCTGAGCACGCCAAGTTTTTTAGAGGTCAATTTGGCCTTCTCTTATAAGTGACCACGAAACTGCACGTCACTCGATATGTCGACACCGAGAATTCCGATACTGGCTGAGGCAACAAGGGGAGTGCCTTGAAACTGAGGAGATACGGCAAAGGGGTTCTTTTTAGCGGTTAACGCGCAAACTTGTGTCTTCTGGAGATTAAACTGGACTAGATTTAGTCGCCCCCAATCCAAGACTCTGTTTAGCGAAGACTCGACTCTTTTGAAGGACCTAGAAGCGGAATTATACTTCTATTTTAGAGCGCTGGTGTTAACTATCTCTTTTAAAATACCACTCTGTTTATTTCCCGTTGTTCCAAATGGACAAAATAATTTCTATTTGCTGCAGGAGCTCAAAATTAAACTGTCAAGTTTCAACCCTGACGTGAGTTTACAATATAAGCTAAATTAAATCTCAGGGATCGAAATTAAACATTTATGGTAAGTATATAAACTTACAGATGAATTTGTAACAACGAAGATAAATAACGATTAATATAAACAATATATTATAAGAATTTACTCTGAAAATTATTTAAATAAAAGAGCTCAGTAACAACTTCATGTTATATCACAAATAATGAAACAAGTATGTAACACAGAAGTTAGAAGTAAATACACGATAACTTTAAAATGGGTGAAGTATTATATATTCAAACCAACAGCAATACTGTCTGACTATCACGATGTGATACAGGACAGCGTCTCTGTAATATTACTTTCTTTATATTAGCACAGGTATTCCCCAACGGGCACAATAACGACAGTGAGGCTCGTAGGATTACCCACTTATTCCTCTTAATCGACTGCACGATACTTTATACTGCAAGGAAACACTGTGCGAATATTCGAAGCCTTTAATAAAGTGATGTATCACTTATGCAGCGTTTCGTTTATTTTGACTCTAAAAATTAAAAAGGTCCTCATAAGTATCCCGTATTGGATCATAGGTTTTATTTCTGAAACGGTTTGAGAGACCAATGCATTTTAGTGGACTAAATAAGGGCTTGAACTATTTATGATTTCACAAACATACGAAATTCATCGCAATCTTTTGCTTATCAGCACACGAGCGCGTGATAAATCAGTACTTTAAAACATGACATTCATTCAGTGCTGCTGAGAAGGATCGTACCCAGAGTACAATTGCTCGTATATTTTGAAATTTAAGAAGAATTTACAGCCGAAACTTGAGATAAAACCCTTAAACTATTTTATCACACAAATATATTTAAATAAGTGTTAAAATGAACATTTATAAATTTATTTTATTTATTTTTTGAGATAATAAATTAATTTTTATTTTGAATAATTAGCGGGAAGATGCGGTGAATTAAGTATAGGCTAAAAAATAAATACAAAAGGTTGAAATAAAATATAGGATGGTAAGGTAATTAAATGTAGTTTATTTTTAAAAATAACATCATCTAAATGACGGCCCTCTCGAAGACGGCACTCCTCTAAACGCGAACGCAGATTTGTGAAAACTCTTGTCAATAAATCTGGGGTGATAGCTGCCATTTTCCCACTTATTATTATATTTTCCTTTAGCAGGCTGATGTTCCTCTGATTGTTCATATAGACTTTATGTTTGAGGTATCCCCACAAAGTCAGGAGGCGTCAAGTCAGGGCCACGTGGGGGCCAAGGGATATCACCTCTTTTGGAAATTAGTCTTGCAGCAAACATCTGTCTCACAACCGCCATAGAGTCATTTGATGTGTGACAGTCGCTCCGTCTTGTTGGAACCAAGTCCTCGTAATCGCTATTCTCGATCTCGAAAGTTCTGGAGCCAAATGTACCTCTAACATCGCAACATAGCGGTCGGTGTTAAAGGTGATATTACGTCCTCGTGAATCTTCAAAGAAGAAAGGGCCAATAATGCATTTGCTTGAGATTGCTGCCCATACCGTTACTTTCGGACTATGCAGTGGTTTTTGGTGTTTCATTTTTGCATTCTCGTCATTCCAATAGCGAATGAATGAAGTGAATGAAAATGAGCCTCGTCAGAAAAAAAGGATGTTGTCAAAAGAGGAAAATCGACTAAGCATTTCTTCAGCAAATGCCAACCTTGCTCCGAAGTCGGCCTCTTTTAATTCTTGTGTTAACTGGAGCTTATAAGGACGCACTTTAAGATCCAATTTCAATATTCGCTGTAAACTTCATCGCGACAAGCTTAAAGCCGCCGATCGCTTCATGGGGTTGTGGATTCTCTTACGCCGCCACTAAACGCAAACATCTTACATACATATATATGGTCCCCGTCATCTAATAGCAATTCATTATTATTTTCTTAAAAATAGGACAAATAACGAAATATTGGAAAGAAACTTATTTTTTTCAGATATTTTCGTACGTTTGTCTGCCTGTATCGATTTAAAAAGTATGCGACAAACTAGTTCTTGAAAGTAATTTTCTTAAATGGAATCTTTGTAAGTGCCAAAAAACTTTACGCTAGCAACGTTCATTTCCTTTAGTTCGTTAGTCGAATGAAACTGTTCGTAAAATTTGTACACTAGCAAATAAATTTTTAATTCTTTTGTTACAATAAAAAAATAATGTTAAGAATAACATTTTGCTATCATTAAAAAGTATTGTCTTTGATATTCGTATGTGTTCTCGTTGTTGTAGATTTAGATAATTACGTTACATTTTCAGTTTTAAACAGTTTAAGTTGAAAGATATTTGATAGATGCTTTTTTATATCATACTGGTAAGTAATTTTAAATTTAATTGCTTTTATATTCTTAAATTTGTAAGTAATTTTGTTTTTAAAACTAAGTATAATAAAGATAAGAAGAAAATAACACATGTAGAAGAAAGATTCCTCCGAAAATATAATAAATAAGGCTTAAAATTTGATCATTCTAAAAGCTTTTCTTAACTAACGACTGACCCTATACAGTTCTGACTAACAGTAATTTAAAAATGAATGAAACATGAACACTTTCTCTGAAAAATACATTTCTAACAGACAAACATAAAGCTCCATAAACGTGAAACACGCAGCGAAATCAAATTAGAAATATATGACTATTTTAAAAACGGAATTATTTTTTCCTATAAGGTAAATTCTAAGAGTTACAAAATAAAACTTCTAACCGGCATACTATTAAGAGTAGATGGCAGTAATTCAGTACAAGATATATTGCTTGTCGCCTGCACCCACTACATTATTACATTAGTCGTCGCAATGCAGTAAAAGAAATCTTACATTCATGATATTATTGTAAAAAGAACTGCTGTGCCCGAAAACAGTTGAGCAAGTCAGCAGTTCTATTTACTATTTGAACAGTAAATGATCTATTCTTTATAAATTTTTGTATCGAACTGAAGAAACATGAAGGGAGTCGATGGTTGCAGGTAAATCAACCGTGCTTTATGGTTTTTCGTACAACAGAGTCAAAGTAAAATGCCTCTTTAAAGAATATAATAATTTTTATTAAATAGTTTACACTTCATGAGTGGCTTCATATACATTAAAAAAAATCCACCTAGGGATGCAATTATGGATATGGATAGAATGGAAGTAGGGGATAAAGTTTTAATGTAACTATTTAAACGACATTGAGCTTGTGATATTCCTTTGTCTTCTTAATAGGGGAAAAACAATTCTTTGAAGCGGGCTTTTAATTTTTATGAAAATTAATTTAATTGATATTTCAACCATTGTGTTGCTTGATAGCGTTCTGTTATCGTCTTGTTCCGTCCCATGGGTGACTATTTTGGACCAAAACGTTATTATGGCTTATGGCTTGCGATAGATGTCGGTATATCGAACCAGTTTACAGCAGACTTAAAACAAAAAAAAGACTAACGACGAGAGTCAGAAGATGCGAGACGTCTGGTACTGCGATTGTCGATCCGCCTATCAAGCATGGCGATATTGGCAAACCCTTCTTAAAATTGGAGAAGTCATTGGCTTCTCCAATTTTAAGAAGGGTTTGCCAGTTCCAGTCGTGGATTTTAACAGCCTGATGATAAAACCCTGTACAAAACCTTGGTCAAGTCAAGTGCAATTTAGTCATATATATATATATATATATATATATATATATATAGACGGCTCGAACGGGGTAGAACCACGCTCTCACAGAATACTAGCACAATAGTCAGTTGTGTTTCGTATGGTGAGTAAAGTAAACCGAAAACCCTTTTTACTGGAAATTTGACATAATCGAGAATGGATGTATGGATGTCTATGGGTATCCACTTACCATCAGGTGGACTATGTATCTACTCGTTTATCACCTTTTTTTAAAAGAAAATTTAAATTTACCTTCACTTAAATAAACACGGTTTTAATAAAAATTCTAAATAAAGTTCTTTAGGCTATGTAAATTAATAACGCACTGCTTCATAAATTCAACCGCGATACGATAAATTCCGTTTTATATTACATTCCCACCCGGTGTTAGAACAAGTTGCCGGATTCGAGGATTACCATGTCCTCCTCTTGTCTTCGGACCTCTGGTAATCTTATTATATCCCAACCCAACTTGTCCATCTCTTCTTCCAGCTCCAGGATCATCTCGTCAGTCCCCAGGGGGCGTGCGTTAAATGTTGACATGTCGAGTCATCTTAGGTGGCAACCAAACCTTCACCGGAGATTCCTCCCCTGCTCCGCCCTTACCATAGTTGTCACCGTAGCCGGGAAGGAGGCGTCATTGATTGCAGGCCGTTTATTTTTTGTTCCGTTGCTCATGTTTGCCATGTGTGAAATTGGTATTTCATTGTTTTAATTGTTATGCGTGAGTTTCGTAGTGACAGACGATTGCTTTTGTTTGCGCAGATTTCCCCTAGCAAAAAACGACTCTCCGGTCACTGGGTGTGAACGATGACGAATGTATAGATAAAAACTTTAATTCCAAATAAAAGTCACATTGACATTCAGCTAACTGACGTGTATATTATTTACGTATATTAATGTCGATCACCATAACATTATCGTTATCATAATATTAGGCGTTTGCGCTTGCACACCATTTATGCATTAGGGTATGTGCCTTAGTTTCCATGTTCGACAGGCGTGTTTCCAACCGATTTTTTTTAAATTAATGAGAGTTGTTTGCGTGTGCATGGCATGTTTATCCAAAATGCGAATCTCTAAAATTTTATATTCTAAATGGCTAAAGTGATTGTTTTTATATTTTACGAACAGAGAGAGGAATCATGCCAAGAGTGATAAAGGCTATATTTTATCCAAAAACTTAATTTAATTTTAACTAACATATTTAAGCGTCTGTAACTCTGCTTTAGCGAAATAACTGCTTTTAACCGAGCTCGCAGGGTTAACAGTATACACATAGTGCATGAATAATCATTGTTAAAAAATGTGTCGGTCTGTTTATCCAGGATTATTCTTGGTATGGCTGAATTGATTGTGATGAAACTCCACGAACAGATAAAGAAGGGATCTTAGCTATTTTTGATCTGAAAAATTTGGAAAAGTATATTTATGAAATGGAAAAATTAATAACATAAATGGTCATTGATGATAGTTAAAAATCTTAATATTTCCACATTCTTAGATCCATTGATAGGCGACTAGCAGTAGTAAATATGTAATCTTCAATGACGTTACTCAAATAAACCTCTGCATTAGATTGGTAGTATTCAGCTGCCGTCGCAGTTTACCTCACATACTTTTGACATATTATTCAGTCATGTTTCACGATGATTAATTTTACCATCGAACACGTGGTAAAGCTGTGTAATATACCTTAAACTATTCATTATATGAATTACCATGATTATGCTGATTTACCACGTGCTCGGCGGTGAAGGAAAACATCGTGAGGAAACCTGCACGTCTGGGAAATAAGAAAAAATGTTTCGAAGACATGTGAAGTTCGCCAACACGCATTAGGGCAGCGCGGTGGACACCTCCTTTCCCTAAAACCATCTCAAAAATGAGGGGAGGCCTGTGCTCAGCAGTGGGACGTTTATAGGCTGTAACTCCACAAGTCCATAGCTGAACATAGGCCTCCTAAAATAAAATGTCGTAAATATAACAGTATGTTTTGCTTTGATACCGTGGTAACTCAAATTATAATGTTTATTTAATATGCTCATTATTTTTTTCTATTATTATAAAATGCATAAAAACAATTTGTTATATTTTATTCCAAAAAAAGATAAATAGGAATAAATTAACAAAAATGTTAATTTTAAAAATTAAATTTTGTTTTACAAACCATTCATAAAAATGTCTGTTTCCACGTGAAAACAAGCTTTATATAAGCTATATTTAACCATTAATACATATCTTTCTGCTTTCAAAGTAGTAGAGAGTCCACTACGTGTACCTTCATTAGTTACAATAATATTCCCGTTCTTTTACTACTTTTTTAATAGATGACCTGCATCTTGTGTTAGCTGAACAAAACCTTAGATTTAAAATTGTTTAGTTTGTTTGAGGCTCCAGTTCTGTATACCAGAGTTTCAAATGTAGAGTTATCGGCTGTAAACTTACTGCTTGTTATAGTTCTCCTCTAATACAAAAAAGCGTTATAGACTAAAACATATGTTGAAAGTTATGTAGAAAAAGTAGCAGTTAAATATTATTCATGAATGATTTGTGGGCTTGAATCCCAACCAAACTCAATCTTCTTTTTATTCTTATTTGTGGAGAAATAAATATTATTATTATTATAAACATTATTATTATTATTCATAATCAGCCAATAAAATTCACTGCTCGACGTTGGCCTTTCTCATTGTTGGATGAGTTGTCTTAATCGTCAAGCATTGCAGGCTGATTGACGATCCGGTAGTGGCAGTGTAAGAATATCCACTGCCCGGTATGGTCCTGCGGGTGTCGTAAGAGGTGACAGAGAGAAACTGAAACAGGAGATAGGCAAGAGCATCTGCCTGAAAACAACTCACTATAATGAAAGACTACGGCTGCCAATCCGCCTGCCAATTTTAAATATAAAATTGAATGGTGAAATGCAATAGGTACCGAGAGCGGATGTTTGCGGAATAAATCCACAGCGAAATTTAATTTATTTTTTTGCCCTTTTTCGTTGACCCATATCAGCCGAAATATTTGCTCCTAGATTTACATGTTTACATTAAATTTATTTGTTTACCGACCGTAAGTTTACATTATATTATGGTAGCGTGTCAAGCCAAGTTCAATTCAGATGAATTTTCATACGATGCTGTATCTAAAGGTTACACAAGACAAGAAGACCGGAACACGTGTTACACAACGAGGCGGTAACTTTATCAGGCAAACGTTGTTATGTAACGGCGCCTCTACACGTTGGCCAACACAGTGGCGAATTTAGTGGCCAATAGCATTGGCCAACGTGTAGACGGGGTGTTTGGGCTTCATTGGTATGTACTGGAACGATGGCCCGCAAGTTGGCGCGAGATCCGTGTGGTGTCGGTTTTTTACAAAAGATCAAAGGATTGTTGGCAGAGTTTGGTCGCCGCGTCCACACGTTGGCTGCGAGTGAGTTTAGTTTGCTACAAGCTCCCGGAGTGATTACACGCATCTGATTAAAATTTATATTCACGTTTTGTAGGGTGGATGACCCAATTACCAGCCTTTTAGTGCCAATTTCAACTTTAAACATTCCTACTACTTTAATTAGCGCGATTTAATTATTTTTAAACATTTGTTTTAATCGATAAGCTATTTATATAAAAAAAAATATTTACAATCAGATTATTACGAGAACAATTTTAAAATGAAAAAAAATGAAGCACGTCGTTTATAAGTGGTAGAACCATGCAGTTATATTAGAAGTATAGTTGTAGCACGAATGGGTCGGTTCGACCGGGGAAGGACCACGCTCTCACAGAATATCAATGTAAAATAGTAGCTTAATGATGCTGTGTTTCGTTTAGTGAGTGTAGAGAACCAGAGACACTTTTTAAAGGAAACGAGGCATTTCATCTTAGTCCTCACGGGTGACAACGCATCTGCATTTTGATTCGTAATCGAGGATAGATGTAGATGTCTGTGGGCCACAGCAACCACTTACCATCAGGTGAACTGTGTGCTCGTTTGTCACCCTATCCTATATAAAACAGCGTCAATTTCTTATAATTTAATCGTGCAAGTTTTCGAATCATCATCATCATTACTGCTCTTCACAAGTCCACTACTGAACATCCTCCTCCAAAGAATGCCGCAAAGCATGGTCCTGAGCCACTTTCCTTGTCATGAGTTTTTCATTTATGTTCTAAGTTATAATTAGTACCTATCATTAAGTCAGTGTTAATTATATTTATTGCTATTGTTTTTGTCTTTCTCAAAAAATAATTAAATTACCAAATAAATTATAAGGTGTTTTTTAAATACATCAAATGTCTGATATAAAAGCAGGTATATGTTTCGCTAAACGTTAAAAGTAAAAAAGTAAAGTTACAGCCTATATACGTCCCACTGCTGGGCACAGGCCTCCCCTCATTTCTGAGAGGGTTTTAGGGCAAGGAAGTGTCCGCCGCGCTGCCCCAATGCGTGTTGGCGAACTTCACATGTCTTCGAAATATCTTTTTTTCTTATTCCTCAGACATGCAGGTTTCCTCACGATGTTTTCCTTCACCGCCGAGCACGTGGTAAATCAGCACTTAAAATTGCAATTAACAATTTCATTGGTGCCGGCGGGGAAAGAACCCGGTTTGCTCGCGTACTGTGAAATTTATAGCGAGCGCTAACCATCTGAGCTACCACGGCTCTTAAACTTTAAAAACAAAACCCAATTTTAAAACATAGACTAATCGATTATAACTCCTTTAACTTTAAAATAGGTTAAGTTCTAATTAATGGTATTTATTCCAGCTTCTGATGCATGTACAGAATAAATAAAGCTAATCGTATATCGTATATCTATTTGCAGCCCCATTAATAATCACTATTCTTTTACAGTTATTTTATAAAAACGTTACCCCCCTCACTTGGATTTTCTCCTGTATCTCGGAGGCAACTTACAAACATAAATTGCACAAGGACACACATCCAGACCCTTGTTCCGTGCGGGATTCAAACCCGCGACCCATGGCAAAGCTACCCATTGCCAAGCCACTGCGCCACGGAGCCGTTGTCTAAAATAAAATAAATTCGTCCGCACATTGGCCCGAACCGAAGTAAACTGAACGACCTTCCAACGTGTGGACGCCGTCACCAACTCTCGGCCAATATATTCGCCACTACATTCGCCACTGTGTTGGCCAACGTGTAGAGGCGACATAAGGTAACAGAGTAAAGGTTACTGTTGCCATAATTTTCGATTATGAGTTGAGTAACACATTTTTTTTAATGTTTTAATCAAATTTCATGAATTTATTCATTATTATTCTCGGAAAATTGTGTGCCAGACACGTGACGTGTGAACAATGATAATAATAAATCTTTAGGTATTTGCTTTAAACAGGCATTACAAAGTTGTAATTATGGACTTAGAATGTACTGGCGTAGTAGTAATAATAATTATTTCTAACGTAAGTGTTTACAGTAGCAGATCTGCAGTATGTAGGTGATTATGGGAATGTCAGAGCATCTCATGGCACCTAAACGTGACTGTTTCGCGTATCAGATGACGAACAACTTCAAAAGTGGGATGGATTTGGGAACTTACTACGAAAATCCAAGTACAAAGATTTCGTTAAGGGATGAGACGTTTTCATATTGCGAAGGTCGGATTTTTATTTAATATTCACAATAAGATATTTTATAGTTTTTGTTATATCAGAAGTACTTCAGTGGTACGCTTTATGTTCGTTGTATGTTTTTTTTAAATCCAAAACTTTTTTAACTTCTTTTTCTAGTTACACTTCTGGCGCCGGAAGATAACGGGAAATTTATCTAAAATATATTTGGCAGCAGAAATACGTAAGCGGGTGGTACCTACTTACAAGTATTCCCAGGTAAAAACTATATATATATAGTTAAATGCGACCAATAGATAATGGACATTCTGGCAATTCATCTGTTATTACAGAGCGTTCTTTGTTTAGTAGTTTAGTAGTGTTTCATCTATAGCCTAATCTACTAGATCTTTACAAACTTCATATTAATTTTATCTTTTAAAATTATCTTGCATACGTTGATATTACCAAAGTATTAAAGTCAAGGGCTATATAGTCACTATTTTTTAACGTAAATGAAAGCATAATATAGCGGTATTTACTAAACAACTGTTTAATTCACATAACCATGTCCGAATTTATAATGTAAGCGACGACGAAATAATTTTGAGGATGGTACTAATTTCTTTTTAAAAAGGATATCACAAATCTAAATTTATTCAGTGTAGAGGAAAAATTGTTAAAAAAACCTGATAAGGTTTTTTACGTAATGCGTGAATGAGAGAGCGAATGCTTTGGTAAAAAAACAAATAATTACAGAAAAATCCTCGTAATAAAAATGGGACTGATATATCGCTTTTTTTCTTTACGCACTCAAATCTGAAAAATATTAAATTACCATTCATTTATTAATATATGTTTTAGGATTTTCATTTAACATTCGCTGGGTACCTTGAGAGGCTACAGAGGGAAACTGAAGCTCGGCAGCAACATTTGTCTGATAACAACTTAAAATAACAAAAATATTGATGTTGCCCACCCGTATGCGAAGCGTGGCAACTGTAGCAACTATATCTTCTGCTATAAAGCAATTTGTGGTGTTCAGCAGTAGACTTTGACAGGCTATAATGATCATGATGATGGTGATGATTACCAAAAAAAATTATAATATTAATCTCTTTAGTAAAGAGTATAGCCACTTTCTCGTTACAATGTCATGTAAATTTACTCTTATATAAATTTAATTTGTTAGTTATTTTTATTTTGCATAATTTTGCGGGGGTCATTGTAGAAGCGTGCTCGTCGTGACCCCTGCCAGCCCTTTTCAGGGCTGCAATACTACACAGCTGCGCACCCATACAAACGAGGATTAGGGCGTCCCCCCAAGGCGACGCACACCAGCTCGTCCCCGTTGGTGTGGAATGTAGCGCGCAAAGCGGCGATGGGGACCGCCACCCGTCACGCACAGCCCGACACGGCGGAAGGTAGAGGACGGAGTGCAGAGTTGGCACGTGGAATGTTAGAGGGGGCATGGAGATAAGACGAATGAGTTGATCGAAATAATGAAAGAAAGAGAATTAGATGTCGTGTGTATGTCGGAGACCAAACGGAAAGGCAGTGGTACTGAAGAGCTCCCTGGCGGGACGTTAGCTATATGGTCCGGAGTCCCGGAAAGCGAGAACGCCTGCCAGGGAGTGGGGGTGCTGTTGTCGTCCCGGTTGGTCGACTAGTTTTTACGAATTTTATCGCGTATATTTGACTATAAATACCCGACGTTTCGAGCGCCTTACAGCACCCTTGGTCAAGGGGAAGACTGAGATGTTCAACGTCCAAATGCCATAGTTAACAGCAGTTACCATAGATAAAAAATTTACTTTTGTTCCGATCTACACAGTATGAACTTATGGTATCTTGAAGTCTTGCAGTTATATGCTTGGGTTGGGATTTAATTTTATTTATTATAGGATCCTAAGCAGATGGTAGCACCCAGCCATTTTCTCCATTGAAATTAGGATGTTTTTTGATTTCAATAGCCTCGCGAATCATCCTTGAAAGGAATCGGTGTTCCTTAGCGAGGATTTATGGTCTATCAAATCTGATGTAGTGACGGGGGCGATCCTGTACGTATTCACAGACTGAAGACTTCCCAGAGCGTCGATTCTTCACATCAGCTATATGTTCTTTAACGCGGGTTTTAATTGATCTTTTAGTTTGTTCTGTGTAGGAGAGACCACACTCACTATCAAGGTTGTACACTCCTGCATCTTGCAGAGGGACGTTACACTTGACTGATGGTAAAAACTGACCAATCTTCTTCGGCGGCTTGAAGTATATTTTGATGGAAGCGCGCTTCAAGATGTAGCCAATCTTGTCAGTGACTCCTCTAACATATGGCAGTACAGCAGGTACACGCTTGACTGTGGTCGACTTCACTCGTTCACTGTGACGTAGGCGCGGGACCTGAAGCTTGTTGTCATGCAAAACTTGCTTGACGTGGTGGAGCTCGGCAGCCAGGTGTTTACTGTCACAGATCCCTCGTGCTCTCTGAAACAAAGATTTACCCACGGTAGCTAGCTGTGAAGGATGGTGGTGAGAATCACCGTTTAAATATCAATCTGTATGGGTCTTTTGTCTTTACACAGTATGGCTCAAGGTGTTATCAGGATTCCGAATTACTAACACATCTAGAAAAGCTAAAGAACTGTTTGCCTCTAACTCCAGTGTGAACTAAATTTTAGAATTTATAGAGTTGAGATGGTCTAAAAATGCAGTTACTTTATCTAAAGCTTTTTTATCTAAAGAATTGTGAAAGTGTCATCTACTTACCGCTTGTTGAATCTTGGATTTATGGGAGAAGTAAGCAGGGCTTTCTCCTCGAAGTCTTCCATGAATATGTCGGCGACAATGGGAGATACAGGTAAGCCCATCGCCACACCATCTACTTGCTTGTAGAACTCCTCCTTCCACAATAGGTAGCCAGATGTAAGTCAGTGTCTGAGTAATACTGCATATTCCACGGGCATGTTGTTTTCTTCCAGCCTTCTAGTTACAATTGAGATGCAGTCTTCAACAGGTAAGCATGTAAACAATGACTGCACATCAAAACTGACCATAGTTTCATTGTCTGCCAGACGTAGGTCTTTAATCTCGCTGACAAAATGGTAGGAATCCTTTATGTGTGCTCTTGTATGTCCCCTGAGCGGTGAGAGTATTTTCGCTAAGTGTTGAGCCAATCTGTAAGTTGGTGAATCGATTTGGCTCACTATGGGACGTCGGGTACTTATAGTTAAATATACGCGATTAAATCCGTAAAAACTAGTGTTATTTCAATGTGTAGTGTTCGCGTAAATATAAGAAATCATGACTGAATATAAGGTTGTGAACACAAGCCTTCTCTGGGTTTGCTTTAAACTGGGACTGACGAAGTGATTCCTTTCAGCTGTTTATGCGCCGGTAGCTTCGTCGTCCATGGCTGAGCTGGAGTAGTTTTGGGAGAGTGTAAGAGAAGTTCTAGATTTGGTTTAAGAAAAACGAAAGAACTGTTGTATGTGGTGATTTGAATGGATGGGTAGGAATGACTCGACCAGGGTACGAGTCAGTGCTTGGAAAGTTTGGCGGTAAAAGGGTTAATGATGCTGGCAAGCTTATACTAGCTGTATGCAAGGAAAAGGGTCTTCTTGTGACAAACCCTATGTTTAATCACAGGAAAATCCATATGTACACTAGAGAAAGAAAGAATGAGAGAAGTATGATTGATTTGTTCCTGGTGGATGACCGACTGCGAAAACAGGTGATGGATACACGAGTGTTTAGGGTTGCTGATCTGGGAATGGATTACCATCTAGTAACTACTAGATTTAGGGGTTTGTTCGCGGGTTGGCGCTACCGGACGGCAGTAACAGAACCACAGGCGGTCTGTCGCATCCGAAGCTGGAAGCTTCAGGAAGCGGATACTAGGGACAAATATCACACGAGGGTAGCCGAAAAGCTTGACACCATCGATGGCAGAAAAGAATGTGTGGAAAGAACATGGCAGAACCTTAGGGATGGAATGGAAAGTGCAGCGGAAGAAGTATGTGGGACGTCAAAAAGAGGTAGTAGTAAAGGAAGAGATGCATAGTGGAATGCTGAAGTGAGAGAAGCTGTAAAAAAGAAGAAAAAAGCATGGTTAGACTACTTGGCCTCTAGTAACGATAAGCATATGAGAGAGAAGATGAAAAAAAGATATAAGCTGCAGAAAGTTCATGCGAAAACATTGATTGAGGAAGTACGTGAAAGGTGTAGAATAGAAGCGGACGAAAGGTTGTCGCACAACTTTAAGGAAAACTCCAAAATCTTCTGGAAAGAGGGTGGAAGGTCATGGAGTGGTGCGACAGCCTTAAGAATGAACAAAATGCTTTCGAAATCCAATGAGGTCCTCTCAGAAAAATCGGACGTCATGCAGCGATAGAGCGAATTCTATAGAGAAATGTATGCGTGTCGTTATCTTAGCGAAGGATCCGGGGGTGACGCCGTAACTGGCCCGCCAGACATGGACCTTGATGACACTGAGGTTATCAGCATGAAAGAGATTGAACGTGCGATTCAAAGTTTGAAATGTGGTAAGGCTGCGGGACTAGACAGAGTTACTGCTGAAATAGTCAAGTACGGTGGGCCTCGCGTCTGGGACAGCTTTCATCTGCTGTGCAATTTGTGCTGGCGGACGAGAGGTGTCCCGGATAATTGGCGATCCGCGGTCATTGTGCCGTTATATAAAGGTAAAGGTTCACATTTTGACTGCGGGTGCTATCGGGCGATCAGCTTGACCAGTTTAGCAAGTAAAGTTTACTCGAAGGTTTTGATACGTAGGATGCAAGAGAAATCGGAAAGACTCTTATGGGAGGCACAATGCGGATTTAGACCTGGAAGAGGATGCACGGATCAAATGTTTTCTCTCCGCATGATGACGGAAAAGCTTCTGACCGTTAACCAGAGGATTTTATGTGCTTTTGTGGGGAAAGCATTTGATAAGGTTATAAGGAAGAAAATGTGGGAACTGTTGCCGGAATATGGTGTGGATGGTCGATTGTTAAGGGCTGTGCAGTCACTTTACTATGACTATAAAGTCTGTGTGCGGTTAGGGCATGACCTGTCACCCATGTTTAGCGTCCAAGCGGGCGTAAAACAGGGTTGTGTCATGTCTTCCTGGCTGTTCATAATGTATCTCGAGAGCTGTTTACAGAAGCTGAAAAATGGCTGTTTGGGTGTGAAATTGGATGACATTAAAGTAAATTGTCTGCTGTATGCTGATGATGCGATGATTAGTCACGTGTATGAAAGAGGAATATGAAATTAAAAGTCTCTGTTTGAATGCTAATAAAACTAAGGTTCTGGTATTTGAAAAGGACGAAGAGAGAACGAAATGTGAAATATGGGTAAATCAGGAATGTCTAGAACAGGTAAATGAAATTGTATACTTGGGGAGTGCTTTCAGCCGTGATGGAAGATGTGATTTAGATGTGGACAGGCGTGTCGCTGCCGGGAACAAAGTCAATGGTGCCCTGAATGCGTTAGTCAAAAGGCAAAGCGTAGTGAAGAGTGCACGCCCTGCAATACATAACGCAGTGTTGGTACCGACTTTGTTATATGGCAGTGAACCCTGGATATACCAGAAGAAGCATAAAAGCAAGTTGAATGCAGTGGAGATGCGATCTCTTCGTAAAATGGGCGGCGTTACCATAGCCGACCGAAAGTGAAACGAAGAGATTCGCAATATGGCAGCATTGAAAGATGACCTTATCACAAAAATTGATAGGGGCGTACTCCGATGGTTTGGGCACGTTGAGAGTATGAGTGAAGACCGAATGTTGAAGAAAATATATAGCGCGAAAGTAAATATTAAAAGGTGTCGAGGTAGACCGAGACTAACTTTCAAAGACCATGTGAGCAAATTACTCGAAGAGGGGAAGGTCAGGAGTACTCGGATACCTAGACATGCATGTATGAAGAAGATAATGAACCTGAAAGAAGCGAAAGAGGTATGTAAGGATCACTTGGCGATCTTTTCTGGCTACCCCGTTAGGGATTGTGCGTGATGATAAGTAAGCAAGTATCATCTGCGTGCGTAGTATATTTATGTGTTACCTACTACAATAGATTTTAGCATAAAATTCCAGATAAGATTAGACTTAAATACATTGAAGCAGAAATGTGTGTAAAAATCGACTTCATTATATCGTCACACCTTCCAAAAATGTGGATCTAATGCTTAACGATTTTCACAGGCTCTTAGGGTAATTTTGCATTCTTTCAAGATGCATGTAAAATGCGATAGGTACCGAGAGCGGATGTTTGCGGAATAAATCCACAGCGAAATTTAATTTAATTTCCAATGCTGCGTTTTGCTTTTGCCCTTTTTCGTTGACCCATATTAGCCGAAATATTTGCTCCTAGATTTACATGTTTACATTAAATTTATTGGTTTACCGACCGTAAGTTTACATTATATTATGGTAGCGTGTCAAGCCAAGTTCAAGCAGAACGGCGAGCCGCACCGTGTGTAATATTGCACGAACAATTTGGAGCCACTTTTGATCCCCTCATAACTCAATAATTATTTCACATATACGTTACAAATTTGGCACATATTGAAACTGATGATGATATAAGATGAAATTTAAAGTACATAACTTTAAATTTTATAAACACAACTCAAACGGTTATTTAGATATTAACGTCTAAAAATCGTAATTTTTATCACTGACTGACCTATAGATCAAAACTCTAACCCAGTTCCGAATGACCTAGAAAGTTCAAATTTGGCATGCAGATAGGTAATTAGATGAATACAGAGGAATAAATCAGAAACTGATAAATTTTAATCATTTTATTATAATTTTTGATTCTATTAGGAACATGTACACAGCGCGCGGTACGCCGTCGGAGGAGCGAAGTGGGAGAGGTCCGATAAAACCTTGACGCGAACGTGTCCGAGGCCCGAGCGAGTGGTAGGTGGCAGTGGCACCGTCAGCCAGTGTTGCCATATATACAGATTTCTCCGTATTTATACAGATTTTCGGTGTGTAATACAGATTAGCACGGGATACAGATTTTTATACAGAGTTTTCTAATTCTAATGATTGGACTACCATCGTAGACAGAGAAACCTATAGACTAATAATTAGCGTGACCTCGAGTGAGAAAGAACGATAACTCGATAACGTAGTTTTAGGATATACAATAATCTTTATGACTTTTAAACATATTTGGATAAAAATTTCAATTGTTCTAAGAACTGAACGGAACAAGATTTACCAATATTAAGCTTACAAAACACTTTTTTCTCACTTAAATAAACTTGTAAATTCCTTAGATCGCTACGAACTGTCAAAGTTGTTTAGCAAAGTGCAGTTTGCTAAACAAAAAAACCGGCACGGAGAAAGGGACAAACAATCACACCGCTCTGTCTCATTTCTATGCAAGACGTATGCATAATACATAAACATAAACACTCACGCCTGTCACCCAGAGGGGTAGGCAGATACTACGGACTTCCATTTGGCACGATCCTGACACACCTCTTTCGCCTCCTTCACATCCATATATCTACGCATACATGCATAAATCTATCTTTTTCGTGTGCGAATGCGAAAGAAGGCGTCGATTTGTCTATAGGTTTCTCTGTCTACGACTACCATAATATTCAACTTAAAACTGAACAAAGTAAGCAAAAATATTTGACTAGATACCGCGTTATACACATCATTGCATGATTCAATTCTTTATAGTTAATTTATTTTTTTCATTACGTAATTAACTAGTATGGCAGCATTACAAGTGTACCTACTATAAAATATGTATAGTGGATAACCTTTTTTACCGTCTGGAAAAAAATAGGGTGTATCACGCGAACGGCGTAGAAGCCCATGGCACTGATATTTTACAAAAAATAAAAACTAAAACTTTGAATTAAACGTTTGTTTTTTTGATCAATTGCTTTGCCCTTTGCCATTAAGCCTGTGACTCTGCCAATTGCCAAGTGACAAGGTCAAATATGCCTACTAAATTTATTGTTTTATTGCTGTTCGTAAAGAATGGATGGATGGATATGATTTGAAATTCGATAGATTTTAATTAACTAAATAATTTAATTCAAAATTTTTGTTTCTATTTTTTGTAATATATGAGTGCCATAGGCTTCTACTCCGTTCACATGTACACCCTTTTTTTGACGGTAAAAAAGGTCACCATTGTATAAAATATGTATGACTGAAAATAATAAAGTAATTATTAGTTCGGTTGTTGCATATGTTTGAGTTTTAATATCTTGTTTGTTTAAATTAATGGTCCCAATTTTGCTATATAAAAGTTTTAGTGTATATTAAGTTTAAATAGCATACAGATTTAATACAGATTTTGGCAGTTTATAATACAGATAAAAGGTTCAAGGCATCTGGTAACGCTGCCGTCAGCAGCGCTCATAACCGCGAGCGCCGTTTTGCTGTCCGGTTGTCTCTCATTATCTGACCTATGAGGTGGCGATTTATGCTACGAAATTAATAGGTTTTCTTAAAATATACTTATATATTTGTGGTTATATTACTATTACAATTCTTTTAGTAAGTACGCACCGCGTGTCTAGATGGTATAGGAAATAGTTTAAATAAAACATTAATAATAATTTAGTATAGTTATAAGTAGGTATGTATACCTAACTCTGAATGAATGAGAATGAGACTTTATTGGTATGGTAACATATTTTCTTAAGAATTCAATAGACAACAGGTAATTTGTTATGTAATCGTCTTATTGTACGATGAGTCGTACAATAGAATTACAGAACATTTTTCTAGGTGAACCGATATTAATAATTTTTACTTGAAAGCTGGTGCTTCTTACGTAGTCCTATATAAATTTTTATCAAGATCTAAACTGTTTATTTTTAGTCATGCATAATAATGCATATTTAATTGACTTCGACATCATTGATAATGTTCCAATTTAATTTACATTTAACTTAATTGTACAATTTTTTTAATTTTCTACGTCTTTTAAGAAAACTTGAAAATGCTTACATGTTTGGAATGTTGTTTCATGTTTATTTATGCAAATATCAAAACATGTACTTCGTTGAAAGTATTTTAAATACACTCATAACAGCATACCTTTTTTAAATATTTTTTTTAAAAATAATATATTAAAAAACAAAATAAAATATACCATCTGTCTATCTCTCTCTCTCTCTCTCTCTCTCTCTATATATATATATATATATATATATATACATATATATATATATATATATATATATATATAAATAATATATACTATCCACTACCCCATTTAGTCCCGTGGGTGTCCTAAGAGGAGACGTGGGCAAAATAAACCAGGAGGTGGGCAGCAGCATCATGCTGATAACAATTTAAAAAAAACTGCGGTTACCAATCTGCTTGCAAAGAGTGGCAACTATGGCATATATCCCTCTTATGAGGTAATCTGTGGAGGAGGCCTATGTTGGACTCTGATAAGCCGTAATTGTATTGTAGTGACCATGTTATTGATGCTCCAAAGTAAGAAATGTAAAAATATGTCTATGAAATAATGCCTGATCTATCCTCGATGAAAAATAAAAATGCAGATGCGTTGACACTCCTGAGTACTAAGATAGAATGCTTCGTTTCCAGTAAAAAAGGGTCTCCGATTCTCTACACTCACCTTGCGAAACACAGCGGCTTATTTGTGCTATTCATTAATTTATTAAGCTGCTATTAAATACCATGCATTTCTCCAAAACCCACTACACGGTGTTGATGGGAGACTTCAACGCAAAACTAGGCACAAGAGAAGCACTACTCCGGAGGCGTGGAGCAGAAGTTCGGTGGTCTTGTTCTTTAAGAAAAGCAACAACGCTCTCTTGAAGAACTACAGACCGATTTCCCTTCTGAGCCGCGTCTCCGTGCTGTTTTCGAGAGTCATTACGAATCGTCTCGCACGCAGATTCGACGACTTCCAGCCTCCCGAACAAGCCGGTTTCCGAAAAGGCTTCAGTACCATAGACCACATACATACCCTGCGCCAGATTGTACAGAAGACCGAAGAGTACAATCTGCCACTTTGCCTGGCGTATGTGGACTATGAGAAAGCCTTTGATTCCGTCGAAATTTGGGCGGTGCTACAGTCCCTTCAGCGGTGCCAAGTTGACTGTCGGTATATCGAAGTGCTGAAGTGTTTGTACAGTAGGGCTACGATGGCTATCCGAGTACATAATCAGAGCTCGAAACCTATCCAACTGCAGAGAGGTGTAAGACAGGGTGACGTGATATCCCTGAAACTCTTCACCTCTGCATTAGAAGACGTTTTCAAGCTACTGGACTGAAAAGGATACGGTATTAACATCAATGGCGAGTACATCACTCACCTTCGATTTGCCGACGATATAGTCCTTATGGCAGAATCGCTGGAGGACCTTAGCACTATGCTCAATGACCTCAATGGTGTCTCCCAACGGATAGATCTTAAGATGAACATGGACAAAACAAAAATCATGTTTAATGTCCATGTCTCACCTATACCGGTAGTTGTTGGGAGCACTATGCTCGAAGTTGTTGACGAGTACGTTTACCTGGGGCAAATAGTCCGACTAGGTAAGTCCAACTTTGACCGAGAGGTCAATCGACGGATTCAACTCGGCTGGGCAGCGTCCGGGAAATTACGACACATCTTCTCGTCAGGTATACCTCAATCTCTGAAAACTAAAGTGTACAACCAGTGCGTGTTGCCAGTGATGACTTACGGATCAGAGACGTGGTCCTTTACTGCTGGCCGTATGAGGACGCTCAAGGTCGCTCAGCGAGCTATGGAGAGGGCTATGCTCGGAGTTTCTCTGCGTGATAAACTTAGAAATTATAATATCCATATAGAACCAGAGTGATGGACAATGCCCAACGGATTAGTAAGCTGAAGTTGCAATGGGCTGACCATAAAGCACGAATAATCGATAACCGATGGGGAAAAAAATACTCAAATGGCAGCCTCATACCGGTTGCAGAAGTGTAGGGTGACCACCCACTAGATAGGGTTACGATCTGGTGAGACATGCAGGAAGTCTCGGGATCGTGGTTTGTGCATTCCTTGGGGAAAGCCTAGGTGAGGACTTGTGAAGGGATGTAATGATGATGATGAATGATGATGACTTCCGCAAACAATACAATATACGTCCAAGGAAAGTAATCGGAGTTGTCGTCCGAGCGTCGAATAATAGACATCTGTAATTCTGTTTTTAAAGTTATTAATTCGTTTCAAGCAAAATTCTTAGTTAATAAGCATTAATTTTCTTCTTACTGTGTTTAATTATCGTGTAGTATACAATGTGTGAAATTCTAGTTCAATCAGTGTTCTCTGTCTGAAGATATTTAGCAAAAACTTTTAAAAATTATATGTTAAACGGTCGTTTGTTAACCTTGTTTAGTAATCGGAGCGTGCAAGTGTAGTTGTACTTCACATATAAAAAAAAACATTAGTTCGTTGACCTCATTTACTACAGATCGTCGCTAGCGTCAATATTAGTGTCTAATTTCGTCACCTAACATAACATAGACTGTAGCGCAGCAACAGAGCAAGTGGTAATACGCTGAGCGTCGTGGGTTCGAATCCTAGACTAAATTTTTTTTTTTTATTTTTTTTTTGGTTTTATTTTGTAGACAATTTGTATCAGTAAATCATGGCTAACTTTGAATGTGCTGGGTGCCCTAACGCACTGGATAACTCTATGTCATTGCAATGTCACCGATGCAATGACAAATATCATGTAGCATGCACGCGAATCACAATGCAAGATTTTAACGTGATGAGCTCGGAAATGAAGAGTCTATGGATATGTGACGTTTGCAGGTGTAAACAACCAAGAGGTGATCATTCCAACACTCCAGTTCGAAACTCACCAGTGGAAATGGAATTCGTAACTCAACGTGTAAAAAGTCGTTCTAATTGCTCTTGTTTATCGGCTAGTAATATACGTGAAATAATTAGAGAGGAATTGCGCAACATTTTTAGTAACGATTTACATCCTAAAATTCACGAAATAAAAAATACACTTGCCTCATTTGAAACTTCTTTGTCGTCGTTAAACCAAGATATAGATAAAATTAAATCCGATCATGCTAACCAATCTGAACAAATGCAACACATTACTAAGGAGAACGAAACTCTGCGTGCAGCTAACAAGAGTATCATAACTCGTCTTACGCAACTTGAACAGCAGACACGAGCTTCAAATATTGAGATCCAATGTGTTCCAGAGAATAGACAAGAGAATTTAATTAACACAGTACAACGACTAAGCAATATCATAAAATGCCCTATAGCCCCAGAAAATATACATTTTTGTGCAAGATTAGCGAAAATGAATACTAAAAGCCCTCGACCGAGATCGATATTAGTAAAGTTCAGTAGTCCAAGACTACGTGACGAATTTTTAGCAGCTACCATCAAATATAATAAAAAAAATAGTACGGATAAGCTTAACACTAGCCATTTGGGAATAGCAAGCGCGAAGAATACTCCAATATACGTTGCTGAAAATCTTACGCCAGAGGGAAAAATCTTACATGCTGCAGCTCGCCGTAAGGCGAAAGAGCTCGGTTTCCGTTTTGTTTGGGTACGTGATGGAAAGATTTTTGTCAGAAAATGTGAAGGACCAAACTACATTCATATACGAAATCATGATACTGTGAATAATTTGTCATAGAGTGGCGCTAAATTCGCTAAACTGGTTTTTTTATTACATAAAGGCACTTTACAGAATAAAATTTCTATTTACTACCAAAATGTTCGTGGTCTAAGATCAAAGACAATTGATCTATTTAATAACATAGTCTGTAATTCATACGATATTGTAATTATGACAGAAACGTGGTTAAATGGGAGTGTTTTCGATTCTGAAATTTTTGATGATCGTTATAATGTTTATAGACGTGATCGGGAGAGTAGTGGTTTTCACGCTTCAAAGAATGGCGGGGGTGTACTTATAGCTGTATCTAAGCAAATAAATTCGGAGCGGCTCTTTAGTTTCGAGTCCAAGTGCGAGGATCTTTGGGTTTGCGTAGAAGTAGAAAACGTCCAAGGCAAGTCTGAAAGACTTTATATATGTGCTGTGTATATTCCCCCACCCGTCCAAAAACACATTTTTGAGCATTTTATTAATAACTCGAGTCGAGTATTGGAATCACTCGATGAAAATATAATTGTTGCTGGAGATTTTAATCTAAGTAGTATAACATGGTCTTTAGAGCCCCACGGGCATCTTTGTGCAAAATACTCCAACAGCTATCTACAGAATCTCTTAACAGACTTTCTCTCGTGCAATGAATTGAACCAATTTAATCTAATTAAGAACTCTAAAAATAAAATGCTTGATCTTGTCTTGTCTAATACTAACATTGTTGATATTCTGTTATGTCCTGATCCTTTGACATGTGTTGATCCCCTTCATCCGCCATTAGTTTTTTCGATGGATTTTACAGATCCGGCACCACTAGTCCCTAATAACACAATTACAAAATTTTGCTTCCACAAGGCTGATTATGAAAATATAAGGAAGGATCTAAATGAAATTGATTGGAGGGAAATTTTGGGTGAATGTCTTTGTGTTGATGAAATGGTTGCAGTATTTTATGACATAATTCGTAAGTTAATACGGAAATATGTACCTAAGGCTAAACCGCGTAGTCATAAATACCCAGTTTGGTTTACTCCGTGTCTGATAAAATGTATTAAAGAAAAATATAAATATAGGATGAAAGTTCGCAAATATAACAATCCTCGCGATAAACTCTGTTTTGACTTGCTGAAAAGAAGATGTGAGGAGATGCTAGCATACTCCTACGCTAAGTATATAGAATGCCTTGAACTCTCTTTAAAGTCAAACCCAAAGTTGATTTGGTCATTCCTAAAACAAAAGAAAGGTAAAAGTTCGTATCCTTCTAAAATTAAAGACGATAATAAACTTGTTTCTAATGGAACAGACATTTGTAATGTTTTCGCTAGTCATTTTTCGTCAGTATACAGTCGCAATAATAATATCCAAAACTACGATACTAGCCCTAATCTTATGAACCCTTGTTGCAATGTGTACCTTGATTATTTATCTTATACAGTGGACCAGGTTTACAAAGTTTTAAAAAGACTTGACATTAAGAAAGGAGCTGGAGCAGATGGCATTCCAGCAATATTTGTACGCAATTGTGCTAACGCATTGGCTTTGCCTATTGCACTGATAATCAATAGATCTCTTAGGACTAGTACATATCCAACCTTGTGGAAAGAAGCCCTTGTGTTGCCTTTGTTCAAAACCGGTGACAAAGAGGAAGCTAAAAATTATAGACCTATTTCCATTGTTTCTGTTTTCTCAAAAGTGTTTGAGAAACTTGTATGTCCCGTTGTTTCATGGCACTTTAAGCAATTTGTTACATCTGAACAGCATGGGTTTGTGAAAGCTCGATCAACAGTAACTAACCTAGTTTCCTTTGTGGAAGACATTACTGAATCTCTTGATACTGGTCAATCCGTTGATGCAATCTACACAGATTTCAGTAAGGCCTTTGACAAGGTTGATCACTCTATTTTACTTGTAAAACTCAAAAGGATAGGTATAGCAAACCCTTTGCTGGACTGGTTTAAGTCATATCTTGCCAATCGGTCGTCAACTGTTGTTGTTGATGGTTATGCTTCTGAGCCGTTTTTTGCCTATACTGGCGTACCTCAAGGATCTCATCTTGGGCCTTTGTTGTTTAACATTTTCATCAACGACATCAGTAATTGCTTTAAGAATTCGAAATCTTATTTATTTGCTGACGATCTAAAGATCTTTAGACCTGTCTCCTCAAGTTCTGATGCAGAATTCTTACAGGAAGACTTAAATAACTTGACATTATGGTGTCGTAACAACGGTATGACACTAAATGCTGACAAGTGTCATGTTATAAAATTTTCTAGAAAGAAAACATCTCTTGTAACAACATATTACATTACGTACATTGATGGTCGTATTCTGTCTGAAGTTCCCCACATACGCGATTTAGGAGTTATTCTCGACAATAAGCTTCGTTATAATATCCACATAGATAATGTTGTCAACAAGGGTTTTAGGACTCTTGGCTTCCTCTTCCGTAACTGTAAGCAATTCAGAGATACTCGCACTAAAATAATTATTTACTCAGCCTTGGTACGAAGTATCTTGGAATACTGCAGCGTAGTATGGAATCCCCACTTTAATATTTACTCACATAGAATTGAAAGGATACAAAAGAGATTTCTTTTGCATTTATCTTACGATCATAACCTAGTTAAAACTCTTAGAACTTACGAAGATAAGCTAAATTACTTCAAGCTTCAGCCGCTTTCGAATCGAAGACAGCTCCTTGACCTTATTTTCTTGTATAAGTTGGTGAATGGCGTCATTGATAGTTCTTACTTACTAGCCAAATTAAATTTTCGTACCGCATTGAAGTCACAAAGGCCGTCGTCTTATATACCATTCGTAGAAAAGAGCACACGTTCTCGTCAAGCGCGCTATTCTCCGATTAATAGACTGATGTTGAGTTTTAATGCTATATATAAATTATCACATAAGAATAGTATTGGTGCCATAATGACTAATGATAACAAACATAAAGATAGAAAAGTTGATATTGACATATTTTCGGATAATCTTTGGAAATTTAAGCGTGATTTATTACATTTATATTCCTCAAATAATTGTAATTCACATTAAAATTATATTATTTTTCTTTAAGCTAAATTGTGATTAGGAAACGATTGTATATTATAATTTATTAATGATTTTATTTTTGTTATGTTTAACGTTCATAAAATTTCTAATGTTAATAACAATAGTGGAATATGCATGATTTAATTTAATTAATTATATAACACTAAATTCTGATATATTTATTGATCTCTTAGTTTTTGTATTCAATTTAATTCACTGCATATGTTTACTTGTGTCTATTTTTTTTTGTAATGAAATGTGTGTAACACCTATAATTAAGTCTACACTTAGTTTTTATGATTTTTTGCAAAAAATATTATGCTTTTGTTAGTGTATGTCTTGTTGGTGTTAAATAAATAAATAAATAAAATAAATAAAAAAAAGTAGTGAAGGACGACGTCGTAGATCCATAAGTTATCACCGGCAACACGCACTGGTTGTACAATCTCGTTTTCAAGTTTTGAGGTATATACCTGACGAGAAGATGTGTCGTAATTTCGCGACCGCTGCCCAGCTTCACGTTGGAAGATGGACTTACCTAGTCAAACTATTTGCCCCAGGTGAACATACATATCAACAACTTCGAGCTTATTGCTTCTAACAATTATTGGCATAGGCATGACGTGCACGTTACACATACAACAAGATATTGTTGTTTTTGTTATTTCTAACAAGTTGTAACCTATATTATTGGCTGACTTCAGACTCCAATGATTTAGCACAGGATATGTTGTGTTTACTCGTTTGCAAAGTGGGTAAGTACGACAAAGATTAAACCGACTTCAAAACAAAAAAGACAGTACTTAATGCACTAAAAAGTGAAAAATAAACTTGATTATATTATACTTAATTCCTTTGAATTAAGTATAATATAATCAAGCAAAAATACCCACAAGACTTTTTATTAGTATCTAATTTCGTTTATATTAACGTACTTACCTACATACAAAATTTTTACAATAACTAAGTAAACGAAAAATTTGACTTATGAAAACCACCTACTTATAACTATTCAAAGTTTTATTTAATAAATACCTTTATACAATACCTATTAGTGTATCAATTAAACTATTTATTTACAAATTAAGATTATTTATTTACACAATAACAATTAGGTTCTAAACATTTACAACCTATTAATTTAAATAAAATAATATTATAGTGGCTATAATTCTACTCATCTGTTTGAAGTCCACACCCCATATCGTCCCGTGGGTGTCGGAAGAAGCGATAGTCAGGAAAGCAAACCAGGAGATGGGCAGCAGATTCTTCCTAATACCGACGAAAAATAAAAAACCGAGGTTGCCAACTCGCTTGCCTATTGTAAATATCCTCCTTATAAGGTTATCTGTACGGAAGGCATATTAAGCTCTGGAATTTTAATAAGTCGGAACGGTAACGTTAGTGCATAACATGTACGATGCGACGCCACCGCACCGTCACCGCAACGGTAACGTTAGTGCATAACATGTACGATGCGACGCCACCGCACCGTCACCGCAACGGTAACGTTAGTGCATAACATGTAAGATGCGACGCCACCGCACCGTCACCGCAACGGTAACGTTAGTGCATAACATGTACGATGCGACGCCACCGCACCGACACCGCAACGGTAACGTTAGTGCATAACATGTACGATGCGACGCCACCGCACCGACACCGCAACGGTACCATTTCAACAATGGTTATTTACAGAGATGCACAGTTTTTTTTACTCTCTTATGTCTCTAACTCGATCCATCGATCCTGTTGCGTTGCTGCAATCGCGCGACGACGTGTGACCAATTGGGACTCAAAAGAGCTTTAATTGCACAATGGTACAAACAATTTCTGGTGCTCTCGCGACCACTCTCGAGCTTTAATTGAGACACTCCAGAGAAACGTGTGTGTTTAATCTCGTCGTGCGACGAAATCACAATATAGCTGCAGCATGGCTCTACCACGTAAAACTTGAACATATTTTTCTTAAGAATCTCGAAAATTGCTAAAATAAATGGTTTTTGATGATTAGTTTGTATCTCAAGGACGCCACATTAATAGATTCTACCCAGGGGCGAATCGCTAGTTATTAATAATAATTATTTAAGAACCGTGGATGCTCAGAGGCTAACCATTCGCCGTGATATCACAGTGCGCTGTGCTCGTGTCGGTTTGATTACACTCGACATCAATTAAATAGTTATTGCTCTTCGAACTGCTAATAAACCACAACTTCGGCGGGAGAAGAAAACAACGTGTGAGACATGCATGTCTGGGGAAAAATATTTCGAAGACATGTAAACAAACATCTGTTATTAAACCTGTGGTGACTGCATATTCCTCTAATAGTTCTAACATGCTAGTAACAATTTCACAAAATCAGATTTTATATTTCCATTTATTTTCAACATTCCAGTTAGAACATACGATATAATTATGAGCAAAGCCTCGATCAAAAAAGTGGAAAATCCGTACCTGGGCACAAACGAATTTAGGTTAAATCCGATCTCAACAGAAGTTCGGTGAAACGTGAAGTAGTTTTCGCCGCTATTATTATTTTCTTTACATTACATTACAAATACACAATTACAAATACACAGAGGTCTTGTTAGGTACAATGTTCGTAGAGTACGAGTATTTTTTGAGAAACTACAAATTGCGAACACAATGATCGTTTGATATTTTCCTCAATTGTACGTGAATATTTCTTGAAGTGATAACTCCTTCCAAACCATTGTGATTTGAAACTCGATGAAACGAAAAAACGACACTAAAAAGGGACAAACATATACATGAGATTTAGCTTGCGGGAGAATGAGAGTATCCAGTTTTATATTAAATTGGTCTCTCTTCAGTGCGGGGCTTCGTAGCCTCCCCGCTCTTGTTTACATTTCTGAAGGTTTCACTTCTACTACATGTGAACAGCACATATTATGTTTCCTTGTTTTTATAAAATAAAGCCGACATATCAGCATACATCCTACCTCAAAAGTGGATACTGTGGCTCATAAACATCTATATTTATGTTTAAAAATTAAAATGCAGATGCGTTATCTTATCGCTTGGGGACAAAGCTGGAGCCTCGTTAGCGTGAAGAGGTCCAGTTCTATGCACTCACCATAAACAATGCAGCAGGAATAACCTGCTGTTTTACGTTGGTATTCTGTGAGTGCGTTGTCCTTCCCCGGTAAGCTGACCTATTTGCGCCACAACCATAATATAGCTGCACCCTTGCTCTACCAGCTCTGGTAGGATATATAAAATTGATGTGGCTGTTTATAATGTAATGAAATGGAATGTAATGAAAATAACACGTTTACGTAACATGTAAAGAACTTTTTCAAATTGCAAGAGCGAGAGAAAGGAATGGAAGAGATGTTTCACATGTAAAATGTATAAAAGATGATTCTGGAAGGATTTTGACTGACGATGAAAGTATAAAGAAGCGATGGAAGGAGTATTTTGAGAAATTGATGAATGAGGAGAATGAATGGAATGGTATGCTTGAAAACCCACCAGTGAATATGGGCTTAGTGAGAGAAATTAGTGTGGAAGAAGTAAAAATGGCTGTTAGGAATATGAATAATGGGAAATCAGTCGGCCCAGATGGAATACCAGTAGAAGTGTGGAAGTTGCTGAGTGCGGATGGATGGAAGTGGTTGAGTTTATTTTTCGGTAAATTGTTGCAGGAAAACAAATACCTGAGGAATGGTGCAGTAGTATACTGGTCCCCATTTTTAAAAACAAAGGAGACGTTCAAAACTGCAGTAGTTACCGGGGAATAAAACTCATGTCACATACGATGAAAGTCTGGGAAAGAATAATAGAGAGAAGAATGAGAGAAGAGTGTGAGATAACACAAAACCAGTTCGGATTCATGCCCGGTCGAGGTACGACAGATGCCATTTTCGCATTACGCCAATTGTGCGAAAACTACAAGCGCGTGCATAAAAATCTGCACATGGTTTTTGTCGACCTTGAAAAGGCGTACGATCGGGTTCCCCGTGAGGTTTTGTGGTGGGCGTTAAAGATGAAAGGTATGCCTGGTAAGTATGTGAGGTTAGTCCGTGCTATGTACAGAGCATCCCGTACATGTGTACGATCTGCCGCGGGAACTACGGGCAGTATCGATGTGGCGGTAGGGCTGCACCAAGGGTCGGCATTGAGCCCTTACCTCTTCCTACTGATTATGGACGCTTTGACGTCGGACCTGCAGGATGAGGCACCCTGGTGCATGCTCTTTGCCGATGACATCGTGCTTGTCGGGGAAGAAGGCATCGAGGTACAGAGCAGACTGACGGGGTGGCAACAGAGGCTGGAAAGTGTTGGCTTGAAGATCAGCAGATCCAAAACCGAATATCTGTGCTGTGATTTCGGCGGTCTTTCCAGTCCTGTACCCATGTCGTTGGATGGCGCTATACTGCCTACCTGCTCAGATTTCAAGTACCTCGGTTCCCTCATTCAAGGCGACGGCGGAATAGATAGAGCTGTGCAGCATAGGATTAACGCAGGGTGGATGAAATGGCGGCAGGTCACAGCCACAACGTGCGATCCCCGAATGCCAATAAGGCTGAAGGGGAAAATTTACAAATCGATCATCCGACCTGTCGTCATGTATGGAAGTGAATGCTGGGCCGTCAAGAAGAAGGATGAAAATAGACTGCATGCGAATGAAATGAGAATGTTACGATGGATGTGTGGTGTGACAAGGATGGATAAGATAAGGAATGAGTATATAAGAGGAAGCCTGAAAGTAGCGCCAGTGGTAGAAAAGGTGAGAGGAAGCAGATTGGCATGGTTTGGGCATGTGATGCGGAGGAATGAAAGTCATGTCACAAAACGAGTGTTGAATATGAATGTGGAGGGACACACGGGCAGAGGAAGGCCGAATAAAAGATGGATCGATTGTGTGAAGAGTGATATGAGAATGAAAGAAGTAAGTATGGAAATGACGGCTGATAGAGAGGAATGGAACAAGAAGGTTTACTGCGCCGACCCCATATAATGGGAAATGGTTTAGAGAATGATGATGATGACGTAACATGTAAAGAATTAGTAAATTCATATGAAATTATATTCGGTACCGATAACCAAAAAAACAATTTAAAAATTTTTGTCTGTCTATCTGTTTGTTCCGACCAACCTCTGAAATGGCTGGACCTATTTTGACGAGACCTTCAGTGGCAGATAGCTGATGTTTTAAGGAGTATTTAAGGCTCCTTTTATTATTGAAAAACAATTAGGGATATGCGCAAAAATAATATATTCTGCGCGGGCGAAATTGCGGGGCACAGCTAGTCTTATATGTAATTATCATTCACGAGAAATTATTACAAGTTACGATGATTATTTTTCGATTGCTGCTTGCCTTGAACTTGTGATGTCTCTTAGACTACCCAAATAAGTAAAAATTAAACGATTAATATAATGGAAAAACCGTCTTCTAAAACTAAAAGGAATTTCCACACAATATCTTCTGCAGTCCAACCTTTAACTCCTCGACACACTACGTTTTCGTTACCGTGTTTATTACCGTGGGTGTTGTAAGAGGTGACAGAAAGTAAAAGTCAGGAGATGAGCAGCAGCGTCTTACTAATAACGACTAAAGACTGCAGCTGACAACTCCTGAGGACTAAGATGCAATGCCTCGTGTTCATTAGATAGTGTTTACGGTTCTCTACGCTCACCATACGAAACACAATATAAAGCTGTATTTAGTCTGTGAGAGCATGGTCCTACCCCGGTCCAGCCGTCCCGATTTTTTCTACAACCATAATATAGCTGTATCGTGGCTAAAATATTTTAGGCTTTCTAATAAAATATTTCCAATGAAAAAAGGATACACAATTATCCTTTGTGTTACGTACAGCATCTTAAAACTAGACAACACGTGATTAGAATTACGAAATCATTCCAATAATTTGCTTTGAACTTGATATTTTCTGAATATATATGTAATATCATGTGAACCGTAATCAGTGAATCAAAGCGAACTTAAGCGATTCAAAGGCTCGAGGGAATTAAGATTGAAATTGATCTCAATAGAAGTTCGATGTAACGTGAAATTCATTCAATTAATATTATTTCTTAGGCATCAAACGTTGATATCGTAGTGAACAACGTTTTCTGTTATGCTATAGGCTGATTCATGACGATGTTCACCACGAGTTTTTATCCTTTTAGGGATGAAGAACCATTTAACCAACTTTTTATTTTGCCATGCATCAGCAACCTTAAGAGCAAATAGTTACGTTGATATTCTATTGTGTTCTATTAATAAAACACACACAAAAATTAGTGTGACAAGGTGTCATTGTGCACCACACGTTTTTGTTTAGCAACACATTGTACAGAAACCGTATCGGCAGTAGCTGCACACTCCACCACCTCCATCATCTCCAGGAATTTTTTATATTTTTCTATAAGTGACAGAATTGTGTGTTGCTTTTGCGAACCACTTCGGGTGCCCTAAGAGACCAAAGTGTTCAGTGGACCACCAGTAAAGAACCACCGAAATACACAAATATGACAATATTTTTTTTATAAATATTAGAATGATAAATGCTTGATGGCAAGTGAATACTGTGGCAATATATCCAGTTCTCGATCAAAATGAAAAAGCTTTGTCACCCATGAGGACCAATGTGAAAAACATAATTAGGGTGCCATTTTACACCGGTATTCTGTGAGAATAATCAAAGCCAGAGCAAGTATAACCTATCATATTGCCCCGTACTCACTTGACGTTGAGGATCGGGACAGCTTCTTTACTTCCCAGTGTACGTTTACTTTTAAGGGTTTTACGCCTGAGCGAATTTTTGAAGCAGGGAAAATATATGTATCCTAAGGCATGTCGTGTATCTTTTTAAATTCTCGAAGTTTGAAGAACTCAGCATATGAATCACTTTTGTGATTCATATGCTGAGTGTAAAGAACCAGAGACCCTTTTTACTGTAAACGAGGCATTCCATCTTAGTCCTCAGGGGACAGCGCATCTCCATTTTGATTCTTAGTGTAGAATAAATGTAGATTCGTGCCAATACTTTGTATCACATTTAATCACATTTCAATTCATTTTTTATTTTATTATTTATTGTTCATATATATTTAATGTTCATATATAAGCAGCCTTAGATTGGTCTATGCATATTTTTCCCCTGGTTTTTGTATATTTTTTAAAATTAGTGTATCAAATTAACAATTGTTTCTTTTTTACAAATTCCATCGGGCGCTACAATCAGACCAGTGATAGGAAGTAACGTCAAAGGTGTTAGACGTCAGATAATGTCATTGTCAGTCTTCCTGTTATGCGTGGTACTACGTTACGGCAAACCCTAAACACTATGGATATAGCCCTGGTAGGGCTATGAAATGTCTGAAATTATCTGGGAATTGGACCTTTTAAAGAAATAAGGTCTGAAATATATATATTTCAGGCTGGCCACTCAGACTTGATACCCCGATTCCTACCAAGGATGATTCGTGAGTATTGAAATAATCCAATTTTAAAAGAAACGATGTATGGGCGCTACAATCTCCTTGTGATCGTATAATTAATAAAATTAAATCCAAACTCAAGCATACCACTGCAAAACTTCAAGATATTGTAAACTCGTTCTTAAGAACGAGTTGGTGTAGGTAGCGAGCTACCTATGACATTCTGACGTCCCCCCTCGTGACCATGGGTGCTGTAAAACACCCGAAACGTCGGGAATAAAAAGTTCAAATTAAACGCGATAAAATCCTTAAAATTAGTTTCATTTAAATATATTTGCCTCTCATAAGGATGCCTGCCACAAAATACGGTCCTAAGTCAATTGCATTCACCGTTCCAGAATGTCTTACCTGTTCGTCGTTCCATCTATTGAGGGAGGGTCTAGGTGGCCATATTTTTTGCAAAACAACATTTATGTATGTTATAGTCGTTCATTATCATCATCGTTACTCCTTCACAAGTCCACTGCTGAACATAGGCCTCCCCCAAAGAATGCCACTAAGCACGGTCCTGAGTCACCCGCATGCATCGAATTCCTGCATATTATACCAGGTCATCACTCGATCTAGTGGGGGGCGCCCACTTCGGTTACCAGTACGAGGTTGCCCCTTGAGAACCTTTCTTCTTATCGGTTGTCGGTTCTCTGAGCTATATAACCAGCCCATTGCCACTTGAGCTTACTAATCCGTTGGGATATGTCGTTTACTCCGGTTCTATTGCGTCGTAGTAGGTTCTATGTAGTTGTTAAGGCAGGTAAAATAAAGTGAACACAAAGATGATTTTCTGTACAAAACGTTACAAGCAATTAACATTAAAAACAATTAATTGAAATTGTGTACCACCAGCGTTTTTTCTTTTTGTAAAAGGCCGCCATTTCCTCTGGTGTTGCAGTTTTTCAACACTTACGATCAAATCAACAGAATTTTCGTTTGCCATCACAGCTAAAAAATAAATTCTCGCTCTTTAAGATAACTCAAAATCGTTAAAACTTTGTCTACGAAGCTGAACTTGAGATAAAGTTCATAATAAATAAAATATAACCATGTTTATAATAAATTTGACGTGTCCTTGGTACGATAGTTATTGTTGGAATTCTACGGAGCCGACAAAATAATAACAGTAAAGTAAAAAAGTAAAGTTAAAGCGTTTATACGTGCGAGGGCTTCTCTTATTTGATTTTTATAGGATAGGGTGACAAACGAGCACACAGTTCACGTGATGGTAAGTGGTTGCTGTGGCCCATAGCGTTGTCAGCCGCGAGGACTAAGACGAAACGCTTCGTTTCCAGTAAAAAGGGTCTCTGGTTCTCTACACACCATACGAAACACAACAGCGTTAAGCTACTATTTTATGCTGGTATTCTGTGAGAGCGTGGTCATACCACGGTCGAGGGACATCCCATTCGTGCTACAACTATGTTACAACACCGCGTATGTTACTATAAAAATAATTACTTAGTCTCGCTAATACTTGAAACTGGCTCGACCGATTCTGATCAAATATTTTGTGTGTGTTTGAGTGCGTCCCTGGAAGATTTGAATTCGCAATTGTGCCCGGTAAGTGGCGCTGCTGTTGAGATACAGAACTCACCCGCGCGGAGCCGGGTTGCTATTATATAGTAACAGTAAAGTAAAAAAGTGAAGTTCAGGTCTTTATACGTACGTTCTCATATATCTTAGAGGTAACTTTACTATGTATACAATAACTGTATAGTAAAAGAAGTAAAGTTAAAGATTTTTTACAAGCCACAGCTTGCCACGGGCCTTTTCGCAATTCTTAGAGGGAATATATAGAAAAACAAGTTCACCGCGTTGCTCCAATGAATGTTCGGGAACTTCACATGGCCTCGAAATGTTTTTATTTCTTTGACATCTAGGTTTCTTCGCAATATCTTCCTTCACGGCCAATTACCGCATCTATCACGGGGAGTGCTTTGCGGAATTGTTCAGATTAATCTCAGCCGCCAAATTTCATGAACGCACTACCAGGCAAACCTCCCGATACCATCCAGACTATTTGGATGCTTGGCGGTCCACCACTGTACGTTTTACGACCTCCCTGTGGAATAATTTACCACCGGCGATTTTTTCGGACCGATACGACCTGGGGACCTTTAAGAAAAGAGCTTACTCCATTCTAAAGGACCGGCAACGCTCCTGCAATTTCCCTGGTGTTGCGGTTGGTCATGGACTGCGGCAGTCACTTAACATCAGGTAACCCGTATGCTCGTTTGCCCCTTCTTCTATGGAGTACGTGGTAATTCAACAATTACAATCGCAAATATAAAGTTCGTTGGTATCGGCAGGCAATGCATCAAACCCGGGAATATTTACACACAATAACTAGCTTACATAACAATTCGAGAAAAGTAAATAGATAATAAAATATTAAAGATGTGAAAATTAAATAGTTATAATGCTTGAAAAATCGAATGATGTATCTTATCCACTTTAAAGAACACTTTCCTCTCCCCCTCAAATGTTTGCACTATCTCTGCTGCCATTAAACCCAATACCACCACCCTCAACACCACTAAACTAGGAAAGGCATATCACCGTCGAAAATACGACACTTGTTGTTGCTGAGCCTCTATACGAGGCATATACATAAAATACTCGTGTGGTGTTGTGTATAGCTAAATGACAGATAAATGTTTCACGCAGATGCTCATATCATCCGTCCAGTACAGCCTATAATAGTTCTCTCACATAGATTGTCTCATCGCGAGGATTTTGCCATTGTTGGCAGGCCTGGCAGCAGGTAGGCAACCGCGTTATCTTCTGTTTTAATGTCCCCCTGCCGCCTCTTGCGACACTCGCGAGATGATGTCGAGCAGTGAATATTCTTACACCGCCACTACACGGTGAACTTATGAGAATCATTTTTTAAAGTCATAATATTGTTGTGTGAATAAGTCAACTAGCGCCATCTAGTGTCAGGAGCGAGAGCGGGGGGGCTTTGCAGAGAATGACATCGCGGATCTCTCGACCGACAGCGCCGCCCGAAGAACTAAGTTTCTAGAAAATCTATACTCGATTTCTCGGTACCTTGCGCGTGTTTACTTGAACATTCCGGATGTTTTGCTGATTTGAATAAATAGGTGGCGCAAGATGCGATCGGTACAGAGTTTAACTCGGCGACACAAGCGAAGCTTCGGAGCGAAATTAAGTGAATTAGTGTGTTTAATTATTAGTGTTTTTTAACTTTAATTCGTATAAAGTAAATTAAAGTGTTAATTTAGGTAATTTTATCGGCAATTTTTATTGTCACGAACCTCAAGCTCGTAACAATTGGTGTCAGAAGTGGGATAAAATAATGCCGATTTTACCTAAGGAGGAAACGGAGGGTGTCCGTACCCGAAGTCAACGCCAGCAGGAGACGGACCAGAGGAGATTTGGTGGTGCAACGCCGCAGATGTCTGAGGGCCAGCCGCCGGCCACGGAAGCCGGTCCGTCAGCAGCTTCTACGTCTGTGGCACCTGACTTAGGTGCTCTGATGGTGATGCTGCAGGAGCAGGCTCGCCGACAGGAGGAACAGGTCCGTCGGTTGGAAGAGCAGCTGCGGGGTGGACAGGATGAACAGGTTCGTCGGTTGGAAGAGCAGCTGCGGGGTGGACAGGATGAACAGGCCCGCCGACAGGAAGACCAGGTTCGTCGTTTGGAGGAGCAGCTGCGGGGCGGACAAGAGGAACAGGCCCGTCGGTTGGAAGAGCAAATGCTCCTCATGAAGGACCTTCACGCTACCTTCGGGAAGGAGATAAAGGAGGTGAAGGATAGGGTTGCTCAGCATGACAACCGCCTGTCGGAAGCTGAAACCCAAATCGCGAAAGCTGAAAACCGAATCGAGAAAGCTGAAACCCGAATCGACCAAGTAAACAATCGGGTTGACAACGTAATGGCTGACATGAAGAAATCACTGGACGAATTCAAACTTGGGGATGGAACTACAGCTCCCGTAGTAGCTGCAGCACCTTCGCTACGTGGATTCAAAGTGCCGCCGTTCGACGGGACCTCTTCCTGGTCGGCCTACAAAATCCAGTTCGAGGCCGTCATGGAGGCGAACGGCTGGAATAAAAGCCAAGCCATGACTGCACTCACCCTAGGCCTGCGCGACCAAGCCTTAACTGTGTTGGAAGCTCTCGGTAAGAAAGTGACCTATTAGCAGCTTCTTGAGGCCTTGGAGGCGAGATATGGTGACGCTCACCTGGAACACGTCTTTCGCGCGCAGCTTAAAGATCGCGTGCAACGCAGCAACGAAAACCTGCAGCAGTGGGCCCTTGAGGTGGAGAAGATGGTTCGTAAAGCATACCAGTCTGTACCTGCGCTCATTGGAGGGAACCTGGTGCAAACATTCATCGACGGCATCCGCGACCTGGAAGTCAGAGCTGCTGTGAGGCTCGGGCACCACGAGACGCTTAAGGACGCCTTGGCCCATGCACTGGAGGTAGAAGCCGTGCGGCAGGATCATCGTTCCCATCGCGTCAGGGAGGTTGCAGCAGCTACAGGTCGCGACCGCAACAAAGGATACAGCCCTAGGTGCTATGGCTGTGGGGAAAAGGGCCATCTTCGATCCAGCTGCCCTAAGCGAACCCTAGAAAGGGAAGGTGAACGATCCCAGGAGGGTAGTGCGGCCAACAGCACCGCCCAGCAGCAGCAGGGAAACGAGTAAAAGCCAGAACCGCGGGGCGGGTGCTGGCTGATGTTAAAAGAGCCCCAAGGATCTCGATCTCACAAACCCATGATGGGAACAGTCTAATCATCAAGGGCGAGGTCAACGGAATGCCGTGTAAACTGACCATAGACACTGGAGCCTCTCGTACGGTTGTTAGTTCCCAACTTATAAGTCAGTTCCTTGGGGACTCCACATACAACCGAGAACGCATTAATTTGGTAACAGCCACCGGTCAGCGTATACCCGTCCGTGGAGAGAAGGAGATGGAGTTGAAGCTTGGCAACGTGATCTACCTGCATAATGTCATCGTGGCTGATATAATGGACGACTGCATCCTAGGCCTAGACTTTATGAGGAATAATTGTTGTGAGATCGACGTTAAGCAAGGTGTTTTGAAATGTGGACAGGAGGAACTTTTTATGGAAGGTGCGTTACCAGGGAACGTGTACAGCATTAAGAAGATTGTTCTTCCGCCGAGGTCGGA
This sequence comes from Parnassius smintheus behrii, assembly GCA_036936625.1. NCBI lineage: Eukaryota > Metazoa > Arthropoda > Insecta > Lepidoptera > Papilionidae > Parnassius > Parnassius smintheus. Next base: position 4,743,933 of record JAUPFT010000027.1, on the reverse strand, counting down.
AACGATTGTTCCGATTAGTCTTCCCCGAAACGCTGGGCAAGCTCACCATTGTGTACTTGTGGAAAGGGTAAACAATGACCTTCCATGGAAAGCAGCTCGAACCTTGGTCAGGACCACGGACATCTCAGGAGTACGTGTGCTGAACCTTTGCGACCGGGACCAGATTATAGACAAAGGCACATTAATTGGTACTTGTGAGGAAGTGGATTGGTTACGTCGGTGCCAATATGTATCGAGTGGGACCCCCAGCAAGGATGCAGAAACGAAAGTGACCACACTTTTGGAAGACTGTCGCAGTGTTCTGTCCCCGAAAGAATTGGTCAAGGCGAAGAAGTTGTTACTCGAGTACGCCGATGTATTCTCGTCAAACGATGCTGACATAGGAAAGACTGGTTTAGTTCAACACACAATAAACACAGGTGAAGAGTTGCCTATCCGTCAGCGGCCAAGACGATTGCCGGTAGCACGTGAAAAGGAAGTGGAAACCATGATTGAAGGAATGGTGAAGGATGGTGTTATTGAACCTTCCTCTAGTCCATGGTGTTCGCCAGTGGTGCTGGTGAAAAAGAAGGATGGCAGCATGCGGTTCTGTGTTGATTACCGCCGTCTGAACGACGTTACAAAGAAGGACAGCTATCCCTTGCCAAGAATTGATGACACGCTGGAAATGCTTACAGGAGTAAAATGGTTTAGCACGCTGGATCTAAAAAGTGGCTACTGGCAAGTTGAAATTGACCCTAAGGACAAGGAGAAAACTGCGTTCTCGACGGGAAAGGGTCTGTGGCAATTCAAAGTAATGCCGTTTGGGTTGTGCAATGCTCCAGCAACGTTTGAAAGGCTGATGGAACTTGTACTTACCGGGCTAAATGGCGATGCCTGTCTGGTCTACTTGGATGACATCATCATCGTGGGCCGTACGTTTGAGGAACACCTTGAAAACCTGGGACGCGTGCTCATGAAGATTCAGAGTGCCAATCTCAAGCTGAGTCCGAAGAAATGTTCACTGTTCAAACGGCAAGTCAAGTTTTTGGGGTATGTAGTGTCGGAAGAAGGTATCCTCACGGACCCAGAGAAAATTGCAGCTGTAAAGGATTGGCCGGTTCCAAAAGACAAGACGCAGGTTAGAGCATTTTTGGGTTTGTGCTCCTATTACCGGCGATTTGTGAAGAACTTTGCAGATATAGCCAAACCTCTGCATAAGCTAACCGAGGAGAAGCGACATTTCTGCTGGGATGAAAGTTGTAATATCGCATTCCAGGAGCTCAAGGACCGTCTGTGCAAAACACCTATTTTGGGATACCCTGATGCAAGCAAAGAATTTGTAGTTGACACACGTGATATAGGACTTGGCGGTGTGTTGTCTCAACGGAATGGTGACCAAGAGGTCGTGATAGCGTACTTCAGCAAGTCGCTGTCAAAACCGGAAAGGAACTATTGTGTCACAAGACGCGAATTGCTAGCTGTGGTAAAGTCGTTGCAGCATTTTAGCAAATATCTTCTGGGGCGAAAATTTCACTTACGAACTGACCATGCCGCACTAAAATGGCTATTGCAGTTTAAAAATCCAGAAGGACAAGTTGCGAGGTGGATTGAACTACTGCAGGAATACGACTTTGAGATCGAACATCGCAGCGGGAAATCTCATGGCAACGCAGATGCATTATCACGAAGACCTTGTCCTGAAGATTGCAAACATTGTACTAGGCAAGAGAGTAAGGGAGTGGTATCCGTGAGGATGCTCAGGGCAGACCACCTCAGCAACGAGTGGAAGGACAGCTTACAACGTGCACAGCAGGAAGATCCGGACATCAAGCCGATCCTGGAATGGATGAAGGCCAGTGCTCCCAAGCCCAAGTGGAGCGACGTCTCAGCGATGAGTTCGATCACTAAAAGCTATTGGGCCCAGTGGGATAGCTTGCTGCTTCAGGATGGAGTTCTGTGCCGTAAATGGGAAAATGTTCGGGGAGACAGCTGTTATTTACAAATGGTTGTCCCTAAAGCTAAAGTACCGGATGTTCTACAGCTGTACCATAATGATTATTCAGGAGGCCATCTGGGAGTTAAACGAACTCTACTGAAGATCCGAGAACGGTTTTACTGGGTCCACTGTCGAAACGATGTCGAGGACTGGTGTCGCAAATGTACAAGTTGTGCGGCTGTAAAGGGACCTCAGACTCGTAGTAGAGGTGCATTGAAGTTGTACAATGTTGGTGCACCATGGGAGAGAATAGCCATTGACGTGGCGGGGCCGTTTCCAGAGAGTGAAAGCGGTAACAAGTATTTCATGGTTGTGATGGATTACTTCACTAAGTGGCCAGAAGTTTTCGCCATTCCAAATCAAGAAGCTTCAACAGTTGCAGATAAACTAGTTCATGAAGTCTTCTGTCGTTTTGGAGTACCTTTAGAGATTCACAGCGATCAAGGAAGGAATTTTGAGTCTCAAATATTCCAGGAAACTTGCCGAGTTATGGGTACTCATAAAACAAGAACGACTTCTTATCACCCGCAATCTGATGGAATGGTGGAACGATTTAATCAGACATTGGAGAGGTACCTAGCAAAAGTTGTAGACAATCGGCAACGAGATTGGGACAAGCACATACAACCGTTTTTGTTGTCATATCGAAGTTCTGTTCACGAAAGTACAGCAGTGACACCAGCTTTCGCAAACTTTGGAAGAGAATTACGGCTGCCTGCAGACCTGATCACTGGGATACCACCTGATGCCCCACGCAGTATAACCGATTATGCATATGACTTGCGGAACAAAATGAATGACATTTATGAGCACGTCAGACAATCGGGCCAGCAAATGTCTGAGAAAATGAAAACCCGGTATGATCGCAAAATGAACAATAAAGGGTTCAACGAAGGTTCATTAGTGTGGTTGCACAATCCAGTCCGCAGCAAAGGGAAATCTCCTAAGCTTCAAGCTAAATGGGACGGCCCGTACCGGATTGTAACCAGGATCAATGATGTGACCTACCGGATACAGAAAGGCGCAAGAGGGACTCCTAAGATCGTCCATGTGGATCGCTTGGCGCGTTATTATGGGACCGATAATGCTCGGGACGAGCATGTCTTAGGAGGGGGCAGTGTTGTGTGAATAAGTCAACTAGCGCCATCTAGTGTCAGGAGCGAGAGCGGGGGGGCTTTGCAGAGAATGACATCGCGGATCTCTCGACCGACAGCGCCGCCCGAAGAACTAAGTTTCTAGAAAATCTATACTCGATTTCTCGGTACCTTGCGCGTGTTTACTTGAACATTCCGGATGTTTTGCTGATTTGAATAAATAGGTGGCGCAAGATGCGATCGGTACAGAGTTTAACTCGGCGACACAAGCGAAGCTTCGGAGCGAAATTAAGTGAATTAGTGTGTTTAATTATTAGTGTTTTTTAACTTTAATTCGTATAAAGTAAATTAAAGTGTTAATTTAGGTAATTTTATCGGCAATTTTTATTGTCACGAACCTCAAGCTCGTAACAATATGTAGTTCAATTGTCGTCTGTATGCGCATCTAATGGATAACTAGTTAACATCTGATAATCGCAAAATCTGCTGTTGTCGCGATCCAGAAATCACTCATGCGAAGCCGGGGTGGATCGCGGATGAATATAGATCAGTTAAGGCACGTAAATTAATAAATATTCTAAATTATTAAAATAAGAGAAGCAAGTGTAATATAATACATAATATTTTTTATTCGCTGAAGGGTAGAAAGTTAGCGCTTGTCTTCTACACACAAACTCACAATTCACAAATGTGTAAATATACTATACCTAATAGGCGATTTATCCGTTGCAATGTGTTTTTACTTACTCACATCCTCAACGGTTACGATATCGTTGCCACACGCGAATGCGCAAAAACAAAAATAAAATCAATCTTCTTCATTTATCCACGTTCGAGCTAATGCATATATGGCATGATTGAAGGTCGATTTTATGGAGTGTCGACCTATAAGAAGTTTATAAAGTGATTGACGAGCGTGTAACGATTTTTTATTCCGATTTTTTATATAAGAGGGGGCAAACGATGATGCGACCTATGTACATAGCACGGTATATTTACCAGAGTGCATGACAAACAGTCTTTAGTATCCCGATTGGTGGCCGTTCAAAACGTATAATACTGTATTCACGGCTACTTTGCATGCTCCATTGAACACATAACACGTATGGCTGTGGGGCCGACTCAACCGGGAAGGACTACGCTTTCAAGGAATACCAGCGTAAAATAGCAGTTCAATGCTGCTTTGTTTCGTATCGTGAGTGTAGAGAACCAGAGACTCCTTTTACTGGAAACAAGGCATTCCATCTTAGTACTTAGGGGTATCAATGCATCTGCATTTTGATTCTTAATCGAGGATAGATATAGATGTCTATGGGCCACCACATCAACTTACCAACCGGTGGTATGTGTGCTCGTTGCCTACCTTTATTCCATAACAAAATATAAGTGTAAATATTCAGAAGAGAGCGATTAATACAACGTGCAGTGTCAATATAAGCGACAGTAGCCTAATGGCAGGGCGCGGACCGCGAACTCAAAAAGTTCGTGGGTTCGAATCCAACATTCGACTACTGGCGTGAACTACTCGTAACACAAGCAATTTAAGCTTACCAAAGTTTACAGAAAACGTCATCCCTGAAGACTTAGATTTCTGTAGTATAATGTCTCACAGACTGTCACTATACTCGTTTTTTAGATACTTCATAAAGGCATAGACTTCTAAAGCAGTAATACGGAATTATACTAACATTTCCTTGCCGATGAATGAAAACAGCTAACCAGTTTTGACGAAAACGACATCCTAAAATCTTCTGGAATCATTACTACTACTAATAAGGAGAAATAATAAGGATCATCATCATCATCATCATCATTACAGCCTTTCACAAGTCTACTTCTGAACATAGGCCTCCCCCAAGTAATGCCACAAAGCTCGGTCCTGAGCCACCTGCATCCATCGACTTCCTGCATGTCTTACCAGGTCGTCACTCCATCTGGTGGGGGGTCGCCCTACACTACGCCTACCGGTACGAGGCTGCCACTCAAGAACCTTTCTTCCCCATCGGTTATCGGTTCTTTATATAATATACCTCGTATACCTGACGAGAAGATGTGTCGTAATTTCCTGAACGCTGCCCAGCCGAAATGAATTCGTCGATTGGCCTCTCGGTCGAAGTTGGATTTACCTAGTCGGACTATTTGTCCCAGGTAAACGTACTCGACAACAATTTCGAACATAGTGCTTCCAACAACTACCGGCATAGGTGTAACATTAAACATGATCTTTGTTTTGTCCATGTTCATCTTAAGACCTATCCGTTGGGAGACACCGTTGAGGTCATTGAGCATAGTGCTTAGGTCCTCTAGCGATTCTGCCATAAGGACTGGGTATATCGTCGGCAAATCGAAGGTGAGTGATGTACTTGCTATTGATGTTATACCGTATCCTTTCCAGTCCAGTAGCTTGAAAACGTCTTCCAATGCAGCGGTGAAGAGTTTCGGGGGTATAAAGTCACCCTGTTTTACACGTCTCTGCAGTTGGATAGGTTTCGTACTTTGGTTCTTTACTCGAATAGCCATCGTAGATCTACTGAGTGCAAGTGTTAGTAACGGTCCAATAGCAAGTCTTATCCGACACTATTCCGATGATTTCCCAGACGTCAGTCTGAGCGAGATTAGAGTGGCTCTCCAGCACCCTAAAAATGGCAGGGCCGCAGGCGAGGATGGTATTACAGCGGAACTTCTGAAAGCGGGTGGAACACCGGTATTTAAAGTCCTTCAGAAGCTCTTCAATTTCGTCCTCCATGGTGGCACTACTCCGGGGGCGTGGAGCAGAAGTGCGGTGGTCTTGTTCTTTAAGAAAGGCGACAACGCTCTCTTGAGGAACTTTCCGATATTCTTTCAATAAAAAGTCTTAAAGAGGCAAAGAATCAAAATACACTTTTCATTTTACTTTCTTCGCTCTTCCTCGTTTCGTCTTTCGCGAAAGTTGAAAATAAAATACTTAATACATATTCGAAGTACTTTCTCGATCATTATAACATTTAATAATCATTTCCTACATCTTTTCTTTAAATAATCGTCTGTTAGTCATCGTGTAACTTCCAATTGACTTGATCGATTGAGGTCATATTCTAATGTATTTATATAGTACTAAATGGAATGATTTGCTACCACCAGTTCGGTCTACCCTATCACAATCAAAGAAAGGGAGGGAAAGGATTTAAGTCGTGAATTTCCACTTCACAAAATTACACTTCGAAAAGTAGTGTGAAGCCACAATAAATGACACTAAAGTAAGGCGTATGTATTGCAGAACAGTTTGTTTGAATATAATGCGTAGTACATATTACATAAACGTCGATGACAAAATTTTTGACAAACTGTAAAAATTTTTTATGAAAAAATATTAACACAACAAGTTACTTAAAACAATACCGGACAAAATTATTTCTACGAATTTTAATGCATTTAATTAAATTAAACTAAAAAATTTAGTAAATTTTAGGCAAAATGAGTTAATTGAATCTTGAAGTATTGCGTTGGTATGCTTGGGTTCTTTTTGCTATGTTAAATAAATGGTACCCATCTTTCACATCTGTTGAAATAAGTATGTTTTCTTTAAAATTTAAACTAAACAAACAAAACGTTAGAATATATCTATGAACCTCACGAGTTATCTTTGCAGGCAATTTTTTGCGAGGATTTCTGATCTATCACTTGAAGCATAAACGCTCCGGGAAGTTTGTAGTCCGTGATCATATATTTATATATATATATATATATATATATATATATATATATATATATATATATATATATATATATATATATATATATATATATATATAAATTCAAAGAAAAAGAGATTCTCAATTATATCCAAAGTTCTTTTTTTAAACTATTCCTTGAAACTTAAAAATATCTTTATTAATTATAGCATTTTTCCATTACAATATTTTTAACCATCTATTAGAATAAATAATATTATTTCAAACTTATTAATTGGCTTATTATCTGGAATATCATCTATCATCATTAAGAAGTATGTGAATGACAGGGTGAGAAATTGTGTGATAAGAGAAGAGTGTGGTTTACAAGATGATGTTTTGAGCAGGATTAAGAAAGGAATGCTTCAGTGGTTTGGTCATGTGGAAAGAATAAATGAGGAAAGAGTGACAAACCAAATTCATATTGCAGAAGTGAACGGCAGAGTCCGAAAGGAACTTCCTAGATGAAAGTTTATTGACCAAATTGGCGTAATATTTAAAGCGGGCCAAATGGGCCGGGATGTGGAGGAGGCGAGGGAGGTGTGTCAGGATCGTACCAAATGGAAGTCTGTAGTTTCTTCCTACCCCTCGTGGTGACAGGCGTGATTGTTTATATATATATATATATATATATATATATATATATATATATATATATATATATATATATATATATATATATATATATATATATATATATACTGGTTGGCGATTAGGTTATCGCATTTTATAGCACAGCAGTTAATGCAAGTTGATATACGTCTGTTGAAATAATAAAATAAACCATAATACCAAAAGACAAAAGTGCATCTTTCAAACAAAATAAATAGCGTAAAAAATTACACGAAATAAATCATTCTGGATAATACAAGGATAATATTAGTTTACTGAAGCGCTTATTACACTATACAATTTTTAGGAAATCTAATTAGGAACCTAAATTGGAAGCTAGTGATCACACTACACTAAATTGAATTCTAAATCGTGACGAACCGCATTCGTAAAGAAGTATCGACGGGGTTGCACGTTTGATCGATGGCGCTGTATTATTTTATATATATTGTAAAAAACTGTCCAATATGAATATAATTATATATTTTTAGATTCTAAGCAGTTTTTTATAGGATAGGGTGACAAACTAGCACACAATCCACCTGGTAAGTGGTTGCTGCGGCACATAGACATCTACATCTATCTCCGATTACAAATGAAAATGCAGATGCGTTGTCACCTGTGACGACTAAGATGGAATGCCTCGTTTCCAGTAAAAAAGGTCTCCGGTTCTCTACACTCGCCATACGAAACACAGCAACATTAAGCTACTATTTTACGCTGGTATTCTGTGGGAGCGTGGTGCTTCCTCGGTCGAGCCGACCCATTCGTGCTACAACTATACTACTAATATAACTGCAGCATGGCTCTACCACCTATAAACAGTTTGAATATTTGTTAAGTTTGGTATCCAAACATATTGAAAAAGAAGTCACGATATTTCGATAAAGTGTGAGTACCAAAGAATGTTTGATGGTGACATTACGTTTTATAGCCACCGGAAATTAATATTAAGATTTAAAGTACTGCTCTCTGATATCAGACTTCTATCAATACTTCAAGACATCCGCCTGTATCAAAGTGCGGGCGCCGACTGGTTGTTCTAAATCGTAACGTTGCGATTACACTGTCCTAAATTTTAAACAATTTAGGAAGTAGAGCGATTGGGACCTCCAATTTGACTAAATCGGATCCTAACTGTTCTACTACGATTACACCTTCCTATTTCCTAATTAGATTTCCTAAAAATTGTATAGTGTAATAAGCGCTTGACCTGTGTAAGCGGCAACATCGCGGCGACACGGCAGCAACAGCATTGACAAAGTACCTACACTTGCCCATACATAGGCAACTAGGCACGTGTAAGACGATGCTCATGAGATGTTATAAACAAATAACAGACTTTATGGTACCGTTTTTATCCAAATAATCACTCTTATCGGTCACTATAGTTAAATAAATAAATCAAATTAAACTTTTAGATTTTCAAAATGTCCGCCGTGTGCCCGAATGCATAACTGACATCGTCGCACGATATTATTTCGGACCTTGCGAAGAAGGTCACCATTGGCGGCATAATTTTTTATTTTGTGGAAAGCCCGAATAATCCTTATTTCTATGTCCTCGACAGTCGTTACTTCCGTGGAGTACACCTCATTTTTCAAATAACCCCATAAGAAAAAATCTAACGGTGTTAGATCCGGTGACCTTGCTGGCCACCGAGAAGGTCCGTATCGGCCAATCCACTGCACTCCGAACATTTCAGTGAGGCGCTGTCTGGCAGCCACCACTGAATGAGCAGATGTTCCGTCAAGCTGATACCATAACCGGCTCTTTTCCCCTAACGGTAATCCATCAACGTAATCCGCCACTGGGCCGTCAAGCAGTTCCAAAAACTTAGGCCCACTAAGGTTTCCTTCGATAAACACGGGACCAATAATTTGATCTCTGTGTATTCCAGCCCAAACATTAACGGCAAATCTGTATTGGTGCATGGACTCTCGACACAGTTGCGGATTTTCTTCACTCCAGTACCGTAAGTTCTGCCGATTCCATATTCCGTTGCGCGTGAATGTGCTCTCGTCAGTCCACATTATGTTAGCTAAAAAGTTAGAGTCATTAGCTACTCTGCTCAGGATCCATTGGCAGTAGGCTTCCCTGACTGGCTTATCTCTATCCAATAAAGCCTGTACCTTTACATATTTGAACGACCGTTGCTTGTTTTTTCTTAATATTTTGTGAACAGTCAACAGAAGTGAACAGATTACGAGCGAAATAATTCAATATTTGTTCTTCCTGAGCCACGGCTACTCGCGGAGGAATTTCAACCTGATGCGGGATCAAATATTGACCGTCGCGTAACCTTTGGACTGCCCGTATAAAAATACGTGAGTCTGCAGGACATACACGTGTGGTATGATACCTCTCTCGATATGTACGTAATGCTAATGCCGAAGCCGCGTTTTGGTGGCACTCTCCGTAAATCAAAACCATGTCGGTGTATTCCGACGTCGTGAAATTGACATGAGGCATCCTAAAACTTATAAAAGTTAAAACGTTAAAAAGAAAAAGCGTACAATTTTAAGCGAGCTGTTACACCGCTTCACTAAGTTATTAAATATGTTTTTATGTAACGTATTGAACGTGTCCTATCACAAATAAAAAATATAAAACAGTAAAAGTAAGCGTCCAATTTCGCACAAACTGTCACAACTATTGTCACCCTATCACAACTATTATTATCCTATTAAAGTGTCCTATAACAAACAAATCAAAAAACTTATCAAAATGTCCACAAAACTAAAAAACAACAATTAAAACTCAAAGGACGCCTACGCGAAAACTAGGTCAAGTGACTCATGAACCATCCAAGGGTACCGGCGTCGGACTAAATGACTTAAATCATCGTCCCATGCGGCAGAGAAATTCGATTATAAACAACACGCATCTTCACACCACTCCCTTCCATTTCTTATCACTTCACACATAGCGAATTATGCCTTCGGACATCTATTATAAGTAAATATTTTTGCTTGGAATTTGTTTTCACACACTCGCATCACGCGATCCCTTTGTTTTTAATTTCGTGCATAAGAATTATGCCTTATATCGTTAGTCTTAAGTATATTTTTGCTTGATTTTTCCTTTATTTTTGTAATTTGGAATGGCAACGTTTGAACTAGGTATCTTCGCCTTTGCTGGCCTTGGGTCTTTGACCCTTTAGTATTCGTCAGGTGATAAATATATGCATTTACATGTGTTGTTTAATATTAAATCGAAAAAAGAGGCTACTGGGACTAGGATGTAAATTTTTACATTTCTTTTAGTTATGTATGTCAAAAGAACGTTATGTAGGATATGTCTTTTCATTTAAAGTGGTAACTTCAAATTCACTCTGTATATACATAATGATTTTCTTATACTTATATATAAGTATTTTATTTTAGTATTCTTAGAAGGATTACCAGTTTTATTTATTTATTTATAAAATCATTGTTAAATAATTTATCACACGATTTCGACTCATAAGTTACGTAAGAGACAAGTACAGGAAATGACAGAAACATTTTATAGTTACCGGTAGATGGCGGTATAACAACCTCTTTACAATAAGCGTAAATATGTATAAAATACGTGACGTAAGAAACAAGTAAATTATGGAGTGTTACTTCTACACTCCATAAAGTAAAGTATGGAGTGTAGAAGCAAGGAGTACCTACCAACTCCCAAAGTAGAATAGTTGAAAAGTGGTCATCTGTAAGCAGTAAATAACAAATGATTTCTTATATTTACGCGAATACTACACATGGAAATAATACTAGTTTTTTTGTAGAATTTATCGCGTATATTTAACTTTTTAACCTTAGATCACTAACCTTCGTCAAAACGACGACGCGGACTCAAAAAAAGCGGTATAAATTTTGAGTGCGTCGTCCTAGGCATTCCAGATTCCGGCTAATCTCAGTTGACCCAAAGCTCCCGCGGCGCAGGAGTATGTTTTTTGTGTTGGGGCCCTGTGTGCGCCGTTCCTGCCACCATGAGTCGTCGAATCGACGAAGGTTAGTATTAACGTTATTTTTGCAAAGTTATTTTTCATGTTTTTTGGTGTTATAGTTATTTCGGTGTTTTGTAAACTTTGTACTTAATTTGCCTACATTGAAATAAGAACTTACATTATTTTTATTTCAATATATTTTTATTTTCGATACTATTCGTCAGCTGTTATTAGATAATAATAGTGACGAAGAAAACTGCTCTAAGAGTGAGATAGAAGACCACCTTGAGGCTGATCCAGCTTACGAAACAGATGGTGAGGAAGAAATTTTTTCTGTTACAGAACAACCACCTTTAACTGAAGACATCCAGGCAAGTACATCGACAGTACACACAAGTCAAAGCCCCAAGAGACAATATTCCTATTGTCGACTTGTGATAAGGAAGGGACAATTAACGAGTTAACCAAAATGCCCACGATGGTCGAGTTTTACATTCAAAATAAGGGCGGAATAGCATTAAAAATTAGTCGAGCCACATGAAAAAAAGATTACAAATTCCGACACTTCAAACGGGGCTGCGGGACTCAATAACAGCGATTTTGAATATGCCAGAAACCAGTAGTTCTACTTCTACACATGAGACTGATCAAAGAGACGATGCAGTTATTCTTCCTATCGCCAAAAAAAGAAAAATTTATGCAATTTGTCCCTCCGCAAAGCGAAGAATGACAAAGAGTGCAACAAGCGCAACAAGTCCTTGTGTGGCGAACACAAACTTGACATTTTCACAAATGTATTAGTTAATACTTTTCTTCTAAACTGTTTCTTTCTTTTGTTGATTTTATTACTTAATTTCAATATTTTAATACTTTTTTAAGTCTTTGTTTATTTTAGTTAATAAGTATTAAGCACTTAAAAAAACAAAAATTTTCAAATGAGTAAAAACTCAGGTCTGAATTAAAAGAGTGTCAAAGTAATTAAAATGTGATTTTAGTAGATAAAGAACTTGAAATGATTATTGTAATTAATAAGTAAAACACATATAAATATTTTATTCCATAAACCCTTAGAAGCCTCCCTTTTATACGGAGTAGTCGAAACGACGAAGGTTAGTAATAAGCGTTGTAAAATAAGGTTAGTGATCTAGGGTTAAATACCCGACGTTTCAAGAGCTTTACAGCACTCATGGCCACAGGAAGGACTGAAATGTTCAACGTCCAGATGTCATAGTTAACCGCGGTCACCATAGATTAAAATTTAACTTTTGTTCCGATCTACACAGTATGAACTTATGGTATCATGAAGTCTTGCAGTTGTATGCTTGGGTTGGGATTTAATTTTATTTATTATAGGATCCCAAGCAGATGGTAGCACTCAGTCATCTTCTCTATTGAAATTAGGATGTTTTTTGATTTCAATAGCCTCGCGAATCATTCTTGGAAGGAATCGGTGTTCTTTAGCGAGGATTTGTGGTCTATCAAATCTGATGTAGTGACGGGGGCGATCGAGAACTTATGTCGGATGTAAGTACTTATAAAAAGGTTAAAAACGACCCAACAAATAGCACACTAGTGGGTCACTAGTTGACCTAGTTGAGTTGTTTTTCAACTAGTGACCTCATAAAGAAACACTCCAAAAATTAAATCTGGACGTAAAATGGATAATATCTACGTGCGCCAAATCACCAAAGTTGTATGGGTTACCAAAAATACACAAGCCCAATGCTCCATTACGCCCCATAGCGAGCCAAATCGATGCACCAATTTACAGATTGGCTCAACACTTAACGAAAATACTCTCACCGCTCAGGGGACATACAAGAGCACAGATAAAGGATTCCTACCATTTTGTCAGCAAGATTAAAGACCTACGTCTGGCAGACAATGAAACTATGGTCATTTTTGATGTGCAGTCATTGTTTACATGCTTACCTGTTGAAGACTGCATCTCAATTGTAACTAGAAGGCTGGAAGAAAACAACATGCCCGTAGAATATGCAGTATTACTCAGACACTGCCTTACATCTGGCTACGTATTGTGGAAGGAGGAGTTCTACAAGCAAGTAGATGGTGTGGCGATGGGCCCACCTGTATCTCCCATTGTCGCCGACATATTCATGGAAGACTTTGAGGAGAAAGCCCTGCTTACTTCTCCCATAAATCCAAGATTCCACAAGCGGTACGTAGACGACACTTTCACAATTCTACCTTTAGATAAAGTAACTGCATTTTTAGACCATCTTAACTCTATAAATTCTAAAATTCAGTTCACAATGGAGTTAGAGGCAAACAATTTCTTAGCTTTTCTAGATGTAATGATTTCTTATATTTACGCGAACACTACCATTGAAATAATACTAGTTTTTACGGAATTTATCGCGTATATTTAACTTTTTAATACACGACGTTTCGAACGCTTTACAGCACTCATGGTCACGGGCGGGACTGAGATGTTCAACGTCCATATGTCATAGTTAACGCGGTTACCATAGATTAAAATTTAACTTTTGTTCCGATCTATGCAGTATGAACTTATGGTATCTTGAAGTCTTGCAGTTGTATGCTTGGGTTGGGATTTAATTTTATTTATTATAGGATCCCAAGCAGATGGTAGCACCCAGCCATCTTCTCTATTGAAATTAGGATGTTTTTTGATTTCAATAGCCTCGCGAATCATCCTTGGAAGGAATCGGTGTTCTTTAGCGAGGATTTGCGGTCTATCAAATCTGATGTAGTGACGGGGGCGATCCTGTAGGTGTTCACAGACTGCAGACTTCCCGGAGCGTCGATTCTTCACATCAGCTATATGTTCTTTAACGCGGGTTTTTATTGATCTTTTAGTTTGTCCTATGTAGGAGAGACCACATTCACAATCAAGCTTGTATACTCCTGCATCTTGCAGAGGGACATTACACTTGACTGATGGTGAAAACTGACCAATCTTCGTCAGCGGCTTGAAGTATGTTTTGATGGAAGCGCGCTTCAAGATGTAGCCAATCTAGTCAGTGACTCCTCTAACATATGGCAGTACAGCAGGTACACGCTCGACTGTGGCCGGCTTCACTCGTTCACTGTGACGTAGGCGCGGGACTCGAAGCTTGTTGTCATGCAAAACTTGCTTGACATGGTGGAGCTCTGCAGCCAGGTGTTTACTGTCACAGATCCCTCGTGCTCTCTGAAACAAATATTTACCCACGGTAGCTAACTGTGAAGGATGGTGGTGAGAATCACCGTTTAAATATCTATCTGTATGGGTCTTTTTTCTATACACAGTATGGCTCAAGGTGTTATCAGGAATCCGAATTACTAACACATCTAGAAAAGCTAAGGAATTGTTTGCCTACTTCAAACGCCGCTTATACCTACTTCAAACGCTGCGTGCCTACTCCAGACGTTGCGTGTACTTACTCCGGGTGCTGCGTGTACTTACTCCGGGCGTTGCGTGTGCCTACTCCAAGCGCCAATTATAATTATATCATACATTTTTTAACTTTTGATTTTTTATGATTGTACGGTTGTATGATTAACGATGTCATTTATTGCCCTAGGATACCGCGGCAATATACTGGCAGTCTGTAATGGAACGAATTTTCATCAGTGAGAGCACTAAACACTGCTCACAGAGTATATCGGAACACGACCTAGACTATACCAAGTCGGGCAAAGGTTTGTGAGGGCAATTCCGTTGCCCTTATTATCAGTCAGTCAATCATTATTGGCCGGTACAATTTTTTTTCTGCCCAGGTGTCGGTCTGGGTAGATCCACCCTCTTATCTATTTCTGACGCCCGTTGTGTTCTTCCATGAATGATATGCAGAGCCAGTATAATTACAGGCTGTTAGGTATTCCACCTTAGTTCTCAATGATAGCAATGCATCTGTAGTCTTTTTTTTGAAGTTCTTTTTTTACAATTTCGTTCTTTTACAATTTTTTTCTTTTTTTTTTCTTTTTATTGACTAAGTTTATTTTATGGAAGTTTGAAATAGATGAATTTCAATAACAACACATTAAAAGACACCAATGACCCATTTTCAAACATCTATGTCATCTAGTTCTAGCTTGACGAACATTTATTAATTTATTAATTATAGATAAAAGTATAAATTTACATTTACGTAGATTTAAATAACAAGAAGTTGAAAACTGTTTAAAAGTCACAACTCTACAAGATTCATAAGATCCATTTTAAAGCACGCGCATACGAGCATGCCCATAATTGAATTGCACTATTGTTTTCCCATCATTGAGCAGTAAAATGCACATCACATTTTCATCCTTTCACTGTGGATCCTGCGGTAAACGGATTTTTCTTCGTCATTTGTAATGCTTTGGCACGACAAATGATTGAAGTTATTCGGAAGGTTGAAGGTAAACCGTGCCCAAAAACCATGAAACTTCGAAAAAGTCGCCTCCGATTGCCAATCGATTCCATTACCTGTGGTCATTGTATTAATGGTTTAAATTCTAAACATATTTTTCCAAGACTGTAAAAATTATAAGTTAAAATACCAGACCAGTGTTGGGTTAAAATTATGGAGAAATGTGATAACGCTGTCGATAAATCTACTCAACGCTCCCTTGTGGCAGTTAGATATGAGACAATAAGTTTAAACGAGAAAAGTTTGCGCGATAGAATCGGCAAACAGGCGGCGAAGGCGTGTTATACTTTTAATTCGGTCGCTGTACTTATTTTTAAAGGGCACTGAGGTTAACTTTCTGATGTCATGGTCAACGAAGGCTACTTTTAACTTCTAAATAATACTAATATAAAAAATACCAACAGAATTGCAGCGTTACGGTACTAGCACTACAGCATTAGACTACACGAATATACTCGTATATTAGTCGCTGACCAGATCTACGCAGACAGTACACTCTGTGGCACAGGTGTGAAACACCGCCTACTTGCAGACTCGAGGCTTCCTTCTGAGAATTTCGTCTTAATCCCAATAACTGATTTCGGCCTAACCCGGGATTCAAACGGCGCCACTAGACCAACGAGACAGTCATAACTTGCTGCTTTAATGCATTTGTAAGCTACAAATATAATTGTAATGTAATAATGTACATATTGATACACTACATTAAAATATAAAGAACGTTTTTAAAGAATTTGAGAAGTTTGAATAATAATACTGTACTGAAATATTGTTTGAATGAAATTTCTATTATTATAATATGGCAGATAATTTCATGGCATTTATTATTTAAATATGATTTCCGGCATATTTTCGCCGTGGTTACGAGTTCCATAGTCTATTCGATCATTACAATTTTTAACTACTTTTTTTAATAAAGTTGGCCGTATGGTGTTAATGATGGCTTAAATTTTGCCTTTCAATGCTTTAAGAGTTGCTGGTTTGTACCAGCGTTGGTGATATCGCGTAGCCTTGTGCAACACCAGCATTGATAGGCTTATAATCGAACCATGCACCGTCTACTATTTGATGGTCCGATCAGCAAGGACACTGGTGATTCAGTTGCACAATTTCTCGGGAAGCACATAGGAAGGAAGCTTCGAAAGAAGTGCTTTGTGCGAAACCCGATTGTCCAAGCGGACGGCTTAAGGTTGCCCTAGTCGATGGCACGAACTACGTGGTGGGCGGTTCAAAAATGCATGCTATCTCAGCCGACATCTCGTGTGAAAGGGATAGACGCTGTGATGAGCAGTAAGAAGCTAGTGCGCACACACATACGCACTCGAGCGACGCAATGCGCGACCATAGAAAACAGAAAAACATCATCAGATCCTGATCTGATCATCATCGATTACCGTGGGATTATCTGGAAAATATATCCTTTCAAACAAAAAAAATAATTTTCCAAATCGGTTCAGGCATATTCGAGAAATCGGGGGACAGAACATACATAAACAAAAACCAAGGAATTGAGAACCACCTCCTTTTTTCGAAGTCGGTTAAAAAGTAGGTAAAAACAAATCAATGGAATTATTATATAATAACAACATCTACTTAAGTTCACATAAGAACTTTCATAATAACAACTAGGTACATAAATTGGGTTCATAATAATTACGTTTCACACAGCAGATCCTAAGTTACAATAACACCAATTTGCTTTCTCTCTCCTTTCTCTTTTTAAAATACGTTATCCCCACAGTAGGATTTTCTCCAGTATCGTGGAGGCAGTTTACAAATATAAATTGCACAAGAACAAACATCCAGACCCGGAACAACTATTTGTAGTCCATACGAAATATTTATTCCGTGGGGGATTCGAACCCGCGGCACCCAGCGCAGCTAGTCATTGCTAAGCCATTGCGGTACGAAGCCGTTTGAGTTTATGTTATTATTCTAAAATGAATCGCATAGGTATAGGTACGCGATGATGCCGTCGCGCACACAGAACACGGAATAAGACATTTCTGTTTTCTATGGTATTACAACCATAAATAGATAGCAGCGGCTAACCTAGTGAGTATGTGTGAGTGCGCGCTGCGTCCCCCCTCCGTCCGTCCCACTGATCGGGGAAACAATTTGTAGCGAAAGGCAAGATGTTTTATAACAAAAATGGGCGCGCGAAATTTTATAAACAGACCTTTGGTAGTCTGGATGTCACGAAATATCTATTGAATGTATCTGTTTAAAATATAATTATTTGCATTTTTGAACAACTAATCTATCCCTGTATGGTAACTGTTTTGCAATTTTCGTTCTTCTTATGGTATTTATTTCCGCCCAAAGATGTGTTAAAAATAGTGTTGAAATTCGGAATTTTCGACGCTTATAACTTTTAAATATACTCTTTTTTTACTTTTTTGTTTCCATACAGGGCTAGATAATGATGAGACAAATTGAAATCATTTTTTATTTTGAACGTACACCATCAAACAGTGGAGTTATCGCCGGACTACGTTTGTATGGAAGAATAAGCGACTAGTGTACCCTTAATGCCTCTTTCTTGGACTCTATTGCCTCGACCTATTCATGAGTTAGGTAGACCAAAAGATCATCAGCTGACCGAAACAGCCAATATGGTGTCGATCAGCTGATGGTTTGTGAAACATTTTGGCTGTCACTGATCAGCTGGTGATACTCAAGGTACCTCCAAGTTGCACATGGGGTAGTGGATATTCTTACACCGCATCTACGTGGTACTTGTTGGTTGCGAGAACAATGATAAAATGAATGAGTCTTAAAACCTAATACTCCTCTCAGAAATGAGCGGAGGCCTGTGTCCAGCAGTGGGACGTGTATAGGGTTACCAACCGCCAACCAGCAGCTGCAGTTCTTAAACTGGAAATTTAACATTATCTGCTTTGTCATGTTGTCTGTAAACTTTGTTAAATTAATGAACTAACCGTATCAACAAATCACACAGACGACAGTGCATATATAAATGGTGTTTACACTTGATGGAACGAAATTGCGTTATGCTCCGCATTTAGGAAACATTGGATCAGCATTTTGCATTTGCTCTCCATCATCTTTTGCATCTCCATCTCACTCGATAATCTTGTTAAGAACTTTAATACGTTGCCTATAATTCTGCTTCATTTATTTCGAATTCATTGTTGTGTCGTCCATTGGTTATAGTCAACCAAATCTAAGAAATACCTTTTGACGTTTCACATTAACTATTCCGCAACAACTTTGCACAAACGTGCACGATTTAAAATAACTTTTTACGTAAATCTGAAGAATTATGAAGCTATCTATATTTCATTACAACATGTATAGTTTTTTATCACAAATTTTTGTATTAAAAAAGAAGAATATTAACAATGCTATAAACATTATTAATATTCCCCTTAACCACTCGTGGTAAGCTTAAACTGCTTGTGTTACGAGTGGTTCACGCCAGTAGTCGAATGGCGGATTCGAACCCACGACCTTTTTGAGTTCGCGATCCGTGCCCTGCCATTAGGCTACTGTCGATTAAGTTCAGTTGGGAATCGAAGGATGCAGGTGAGTCGGTCTGCGGGGCAGCCGTAGGGGCTGCTACGAAAGCCGCGACGGAGGGCGTAGCTAGAAGGGTCTCGTCGATATTGAGGGCCTAGCCGTTGGCTTGGAAGAGCTGGGAAGTTAGGGCCTTAATTTGGCTAAAGAAGTACTATGTTATGTTTTGCTAATGTACATGTAGCTGCAGCGTGCCTTTACCAGGCAAACGTAATACTACGATTTTAATCGTTTATTATTTATAAATTAAATATCTTTAATTTGCTTATAAAGGATATTATAGTATACTATTAAACGAGCAATTCTTGTATATATGTATATATATATATATATATAATCGGGATCTCGGAAACGGCTCCAACGATTTTCATAAAATTTAGTGTCCAGGGAGTTTCGGGGATAATAAATCGATCTAGCTAAGATTTATTTTTAGAAAATGTCTTTTTGTCCGTGTTTTTAGGCAATTAAAAACTGCTACAATATAGTTAGAATAAGAAGGTAAATTTTGACAGTTTGGTAATGATTATAAATAGCTTATTGGTATAATGGGCGGTCACAAAATCGTAAAACCCCGGTTCGAGCCCAGACCGACCGACCGACTTTTTTATTTTTTTTTTCAAGTTTCTTTCTTTTTTGAGAAAATATATTTTTTTCGAGCCCTTTTTTTAGTATTTTTTAAAAACACGAAAATTTAAATAAAAATAATTGCACTCATGATTTTTTATTCAAATAACCAGTTCCGTTTTTTCTGTTATGTCGCTAAGATCAAAAAATATTATTTATAATTCATCAGTATGTAATTTGTATCTAAATATAATTTCCAAAACACACGAATTAAAAAAATCGAGCGAAAAATACCGAGCAAAGCTCGGTCAACCGGGTACTAGTATTTAACAAATAACACTACATCGATCACGTATTGTTTAAGTCTTTGTGAGTTACACGTACCTAGGACGCCCAATAGTACATTTAGCAAACATTAGTAAAATATTGATCCACAATTAGGTACAGGAGGGTGATGGAAAATTAAGTCAACACGCTGCAGTGCGCGATGGCAGACTTCATGTACCCATGAAATGTTTTTTAATTTCTCAGGCGAACAAAAATTATAAGTATATTTGCAGTTTTATGTGCCGATTATCACGCCTTTTATCCTGAGTGATATGCAGAGATCACGGACTCTCATTTAACACGATTCTGACACACCTCTCATACATGCTCGTCAGTGAATATTGACGATGAAGTACGGCGTCTCTTGCCGGCTCTGTTACTCATGTTATTTCATTACAATTTTGAGGACACCGCAGGATCACTTCTGCACTGAACAAGTATTAGTATGTTTTAAAAATAATTTTTCGGGGTTCGAATGTTTGTCCTTGTGCAATTTATGTATGTTCATTGCCCTCGTGATACAGAAGAATATCCTAGTGTTAATCTAGGTCCTAGGAGAATGTTCTAATTACGGTAATAAATATATTACTGGTCACTTAAAGTGTCAAGTACCTCCTACGCATTTTTAAGGCAGGTGATTGTGACCCTGTGCTACCGCAATCTGTATTAATGACAAATAAATATCTTTTTGAAAGAACAAGGGTGACAAACGACCACACATTTCACCTGACGTTGAGTGGGTGCTGTGGTCAATAGACATATAGATTTATCTTCAATTCACAATCAAAATGTAGACGCGTTGCCACGTCTGAGCACTAAGATGGAATGCGTCGTTTCCAGTAAAACGGTCTCCGTTTGTCTACATTTGCCATATGAAGCACAGTAGTAATAAGCTGCTATTTTACGCTATTATTCTGTAAGAGTGTGGTCCTTCCCCTATCGAGCCAAAACATTCGTATTACAACAATAATATAGTTGCAGCGTGGCTCTACCTCTCTACTAATAACTTGGAGATATGTCGTTTAATGTGGTATAAAATGGAAAGAGCTATGTTCGGGGTTCCCTTGCATAAAAAACTTTGAAATGTGAATATCCGCAGTAGAACCAGAGTGACCAACATAGCCCAACGGAATAGTAAGCTGAAGTGGCAATGGGCCAGCCATATAGCTCGAAGAACCGACAACCGATGGGCCAGGCAGCCTCGTAGTGTATGGCGACTCTCACTAGACGGAGTGGCGACCTGGTAAGACACGCAGGAAGTCTTGCAGATGCCTCAGGACCGTGCTTTCTGGCATTCCTTGGGGGAGAACTATGTTCAGTAGTGGACTTGTGAAGGGCTGTAATGATATAATAGAAGAGGTATAATGATGATTTTTTAACTTACTAAACGACATCATGTCGTTTAGTAAGTTAAAAAATCTGTAAGCGTTAATAAAACTGATACTTCCATATCCTTCTGTTTGTATCAGACTTATCTCGTTGATTCATAATAACTCATAGAGCGATATGTTTCCTTGAGCGTAGTGGTAGGGGAACTGCTATTTTATTATTGTTACGAGCTTGAGGTTCGTGACAATAAAAATTGGCGATAAAATTACCTAAATTAACACTTTAATTTACTTTACACAAATTAAAACTTAAAACACTAATAATTAAACACACTAATTCACTTTATTCCGCTCCGAAGCTTCGCTTGTTTCGCCAAATCAACACTCTGCCCCGATCGCATCTTGCAGCGCCCGTTTATTTAAATTAGCAAAGAAGCATCCAAATATTCAAGTAAATGCGCGCAAAGGGACAAGTGTGCGAGTATAGATTTTCTAGAAACTTAGTTCTTCGGATGACGCTGTTGGTTGAGAGATTTGTGATGTCATTTTCTGCAAAGCTCCCCTCGCTCTCGTTCCTGACACTAGATGGAGCTAGTTGACTTATTCACGTTACACTGCCCCCTCCTAAGACATGCTCGTCCCGTGCATTATCGGTCCCATAACAACGCGCCAAACGATCCACATGGACGATCTTAGGAGTACCTCTTGCGCCTTTCTGTATCCGGTAGGTCACGTCGTTGATCCTGGTTACAATCCGGTACGGGCCGTCCCATTTAGCTTGAAGCTTAGGAGATTTCCCTTTGCTGCGGACTGGATTGTGCAACCACACTAATGAACCTTCGTTGAACCCTTTATTGTTCATTTTGCGGTCGTACCGGGTTTTCATTTTCTCAGACATTTGCTGGCCCGATTGTCTGACGTGCTCATAAATGTCATTCATTTTGTTCCGCAAGTCATTTGCGTAATCGGTTATACTGCGTGGGGCATCAGGTGGTATCCCGGTGATCAGGTCTGCAGGCAGCCGTAATTCTCTTTCAAAGTTTGCGAAAGCTGGTGTAACTGCTGTACTTTCGTGAACAGAACTTCGATATGACAACAAAAACGGTTGTATGTGCTTGTCCCAATCTCGTTGCCGATTGTCTACAACTTTTGCTAGATACCTCTCCAATGTCTGATTAAACCGTTCCACCATTCCACCAGATTGCGGGTGATAAGAAGTCGTTCTTGTTTTATGAGTACCCATAACTCGGCAAGTTTCCTGGAATATTTGAGACTCAAAATTCCTTCCTTGATCGCTGTGAATCTCTAATGGTACTCCAAAACGATAGAAAACTTCATGAACTAGTTTATCTGCAACTGTTGAAGCTTCTTGATTTGGAATGGCGAAGACTTCTGGCCACTTAGTGAAGTAATCCATCACAACCACGAAATACTTGTTATCGCTTTCACTCTCCGGAAACGGCCCCGCCACGTCAATGGCTAATCTCTCCCATGGTGCACCAACATTGTACAAATTCAATGCACCTCTACTACGAGTCTGAGGTTCCTTTACAGCCGCACAACTTGTACATTTACGACATCAGTCCTCGACATCGTTTCGACAGTGGACCCAATAAAACCGTTCTCGGATCTTCAGCAGAGTTCGCTTAACTCCCAGATGGCCTCCGGAACAATCATTATGGTACAGCTGTAGAACATCCGGTACTTTAGCTTTGGGGACAACCATTTGCAAATGGCAGCTGTCTCCCCTAACATTTTCCCATTTACGGCACAGAACTCCATCCTGAAGCAGCAAGCTGTCCCACTGGGCCCAATAGCTTTTAGTGGTCGAACTCATGGCTGAGACGTCGCTCCACTTAGGCTTGGGAGCACTAGTCTTTATCTATTCCAGAATCGGCTTGATGTCCGGATCTTCCTGCTGTGCATGTTGTAAGCTGTCCTTCCATTCATTGCTGAGGTAGTCCGTCCTGAGCATCCTCACGGATACCTCTTCCTTACTCTCTTGCCTAGTGCAATGGTTGCAATCTTCAGGACAAGGTCTTCTTGACAATGCATCTGCGTTGCCATGAGATTTTCCGCTGCGATGTTCGATCTCAAAGTCGTATTCCTGTAGTAGTTCAATCCACCTCGCAACTTGTCCTTCTGGATTTTTAAACTGCAATAGCCATTTTAGTGCAGCATGATCAGTTCGTAAGTGAAATTTTCGTCCCAGAAGATATTTGCTAAAATGCTGCAACGACTTTACCACAGCGAGCAATTCGCGTCTTGTGACACAATAGTTCCTTTCCGGTTTTGACAACGACTTGCTGAAGTACGCTATCACGACCTCTTGGTCACCATTCCGTTGAGACAGCACACCGCCAAGTCCTATATCACTTGCGTCTGTGTCAACTATAAATTCTTTGCTTACATCAGGGTATCCCAAAATAGGTGTTTTGCACAGACGGTCCTTGAGCTCCTGGAATGCGATATTGCAACTTTCATCCCAGCAGAAATGTCGCTTCTCCTCGGTTAGCTTGTGCAGAGGTTTGGCTATATCTGCAAAGTTCTTCACAAATCGCCGGTAATAGGAGCACAAACCCAAAAATGCTCTAACCTGCGTCTTGTCTTTTGGAACCGGCCAACCCTTGACAGCGGCGATTTTCTCCGGATCCGTACGGATACCTTCTTCCGACACTACATACGCTAAAAAGTTTACTTGTCGTTTGAATAGTGAACATTTCTTCGGACTCAACTTGAGGTTGGCACTCTGAATCTTCATGAGCACGCGTTCCAGGTTCTGAAGGTGTTCCTCAAACGTACGGCCCACGATGATGATGTCATCCAAGTAGACCAGACAGGCATCGCCAATTAGCCCAGTAAGTACAAGCTCCATCAGCCTTTCAAACGTTGCTGGAGCATTGCACAACCCAAACGGCATTACTTTAAATTGCCACAGACCCTTTCCCGTCGAGAACGCAGTTTTAGATCCAGCGTGCTAAACCACTTTACTCCTGTAAGCATGTCCAGCGTGTCATCAATTCTTGGCAAGGGATAGCTGTCCTTCTTCGTAACGTCGTTCAGACGGCGGTAGTCAACACAAAACCGCATGCTGCCATCCTTCTTCTTCACCAGCACCACTGATGAACACCATGGACTAGAGAAAGGTTCAATAACACCATCCTTCACCATTCCTTCGATCATGGTTTCCACTTCCTTTTCACGTGCTAGCGGCAATCTTCTTGGCCGCTGACGGATAGGCAATTCTTCTCCTGTGTTTATTTTGTGTTGAACTAAGCCAGTCTTTCCTATGTCAGCATCGTTTGATGAGAATACATCGGCGTACTTGAGTAACAACTTCTTCGCCTTGACCAATTCGTTCGGGGAGAGAACACTGCGACAGTCTTCCAAAAGTGTGGTCACTCTCGTTTCTGCATCCTTGCTGGGGGTCCCAGTCGATAGATTTTGGCACCGACGTAACCAATCCACTTCCTCACAAGTACCAATCAGTGTGCCTTTTTCTATAATCTGTTCCCAGTCGCAAAGGTTCAGCACACGTACTCCTGAGATGTCAGTGGTCCTGACCAAGGTTCGAGCTACTTTCCATGGAAGGTCATTGTTTACCCTTTCCACAAGTACACAACGGTGAGCTTGCCCAGCGTTTCGAGGAAGACTAACCGGAACAATCGTTTCCGATCTCGGCGGAAGAACAATCTTCTTGATGCTGTACACGTTCCCTGGTAACGCACCTTCCATAAAAAGTTCCTCCTGTCCACATTTCAAAACACCTTGCTTAACGTCGATCTCGCAACAATTATTCCTCATAAAGTCTAAGCCTAGGATGCAGTCGTCCATTATATCAGCCACGATGACAATATGCAGGTAGATCACGTTGCCTAGCTTCAACTCCATCTCCTTCTCTCCACGGACGGGTATACGCTGACCGGTGGCTGTTACCAAATTAATGCGTTCTCGGTTGTATGCGGAGTCCCCAAGGAACTGACTTATAAGTTGGGAACTAACAGCCGTACGAGAGGCTCCAGTGTCTATGGTCAGCTTACACGGCATTCCGTTGATCTCGCCCTTTATGATTAGGCTGTTCCCATCATGGGTTTGTGAGATCGAGATCCTTGGGGCTCTTTTAACATCAGCCAGCACCCGCCCCGCAGTCCTGGCTTTTACTCGTTTCCCTGCTGCTGCTGGGCGGTGCTGTTGGCCGCACTACCCTCCTGAGATCGTTCAATTTCCCTTTCTAGGGTTCGCTTAGGGCAGCTGGATCGAAGATGGCCCTTTTCCCCACAACCATAGCACCTTGGCCTGTATCCTTTGTTGCGGTCGCGAACTGTAGCTGCTGTAACCTCCCTGACGCGATGGGAACGATGATCCTGCCGCACGGCTTCCACTTCCAGTGCATGGGCCAAGGCGTCCTTAAGCGTCTCGTGGTGCCCGAGCCTCACAGCAGCTCTGACTTCCAGGTCACGGATGCCGTCGATAAATGTCTGCACCAGGTTCCCTTCAATGAGCGCAGGTACAGACCGGTATGCTTTTCGCACCAGCTTCTCCACTTCTAGAGCCCACTGCTGCAGGTTTTCGTTGATGCGCTGCACACGATCTTTAAGCTGCGCACGAAAGACGTGTTCCAGGTGAGCGTCGCCATATCTCGCCTCCAATGCCTCAAGGAGTTGCTCATAAGTCACTTCCTCACCGAGAGCTTCCAGAACTGTTAAGGCCTGGTCACGCAGGCCCAGTGTGAGAGCAGTCATGGCCTGACTTTTATTCCAGCCGTTCGCCTTTATAACAGCCTCGAACTGGATTTTGTAGGATGACCAGGAAGAGGTACCGTCGAACGGTGGCACCTTGAACCCACGTAGCGAAGGTATTGTAGCTACTACGGGAGCTGTAGCTCCACCTCCACG
This sequence comes from Parnassius smintheus behrii, assembly GCA_036936625.1. Taxonomy (NCBI): domain Eukaryota; kingdom Metazoa; phylum Arthropoda; class Insecta; order Lepidoptera; family Papilionidae; genus Parnassius; species Parnassius smintheus. The sequence continues at coordinate 4,717,572 of JAUPFT010000027.1, read as the reverse complement.
TTTGAGTTCGTCCAGTGATTTCTTCATGTCAGCCATTACGTTGTCAACCCGATTGTTCACATGGTTGATTCGGGTTTCAGGTTCTTCGGTTCGGGTTTCAGCTTCCGATAGGCGGTTGTCATGTTGAGCAACCCTATCCTTCACCTCCCTTATCTCTTTCGCAAAGGTAGCGTGAATGTCCTTCATGAGGAGCATCTGTTCCTCCTGTCGGCGGGCCTGTTCCTCTTGTCCGCTCTGCAGCTGCTCTTTCAACTGACGGACCTGGTCTTCCTGTCGGCGGGCCTGTTCCTCCTGTGCGCCCCGCAGCTGCTCTTTCAACTGACGGACCTGTTCCTCCTGCTGCTCTTTCAACAGACGGGCCTGTTCCTCTCGTCCGCGCTGCAACTGCTCCTGTAGCATCGCCATCAGAGCACCTAAGTCAGGTGCTGCAGATGTAGGAGCTACTGACGGGCCGGCAGCCTCCGTGGCTGGCAGTTGGCCCTCCGACGTCTGAGGCATTGCACCACCAAACCTCCTCTGGTCCGTCTCCTGCTGGCGTTGACTTCGGGTACGGACACCCTCTGATTCCTTCTTAGGTAAAATCGGCATGATTTTATCCCACTTCTGACACCAATTGTTACGAGCTTGAGGTTCGTGACAATAAAAATTGCCGATAAAATTACCTAAAATAACACTTTAATTTACTTTACACAAATTAAAACTTAAAACACTAATAATTAAACACACTAATTCACTTTATTCCGCTCCGAAGCTTCGCTTGTTTCGCCAAATCAACGCTCTGCCCCGATCGCATCTTGCAGCGCCTATTTATTTAAATTAGCAAAGAAGCATCCCGAATATTCAAGTAAATGCGCAAAGGGACGAGTGTGCGAGTATAGATTTTCTAGAAACTTAGTTCTTCGGATGGCGCTGTTGGTTGAGAGATTTGTGATGTCATTTTCTGCAAAGCTCCCCTCGCTCTCGTTCCTGACACTAGATGGCGCTAGTTGACTTATTCACGTTACATTATATTCAAAACTCAATCTACATATAGAGAGAGTACAGACGACCCTGAACTGTACGATTTTACTGGTTGCCCAATGATGCAGCCACAGTTTTATTAAATCCTACGCGTGTTGCACTCTAGCTGCCGCTGCGGCCGCAGTAAATATCGCTGCATGAGTTCTTAGTTTGGACAATAAACGAGCGTATAGACCACCTAATGTTAAATGGGTGTTGTGGCCCACACCTATAGCCTGGCAACTATTGGAAATATTCCCTATAAGAAAATCATGGGGGAGGTCTATGTTCAACAGTGGACTACGCTAACGCAACATTCAGGACGCACCGGCAATTGTACTTAATACATAATAGTAGCATATAGTAGTAACTTAATAGCACAGAATACATAATAGTATTACGTACTAATGTTGCACTTCTTTGACGTTGACTATATATATATATATATATATATATATATATATATATATATATATATATATATATATATATATATATTCGATGTTGTCGTTTGTTTCAGAGTTACCCGTACTTGCACAGACAGTATGAACTAACCGCTAGCATTAAGGTCGTATCGGTAATTGTATTTACCACCGATCTCCAGTCAGTCTGTAAATAACAGTACTACGTACGGAAGTTGCAGTTCTTTCATGTTGACTACTTGCCGTTTGCATCAGAGGTATCTGTAATTGCACAGATAACATGAATTACCCGCTAGCATTAAAGACGCACCGGCAATTGTACATATCATCGACCTCCAGCTTGCGCAACGGCACAGAATATATTACAAGCCAGGGGGTGATGCTGTGATGTAGTGACGTTGTTTTGGCGCCACAAGTGTATACACGGACTGACCTTCGATTCGTAAACAGCTTTCTGTCCATATCATCATCACCATCATTACAGCCCTTCACAAGTCCACAGCTGAACATAGGCCCCCCCCAAGTAATGCCACAAAGCACGGTCCTGAGCCACCCGCATCCATCGGCTTCCTGCATGTCTTACCAGGTCGTCACTCCATCTAGTGGGGGGTCGCCCTACACTACGCCTACCGGTACGAGGCTGCCACTCGAGAACCTTTCTTCCCCATCGGTTATCGGTTTTTCGAGCTATATGGCCGGCCCATTGCCACTTCAGCTTAGTAATCCGTTGGGCTATTAGCTGACCATATAAATAAAACGAATATTTATTTAAAGATATGAAAAAATAAATAGAGAGATAAAATTAAATGAATAAAGTTTCCTAGCGTGTTAGCGTTTTGGTTAGCTTCGTAAGTATGAAACTCATTAAAAAGGTGGATAACTTTGAGTTAAAGTTTTTATTTAATTATGGGTTTCGGTGAAATTGTGTAGTTTAGGCATAATTTATTAAACACATTACTTTAATTTAAGAAAACATGTGCTCAATAGTCATATGATAATCATGGACATAAGGAACGAAATGGTGTTTTAAGGATCGTTTTTGTAAGAAATGCGGGGGCCCGGCGCGTCACAGTCGAAGAAATAATTGTGGCAATATCATTTTAAATTTGGAATGCATATTAAAAATTTGGATGATTTACAACTTTCAAGTAAATTTGTCAGCAGGACACGCGCTACTTGGTGTAAGTTAATTGTAAGTAAGTCTAAGTCTTAATCCTTCGCGCAAGTGCAAGCAATAAGTTGACAAAGATAACTGCAGTATGATGAACAGTATGGCACATGAACAAACATAAATGGTTATATATTAGATTTTTATGATAGTTCCGAAAGGTGTTATAGTGAAGTTTTATGCGGAGGTCGTCACCGACTATAAATGTTATTTGGTTTTTGAGCTCGTTTGACAAAAATTTTTAAAGTGCGATTATGTATGTATGTGTGATAGGTAACTTCTTGCTGACTAGGAACCTACTAGGTATATGCCACCCTCGTGCCTATTTTTACTTACACTGCTGTATTGCGGTTTGAAGTGTATAGAGATAGAGGGCCAGTATAATGACAGGGTGTGAGGCCATCTTAGTCCCCAGAGGGAACGATATACCAGTAGCCCTCTTTGTTTGAAGTTCGCTGCAGGTGTTTGTAGACAGCAGCAGCTACCAACATCAGATGTAAGCTCATTTCACACTTCAGTTTCATGAAAAATGTGTGCGGTGTAGAAAGTTGCGCCATTTGATTTCATGATATTGTAAGTGAGCGTGGAGAACTTAACAAAAGTCATACTATGGTGAAGTTACAATCTATAATTATTGATATATCTACACACCGTGAAATGGCGGTGTAAGAATATCATTACTCCTTATCATCCCGTGGATAAAGGGAAACAAATTCGGATGGGAGGCAGCGTCTACCCACTAACGACTAAAAATTAAAAAAACTGCGGCAGCCAACTCGCTTGCCGAGCGTAGCAACAATAATATAAATCCCCCCTGTGTGTCAATATGGCGGAGACAGACTTTAATAGACTGTAAAGGTAACGATGACATGTAAGGTAACTCAATTGACTCAATGACTCGAATTTGTCTTTTTCATTCTATTTTTGTAAACATTAAATATATAAACTTTTTGATTGCTTATGGATGACGCGCTTCGCTTTGAGAGGCACGTGATCGAGATCGCACGTAATTGCTTTTACAGATTAAAAGTATTATACCGAATACGTAACTTTTTGAGTGAAGATCTGCGCATTAAGCTTTGCAACTCCCTTGTACTCTCCAGGCTAAACTATGCCGATACGGTATATGGATCAAGGCTACTTTCGAAAACTGACCGAATAATTCAGAGGATCCAAAATGCCTGTGCCAGGTATATACACCACATTCCCCCACGAACGCACGTCAGTCCCTATTTAAATAAATCAAAGTTATTAAGAATGTCCCAATTAAGAGCACTACATTTAGCAACTCTAATGTTCGGTGTCTTTCAAAACAAAAAGCCCGGGTATCTATTAGAAAAACTAAAATGGCGCAAGGACGGTAATTTTAAGGACATTCGAACAAAGTCGAATGTCCTTTCAATACCAAAACACACAACGGCAGCATTCCGTGGTAGTTTCCGATATGCAGCTACTAAATGCTGGAACAACTTGCCCCACCTATCCGCCAACTAAATACCATCAGCCTTTTCAAGGTAAAAGTAAAAGAATATTTTTGTCATGTTAACATTTAGGGCGGATAAAATAGCTGCATTATATTTTCATAGTATAATATAAATATCTATACTTATTACTTTATTGTAAATTCTCATTATATTATTTATTATATACATTTATATACACCTACTGCATAAATAAAGTTCCCATCCTTTTTCATTGCCATTATTTGATTTTATTATTTTGATAACATCTTTCTCGAAAATAGAAATAAAGCGAACATACTATCCTCGCAGGCGAGTCCAACCTCAATGGGCATTGCTGAAAACCAACGCTACCGCAATCCTGCGATAGCATTATGTTGAGTCAGTGCCCTTTTCAGCATCAAATCACTCATGCAATTGGATCATTTTATGACTGTTTTTGTTATTTACTTTTATCTTTGATGTTTTTATGTATTATTTTATTTTCTGTATCAAAACTGTATGAGTGTAAGTTGCTGAATAAATGCATGTCTATGTCTAAAACCTTATTGAGGCTTACTTAGGTAAATATATATCGGTAAAAGTATCTATTTAACCAAACAATATTGCAAAAAATGAATCCAGGTATCAGCATTTCAGAAGAATACTCGCTAACACCGTTACGCATTGGTTTAATGGGAAATCATGATCTGAATATGATGAATAATGGTACGATAATTTATAAGAGCTATAAACCATACCTACAAATAACAGCGTAAATGGAATTTCCTTATTAGATGGTAATGCAACGCATGAGCTTATTGCGAAATATGTTTGGAATTTTGAATAACGACAGGTTATATTGTAATACTAACGATCAGCGCTGGCTTTGTAAGAGTGATTTCTGGATCTCGACAAAAGCACCACCTACCGGGTCTAATTGTAAATCTAAACCATTGTCGAATCAACTTAAAAACGCACAAAATTTTATCAAAATCGGTCCGGCCGTTTAGTAGGAGTTTAGTCACATACATACGGACATATGAATTATATATATAAAGATAAAACTGTACATAAATATATTTAATTTATGAATTAATAAATATTTGATAATATATACTTCTCTTTGTGAAAATAATAATTTGGTATTCAACATATATCGTATTCGTTTTTTTGTTTTAACAGTTAAATAAGAATATTGTAAAAGTAAGTAACAATGTTATGTAATTATTTAGTTTAAAAACTATTATCGTTTGACCGTGTGGCGGTGTAGAAATACCCACTGGCCCACATCAACACGTGGGTTGGTGTGGGCCAGTGGGTATTTCTTATTCAATGGGCGTCATAGGGAAACAAATCAGGAGATTCAGGAGAGCGGCGTCTGATCGTCAGCGTCCTAATAACAACTAAAATAAAAACTGTGGTTGCCAAGCCGCTTGCCAATCGTGCCAACTACAGCACATATCCCTCTGTTAAAATATGCACGATCTTTTTCTATTATCTCGTTTTTTTTTGAATCGACAATACTACATAAAAACTAAAAATTCATTGGTTTCAAGATACTATATACTAGGCTAGTGGTTATTTAGATTTTATCTTGCCATAGATCACCAACTTTTAGATATACCAATTATAGTAAGTAAGGTTGAGTTTTAGATTTGTTATATAATTAAAACACATATAAAAATTTATGTGGTAAGGAGTGTAATTGTACATCCCTTATTTAAATGTGACAATACATTGTTTTATACAACGTGTCGGCAGTATCTGGATAATACCCGTCTCCACGAATGTTGTAAACTTTTCTTAATGTGAGAAAATTAAATGATGCCTTCGCGGACGACTTTGGGTGCCTTTAGGAACCACCACTAGTTAACAGACCACCGGTTAAGAACCACTGTACTAGGCTGTACACTCAAGGCATTAAAATTCGAACATCGCTTTTTTTTTAATTTATTAACATAACACATTTTTAAAGCTTATTCAAAACAAAGACTGGCTGCATTTTACAATTGTCTAAATGTAAATTAACTCTCGATACTCGATTTAGACCATACGATTCGATGGTCTTCCACGCATACCTGAAAATATTTGTCCATACTGACTTTTTTGTTGATGTAAATGGCCTAAGGCTAAAGGATAATAGACAAAAGAAAAAGATAAAGATGTTAAAAATATGTTATTGTAAATTCAAAACGATTTTCGCTCCGATTCTTCATGTAAATACAATTACAAACAAACGCCGGCTTTCTTTGTGATCGAAGTCAATGGTCTTTCAAGTCGATCGCACATCCTTCAACCTGAATCCGACCGGCCCCATGGCTCAACCTACTAGAGAATTAACACTTTAATTTGCTTTAAAATTAAATTTTAAAAACATTAGAAACTACCAACGAAACCTAGTAAGTTTTTAAAGTTGGCGCTAAGATACAGTGTATCGAACAATTAAAGTCCCGAATTTCTTCTATTCTAAGCTGGCACTTAACTACAATCCCAACTGACGGCAAGTGGTGATGTAGCCTGAGATGGTGAAGCGCACTAACTTAACAAAAGACTGCTCACTCTTCAGTAACTATTACGTACAAATTATTCTGTTATTTTTAGTTTTTAAGGTCGGTTTTTATTTTATTTTCTAAGTCTATTTTGTATATGTTCAAAGTAAAAACTTGAATGTCGTCTAGATATTTACATCAAAAACTTTAACCTCTATTTTTCCGCCTTTGGATAGTCTTTTTGCTTATTGTTTGATTACAGCGGACACCTTTAAAGTATAACTTATTTAATAAAATAAGTATCACTAAAAACAAAGAAGCTATGCCTGATCGTAACTAAAAATCCTCCTTCGTTTTGAAACCGTTTAAAAATCTGTATTATATTGTAATATGCTTATAATATGGATTAAAAATATCGTAATAGTGAATGATATTTGTACGGAATGTCAACTTATAATAAAAATTGACAATCCGTATTGAATTGTAATATACCTACCAACCTATAATACAAATGTGTGTCCAAGCTAATCTTTGAAATAATTTAACCGCTTGTTTTGAAACTTTACGTGCAGAGAGGAGGCAATGCCAGGAGGCATCTAGGCTATATATATATATATATATATATATATATATATATATATATATATATATATATATATCGCCGGATGATCCCAACGTTGTTGCGGATTCTGTTACTGATGTGGTACTTCAGGGTATGGAACTTTTTATTCCTTCCTCTGTGGTGCCCATTGGAGGCAAATCTCAGCCATGGTTTGGTCGCTCCTGTAAAATAGCATCATGCTATAAGCAGGAGTGCTACCAAGCCTGGGTTGATGCATCAGCGTCCCAGGCTGTAAACACCAGCGCTCTAAAAAAGAAGTATAATTCCGCCTCTAGGTCCTTCAAAAGAGTCATTGCCAAGGCAAAGTCAGAGCACATAGGCAGAATTGGCGAGAAACTAGTTCGCCTTCCTTCTGGAACCCGTGCATTCTGGTCTCTCGCCAAGGCTGTCCAGGGGAATTTCTGTCAGCCATCTCTTCCATCTCTGCACAGGGAGAACGACTCACTGGCCCATACTGCAAAGGAGAAAGCCGATCTTCTAGGCTCCTTCTTTGCGTCTAACTCGACTCTCGATGACGGGGGGAGTACGCCGCCGACCATCCCGCGGTGTGAGTGCTCCATGCCGGAAGTGCAGTTCACACAGCGCTCGGTTCGCAAAGCACTCCTCTCCCTGGACATCCACAAGTCGAGTGGGCCTGACGGAATCCCCCCAATTGTGCTGAGGACGTGTGCTCCAGAGTTGGCACCGGTTTTAACGCGTCTTTTCCGGTACTCCTACTCCCTAGGCGTAGTCCCAAAATCATGGAAGACTGCTTTCGTCCACCCGATCCCTAAAAAAGGCGACCGCTCAGACCCGTCCAACTACCGGCCAATCGCCATCACCTCCTTGTTCTCCAAAACTATGGAGTCCATTGTAAACTGCCAGCTCATGAGGTACCTTGAGGATCACCAGCTGATTAGTGACCGCCAATACGGTTTTCGCCGTGGTCGGTCAGCTGGTGATCTTCTGGTCTACCTCACTCACAGATGGGCGGAGGCAGTAGAGTTCAAGGGGGAGGCATTGGCCGTTAGTTTGGACATTGCGAAGGCCTTCGATCGGGTTTGGCACAAAGCGCTTCTTTCGAAGCTCCCTTCCTATGGGCTTCCCGAGAAATTGTGCGATTGGATCACCAGCTTTCTTGCAGATCGGAGCATCAAGGTCGTTGTAGACGGTGCAAGCTCCGATTGCAAGCCTATTAATGCTGGTGTTCCACAGGGCTGCGTGCTATCGCCAACGCTGTTTCTTCTGCATATCAATGATATGTTGCATACCCGTAGCATTCATTGCTATGCAGATGACAGCACTGGTGATGCTCTTTACACCGGCCGAGCCAATATTTCTCGGGAAAACGTCTCCGAGTGCCGGGACAAACTTGTGTCTGAAGTCGAGTCTTTGCTGAACAGAGTCTCGGATTGGGGACGACTAAATCTAGTCCAGTTTAACCCCCAGAAGACACAAGTTTGCGCGTTAACCGCTAAAAAGAACCCCTTTGTCGTATCCCCTCAGTTTCAAGGCACTCCCCTTGTTGCCTCAGCCAGTATCGGAATCCTCGGCGTCGACATATCGAGTGACGTGCAGTTTCGTGGTCACTTGGAGGGGAAGGCCAAATTGGCCTCTAAAAAGCTTGGCGTGCTCAGCAGAGCGGGGCAGTATTTCATGCCGGCACACCGCCTGCAACTTTACAAGGCGCAGGTTCGACCGCACATGGAATACTGTTCCCATCTCTGGGCTGGGGCTCCCCAGTGCCAGCTCCTTCCACTTGACCGCATCCAGCGCAGAGCGGCTCGAATCGTCGACGACCGAGTGCTTTCCGATCGGCTCGATTCACTGGCGTTGCGAAGAGATGTTGCATCTCTTTGCGTATTTTATCGCATCTATCACGGGGAGTGCTCTGAGGAATTGTTCGGATTAATCCCAGCCGCCAAATTTCGTGAACGCACGACACGGCAAACGTCCCGATACCATCCACACCATCTGGATGCTTGGCGGTCCACCACTGTACGTTTCACAAGGAGCTTTCTTCCACGTACAACCTCTCTGTGGAATAGTTTATCACCGGCGATTTTTCCGGACCGATACGACCTGGGGACCTTCAAGAAAAGAGCTTACTCCTTTCTAAAGGGCCGACAACGCACCCGCAATTCTCCTGGTGTTGCGGTTGATCATGGGCGGCGGTAGTCACTTAACATCAGGTGAGCCGCATGCTCGTTTGCCCCCTCTTCTATAAAAAAAAAAAAAAAAAAAATATATATATATTCATATATGTGACGGCGCTGTCGTCGCGCCTCAAGCGAAACATACCGAAGCCTAAATCACGCTATCAACATTCCAAATCATAAACAGCATATATAGAACATCTCCGAACTATTACACGGAGTGTTGGCCGCTCCCCGGGCAGAACACCTTGCCCGGCGGGAGATCTCCCCTTTTCCTTCCACGGCCACAGTGTTGACCCCGACGTGATCTGAACACGCAACCAACAACCTTCGGAAACTATAACTTCAAGCCTTTGGTATTGTTACGAGCTTGAGGTTCGTGACAATAAAAATTGCCGATAAAATTACCTAAATTAACACTTTAATTTACTTTACACAAATTAAAACTTAAAACACTAATAATTAAACACTCTAATTTACTTAATTCCGCTCCGAAGCATCCCATCCCAATCGGCTGACCTATAGTGCGAAACACGGCGGCGGCCTGCAGAATGCAACTGCGGTTTCAGCGTGAGTGGCACCACACTCCGGACAAGACAATGGTCCGATGAGCCTAAAGGGGCTTCGACAGAAATGTGATATCCGTCCGGGTGAGAGATCAGCAGAAGGTTCAACAGGAAAGGTGCATGATCCTCCACATCTGTGTAACCAGTTGTGTCATACCATATGCCAAGGCAAAATCATGAACAGATCTCCCCGCATGATCGGTTACAAGTGAACCAAGCCGTTTGGCGTGATGGGCGTTAAAGTCGCCGAGGATCGCGATCTCTGCGGAGGGGATCTGCTGTAGCAACAAATCTGTAGCCATTTGGACGTGGTCGAAGAGTCGGTCTGTTTCGGCATTACCGCTATGGGACCTATAAAGGCACCCGTAGACGCGCGGATGGTCGTCGCTGTCTACGCGTAGCCAAAGGATGGACAGATCTGAGAACCTTCAAGTCTGCCGAGGCGTCGAGAACAGATGTCCTCTCTGACGTAAACGCAAACTCCAGCCCGAGGCACAAAGGAGTGTTCCAGTTTGTACCCCGGGTAGGAGAGATACGAGACATCAGCCGGAGAGGACACCTGCGTCTCGGTCAGAAAGAGCAGAGCCGTCCTCGCCGTCTCGAGATGGTAGTGGACGGCGTTTAGGTTAGAGTGAAGTCCCCTGATATTGCAGAAATTCACGGACAGCTTGGCAGGGGTCGCCTTGGTCTTGTTGCTCCGTTTGCCCCGAGCAGCAAACAGCAAAGCTGCCGCGTGGCTCTACCACTGCTTGAGTTTCTTGTGTGAAGTGTAATATTGAAACATATTTTAACTATTATATGGCTTCTTGTTTTAATATTCTGTATTATACTACTGCATAATAAGCATTATCCTTCCTGAATTTATATAGCAATGGCTGGTTTTATATTGTAGTTGCTGCTGAACATAGTCACGGTCTAAGAACGTACAGTCATTCATCGCGTTTGTGGAAAGCTGACAACGTCTAGACTTTTGTCGGGACAAAGAAAATTGCAAGGGTTGTCACAAAGGAAGAATGTAAAGTTAATAAAAAGAAAGAAAAGTATTAAACCAATTTTTTTATTCCAATGTAAAACAAATTAACTTAATCAGACTCATTTATTGCCTTGATTTACCATAGTCGTTCCGTTTGGCAGGCGGTTTAGCAACCAGAATTATTTTATAATTTTGAGCTGTTATTAGCAGGATACTGTTTACTCTGCAGAGAGCAGAAAGTTAGAAAATTGCCCGATACATACAGAAAACTATAATAACGTAATAACTACCAGTTTTATCTTATTTTAGAAATTTTGGAAGAAAAAGTGTTGATAAATTCTATTAGTCCTTTTCAAGAAACAAATGTACCAACTGCCTTACTAATATTAATGAAATCGATGATTGGAAAAGTTTTTATCACTTCATGGACATAGATTAGCATTAAAAAGGTCCAGTATCTACTGAAAAACAAGAAAAGAAATTCAGACAGTTTTAAAGTTGTGCTTTTTTACTTTCTTAGCATTGAGTTACAATACCTATAGAGTCACAATCTCTAACTGACAATACTCAAAAAATGTCCGAGCGCCGTTCCATATACCTATATATTTTGATATTATATAGTTCAAAATGACATTTGCTCGAATTTAGACGTTAACCTGCTTGTACAATGTTCAAAGTCGCTCGTATGCAATGTCATCATCATTCACTCAAGGGCACGTTATCGCGGCGCCGCGCGGTCGGCGGTGAGTGATTTAGTTTGCTAATAAAATGAAAATTATTGAAATTTAAATGAAAACATGCACTGTGGATACATAAATACGTAAATTTGGTATGATACTTACCTAAAATATGAAACACCATCCTTTTTTCGCACGTGTCTGCTGTTATTTGGGCAGGAAATCACCGAACACTTTGGCATCGCGGACGTTGTACGAGGATTGTGGTCGCCTTACAACTAAACAAAAACTCTGCGCACTTCGCAGCGTGCGCCGAGTTTTGGCGCGGACATTTTATTTGTCTGTTTGTGACTCTATAGGTATTGTAACTCAATGTTTCTTAGACTAAAATGACTTAATAGAACAACGGCAAAAATTGTTGATGGTATCAATAAAATAATTTACTATGTTTAATCAAATCAAGCTGGTCTATCGAAGTGTGAAAAATCATCTTGCATCATTTAGCTATTATGTACTACGTACTAGAGGCGACACTGCATTCAGCTACCACTTGTACCACTCAACTACGGTGCATACACCGCACTTTAATCACTAACTCGCTAGGCGCTTAGAGTTGTCGCGTGTTGTGTTATAAAATATGCCGTCGTGTGTACTTAGATATTGCACAAATAATTCAAGAAATGTCAGTAAAAACCAAGGAATTACTTTTCATCGGTTAATAAGATACTTAATCAATAAAAAAGTATTATGTGTTAATAATAAAACAAATTATTCCAAAGACGCCATTTCATGTCAGGGAATATAGATTAAAAAATTAATATGTTCAGATGCGACAATTCTGTGGGTACTTAAGTATAGGACGAATATATTATTATACACATTTTTTTGTAGAAACATATATAAGTTATTATAATTTGGTAAAATTTTTCATGTTTTAATATGCTTATTATTCTTTTATTTTATTTTTAGGTTTCCACATCAAAGTCAAAGTGGTAGAAATTCGTCCATTTTTAACTCTCGCGGGCCCAGCATTTATGAACGACTTTTATTCTAATTTAAATAAATATATTTTTTATTTAAATGTTGTGTTTATAGGTTTTGTTAAATATACATTTAGTATGTTTTCTATATTTGACTTAGATTCATTTTAAAATATTCAGATAAAAATGTCATTAAAATGTAATTGTGATATCATCATCATCATCATCATCATTACAGCCCTTCACAAGTCCACTGCTGAACATAGGCCTCCCCCAAGTAATGCCACAAAGCACGGTCCTGAGCCTCCTGCATCCATCGACTTCCTGCATATCTTACCAGGTCGTCACTCCATCTAGTGGGGGGTCGCCCTACACTACGCCTACCGGTACGAGGCTGCCACTCAAGAACCTTTCTTCCCCAACGGTTATCGGTTCTTCGAGCTATATGGCCGGCCCATTGCCACTTCAGCTTACTAATCCGTTGGGCTATGTCGGTCACTCTGGTTTTACTGCGGATATCCTCATTTCTGAGTCTATCACGCAGAGAAACTCCGAGCATAGCCCTCTCCATAGCTCGCTGAGCAACCTTGAGCGTCCTCATACGGCCAGCAGTGAAGGACCACGTCTCAGATCCGTAAGTCATCACTGGCAACACGCACTGGTTGTACAATCTAGTTTTTAGAGATTGAGGTATACCTGATGAGAATATATGCCGTAATTTCCCGAACGCTGCCCAGCCGAGTTGAATCCGTCGATTGACCTCTCGGTCGAAGTTGGACTTACCTAGTCGGACTATTTGTCCCAGGTAAACGTACTCGTCAACAACTTCGAGCATAGTGCTCCCAACAACTACCGGCATAGGTGTGACATGGACATTGAACATGATCTTTGTTTTGTCCATGTTCATCTTAAGACCTATCCGTTGGGAGGCACTATTGAGGTCATTGAGCATAGTGCTTAAGTCCTCCAGCGATTCTGCCATAAGGACTATATCGTCGGCAAATCGAAGGTGAGTGATGTACTCGCCATTGATGTCAATACCGTATCCTTTCCAGTCCAGTAGCTTGAAAACGTCTTCCAATGCAGCGGTGAAGAGTTTCGGGGATATAACGTCACCCTGTCTTACACCTCTCTGCAGTTGGATAGGTTTCGAGCTCTGGTTCTGTACTCGGATAGCCATCGTAGCCCTACTGTACAAACACTTCAGCACTTCGATATACCGACAGTCAACTTGGCACCGCTGAAGGGACTGTAGCACCGCCCAAATTTCGACGGAATCAAAGGCTTTCTCATAGTCCACATACGCCAGGCAAAGTGGCAGATTGTACTCTTCAGTCTTCTGTACAATCTGCCGCAGGGTATGTATGTGGTCTGTGGTACTGAAGCCTTTTCGGAAACCGGCTTGTTCGGGAGGCTGGAAGTCGTCGAGTCTGCGTGCGAGACGATTCGTAATGACTCTCGAAAACAGCACGTAGACGCGGCTCAGAAGGGAAATCGGTCTGTAGTTCTTTAAGAGAGCGTTGTCGCCTTTCTTAAAGAACAAGACCACCGCACTTCTGCTCCACGCCTCTGGAGTAGTGCCACCATGGAGGACGGAATTGAAGAGCTTCTGAAGGACTTCAAGTACCGGTGTTCCACCCGCTTTCAGAAGCTCCGCTGTAATTCCATCCTCGCCTGGGGCCCTGCCGTTTTTAAGGTGCTGGAGAGCCATTCTAATCTCGCTCAGACTGACGTCCGGGATATCATCGGAATAGTGTCGGATAAGACTTGCTCTTGGATCGTTACTCACACTTGCGTGTGGCTCCAACGATGATGTGTACAGCTGCCCATAGAACCTCTCAATCTCACTCAAAATCTCAGGTGTCCCAGAAACGATGCTGCCACATTCAGTCTTCAGTTTCGACAGTTGGCTCTTACTGGCAGACAGATCTCTGGCAAAGACTTTGGAGCCCTGGTTCCGCTCGATCGCTTCTTTAATACGAGCAGTATTAAAGTTGCGTAAGTCTCGCCGCATGCATTTGGAGATCTGTCTGTTCAGTTGCCTGTATGCTGTCAAATCTGTTGACGATTGCAGCCTCATCTCCCGTCTAACAGCCATGAGATTAAGAGTGTGATCGGAGAGTTTTTGTGTTCTTCTGCGGCGGGTCTTGCAGAACTTAGCTCCGACCGCATGGACAGTTTCCACGAGCTTGTCATTCATATCGTCCACTGAATTGCAATCTTCTAGGCACTGAAAGCGGTTACGTAACTCGAGCTGAAAGGTTTCGGGATTCTGGATTAGAGCACGAGGGGGACGGAGCGTTGACTTCATTAGACGAGACCTCTCCAACTTCACGTTTAGGTTCAGTGTGCCTCTAACCATTCGGTGATCGCTGCCAGTTTTCACCCTTGCGATCACTGAGACATCACTGAACAGTTGGCGTCTGGTCGTCATAATGAAGTCAATCTCATTTTTTGTCGAACCGTCGGGGCTCGACCAGGTCCACTTCCTGTGGGGCCGCTTCTGGAAGAAAGAGTTCATCATAAAGAGTCCCTCTTTCTCCATAAAGTCGGCCAGCTGCTGGCCCCTACGGTTCCGTTGCCCTACTCCAAATTTCCCTAACTTCAGCTCACCGTTTTCTCTTGTGCCTAGTTTTGCGTTGAAGTCTCCCATCAACACCGTGTATTGAGTTTTGGAGGAATGCATGGCTTTGGAAATATCCTCATACATTTCCTCCACCTCCTCATCGGGATGTGCCGAGGTTGGTGCGTAAACCTGTATGACCTTCAGCGAATACCGTTTGGTGATTCTGAGTATCAGGTACGCGACCCTCGTCGACACACTCCCAATCTTTACAACGTTGTTGACGAGAGACTTGTGGACGATAAATCCGACACCTCCTTGGGACAGATGGTCGCCCTCCCGGTGATAGAACAAGTTGCCGGATTCGAGAATCACCGTGTCCTCCCCCTCTCTTCGGACCTCGGATAATCCTATAATATTCCAGCGCAACTTGTCTATCTCTTCTTCCAGCTCCAGGATCTTCTCGTCAGTCCTCAGAGTGCGTGCGTTAAATGTTGCCAGGTCGAGTCGTCGTAGGTGGCAACCGAACCTCCACCGGAGATTCTTAGCACCCCCTGCCCCGCCGTTACCATGGTCGCCACCGTAGCCAGGAATAGCGGGGCCGCCGGGGACTGGGGGCCGTCTATTTGTGTAATAGTTCATGGGGGGTATATTGCCATGGTTGCCACGCTTGGCGAGCGGGTTGGCAACCGCAGTTTTTTTTGTCGTACAGTTGCTGTTATCAGGAAGATGCTGCTGCCCATCTCCTGCCTGTGTCCCTCTGTCGCCTCTTACGACACCCACGGGAAGATATGGGGTAGTGGATATTCTTAACCGCCACTACACGGGGAATTGTGATATAATATCATATAATATTATAATAAATAAGCAAATATAATATATAAAATAAATGACAAAATTTAAATATTGTTCTCGATATAATTTACCTATTAAATAATACAATACTACCTACGGGTCATTCTACCTATGTTTATTCTATGATAAAAAAACAACCGCGCGAACACAGAGTAACGCACATTTTTTGTAGTACATATTACCTCAATGTCTTGCATCAATTAAAATTAAATTGACTAGCAGTTATTATTGTTACGATTCGCCATTTAAGGCAGGCAAAGGTCTTATACCATACAGCCTAATCTGATGTGAATTTTGTTCATACTGGGATATCTTTAATTCCTAATTTTCTGCAGTAGTTATACTGCAGAAAATAATTCAAACTTAATTTTTACTAATTTTTCATTTGTAAACGCATGAAAACAAACAAAAATGTTGGGAGTTCGCCATTGTTCTTTATGTTTTATATTAACTCATCCATACATTATATACAATTTGCCTGTGTTCATCCTTAGACCTATTCGTTAGAGGATACTGCGAAAATATTACCAAAAAATTATTTGCTCTACCAGCTACTTTAAATGAGTTTGAGAGTACTTGATAAACGCACATCTTTTTTTCGTATCTGAAATCTCTGTATTTATTATAGAAACAAATTTATAATTCATAAGACCACAGGCGCACCTGCGGCACAGCAAATTAGCTGATCAATTAGTCTCGACGCGTTTTCGCCGCGTACAGATTGCTTGCGAGTGTAGACTTGTTAAATTAACAAAGTTTACTTGCGGTGTTTGCTTTTGGAGGTTATTTCAAAGTAATTTGGCTAATTTAAATAATACTAATTTTTACGGAATTTATCACGTATATTTAACTTTTTCACCCGTTTAGTACCCGACGTTTCGAGCACTTTACGGATTTGTGTAGGTTGGAACAAAAATTAAAATTTAATCTATGGCAACCGCGGTTAACTATGACATTTGGACCTTGAACATTTCAGTACACCCCCCCCCCCTCCCCGTGATAATGGGTATTTTAAAGTGCTCGAAACGTCGGGTATTTAAAAAGTTAAATATACGCGGTAAAGTGTTTGCGTAAATATAAGAAATTATTAATTTGGCTAATTTTTTTTAACAATAGCTCAGCTATCAGTAACCATTACCGTTACAGTCTATCGAAAGCCATGGGCCATGGCTATCAAAAGACATGGACTCACCACGTGGGTTGCCTCAGAGAAGGGGTTATTTGCCACAGTTGCCACGATTGGCAGGTCGGCGTGAAGCCTCAGTTTTTATTTTTCTGTTGTTATAAGGGAGACGCTATCCTGGTTACCTCTTACGACACCTGCGAAATAATGTGGGGTAGTGGTTATACTTACACCGCCACCACACTGTCATATCAGCTTTATAGTTTTATTACAACTACAACGAGAGTCAGTTTTAAAGTAATACTACCCAAACATTAAGAGCTATGTGTTGCGCAGGTTGCGGGCCGTGCAGAAAAACTTACGTTGAGTTCTTCGCTTCTTGCCCTAAAATTAAGGGGAAATGTTTTTTCTAATGCGGATGTGTACAAGAGAGTGGCTGTGGCCTGGTGCGTGTGTACGTGGTGGAGCCGCGCTGCAGCTACATTATGGTGGCATCACGAATGGGTCGGCTCGACCGGGGAAGCACCACGCTCTCACTGAATACCAGCGTGAAATAGTAGCTTAATGCTGCTGTGTTGCGTATTGTGGGTGTAGAGATTCGGTGATCCTTTTTTAGTGGAAACGAGGCATTCCATCTCAGTCCTCAAGGGTATCAACGCATCTGCGTTTTGATTCTTAATCGAGGATAAATGTAGATACCTATGGGCCACAGCATCCACTTATTCATCAGGTGGACTATGTGCTCGTTTGTCATACTTAATCTATTTAAAAAAAAATGGAATTTTATGGGGTTTCGTCGGTGCGTGCCCGACATAATTAGTACCCCGGAGAGATATACATCCTCATTTACAAAGAATCGGATATCATGTTGTTATGACCGCAGTGTTCAGAACCATACATATCACGAGTAGTTTATTTCATATATATATATATATATATATATATATATATATATATATTATATATATATGTATTATTGTATGTATATTTATACTATATGTGTATATATTTAAATCTAATGTGTATGTATGTACTTTACCTATATGTATATTTTAATGTATATGTATATGTGTATATATGTATATATATATATATATATATATATATATATATATATATATATATATATATATATATATATATATATATATATATATATATATATATATATATATATATTTACGTATAATGGTCGCACCTGCCAACAATTGTCCTTGGCACCCAGGGTTGACTGGCAGAATGCCACATGGCATTAAGTCCGCCCTATGTACCCCTTTAGCTTAAGGTGTTACGTTTAAGTTTTTAAATAAATAAATAAATATTTATGATCGTCCTCACAATTATATCAGATTCCATTATGATCATCGTCATGATAGCCTATCAAAAGTTAATTGCTGAACAAAGGACTCCCCCATAGATTGTCTCACAGGGATTCCCCCTGCTATATATTAGCTATAGTTGCCCCGCATGGCAGGTGGGTTAGCAGCCGCAGCTTTTTCTTACTTCGTACTTTAATCAGGATTAAAGTGCTGCCGATCTCTTGTTTCAGTTTCCCTCCGTCGCCATAAACGACACTCACTGAATGATATGGGATTGTGGATTTTATTTCGCCGCCTTTACATCAGACTTGATACTGAATGAATTTAACTTTGAACACTCTATAAATCAGATTTGATAAACCGATAATTCACACAAAAGAACAACGTCTACTACCAGCGATGCTTTGCATTGAAATTTAAAAAAAATACGGTTGCCCCTACAGGCCATCCGTAACCTGCCCTGCAACTTCCCGCTACTTTCAAATGCAAAGCGTTTCAAATTTCACCTGTTACGATGTTTTTCAGTTCATTTTCTATTTTATTTTTCGTGTATATGTTTTGAAAATAGGTATACGTAATTTATTCAAATTACTTGAAATTAATTGTAATTTATTGTTCACTTTAGGCAGCGTCAACGTGTTTGTAATTTTGTAACACTTTAAAATATAACCTCCAGACCGAATTTCAGTCACGGTATCCAGTCTCATCGAAGGTTACCCATATGCTCGGGACAGGATCACAGTTCCCGAGTGTTTGCACAAGCACACGTACGTTATCTATTCCCTTACTCTCATAGTTCGATGGGACGGTTATCCAGCACGATCGGAGAAAGATCAAGCACAGGAACAATGGCTTTACGTGCTTTCGGGGGCATGATCGTGAAACACCATCAACTTCCTGACTTCGAACTGCTACTGAGAATTTCTTGACAGAAAACCCAATTACTGATCTTAGCCCAGCCTCGAATCCAACCCAACCAAATGATCAGCAACTGCTTTTACGACCACAAAACCAACGAGGCAGCTCTCACAGAATACCAACGTGAAATAATACCGTTGTGTTTTGTGTGGTAGTGTAGAGAAGCGGAGACCGTTTTTACTGACAACGCGAAATTCCGTCTCACTCTCCAGGGGTGACAACGCGTCTGCATTTGATCTGAAGCAAAGATGGATGTAGAAGGCTATAGGCTATAGGAGTCTTATCATCAAGTGAACTGTGTGCTCATTTGTCACGCATATGCGTGAGCTCATTTTCAGCTTTGAACTTTTAAGGTCTGATGATAAAGAAGAATAAATCTTCTTTATCATCAGACCTCAAAAGTTCAAATTTCATTAACTGCTTCAAGTCCAACTGACAATTCTGCTAGCTTTGGTTCACGACAGTTGAATGGTGGATTTGAACTTATGACATTTTAATTTTGCAATCTATACCCTTCACCAATTGGCTGATGTTGGTTTAGAAATATATTTAATTCTAAACCTGTTAAAAGGGACATCCGTACCATCTAAGTAGTAATTTACCAAGAAAGTAAAGATTTTTCTAAAATGCATTGAATGCACCGCATCGCTACCAAGCCAGGGATTAACTTGAAACTAAATGGGATCTTTTCATATAAAAGATTTTTGCTAGGGTATAAAATTAAAAAAGACAGCGGAACCTAAATCATAAATATGTTTTGATTAATATAAGGAAATATACAAGGCGCAGGTTCGGCCGCACATGGAATACTGTTCCCATCTCTGGGCTGGGGCTCCCCAGTACCAGCTCCTTCCACTTGACCACATCCAGCGCAGAGCGGCTCGAATCGTCGACGACCAAGTGCTTTCCGATCGGCTCGATTCACTGGCGCTGCGAAGAGATGTTGCATCTCTTTGCGTATTTTATCGCATCTATCACGGGTAGTGCTCTGAGGAATTGTTCGGATTAATCCCAGCCGCCAAATTTCGTGAACGCGCTACACGGCAAACGTCCCGATACCATCCACACCATCTGGATGCTTGGCGGTCCACCACTGTACGTTTCACAAGGAGTTTTCTTCCACGTACAACCTCTCTGTGGAATAGTTTACCACCGGCGATTTTTCCGGACCGATACGACCTGGGGACCTTCAAGAAAAGAGCTTACTTCTTTCTAAAGGGCCGGCAACGCACCCGCAATTCTCCTGGTGTTGCGGTTGATCATGGGCGGCGGTAGTCACTTAACATCAGGTGAGCCGCATGCTCGTTTGCCCCCTCTTCTATAAAAAAAAAAATATTTTAACTAATATATAATGAGCATTGTTATATATTTATTTATAATTTATTGTTATCATCTTAAATGACAAGTTCACAAAGGACGGACTTATAGTAAAAAATAATGGTACCTACGCGCAAAGTGATAAATAAACGTTAGCAAAAAAAATATACAATAATAATAATCAAGATTACTTAATATCATAATGACAACCTATTGAATAAGAAATGAAGGCATCTAGGGCTTCATCATCACTTACCACCAGGTGAGATTGTTGTCGATGTGTGGCTTGTAATAAGTTAAAAAATTAACTTTTTGTTTAGGACTATTTATATTTATTCTATTTATATATTATATTTATTCCTTTAAAAGAAATAAAAGCGTGATCTTTTAAAAATATAAGATATCGGACCAAAGTTTGCGATATTTCGGGCCAATTTTGTCTAAGTATCAGTATCCTCAATATCCTATAAAAATGAATATGAATTGATTATAATTACTAGTACTCCCATAACGCAGACCAGCGACGGGCAGCGACGTCAACAGTGCTCGCGTCTGGTGCTGCGATCTGCAACCCGCCTGCCGAACGTGACGGTTAAGACAAATCCTTATTATATACATGGTAAAGCCGAGTTGCAGCTATATTATGGTTGTAGCACGAATGGGTCGGCTTGACCGAGGTAGGACCACGCTTTCACAGAATACCAGCGTAAAATAGCAGCTTAATGTTGTTGTATCTCGTGTGGTGAGTGTTCTCTACACTCACCATACGAGAATACCATATACCATACAATACAATACCCATGAATCTTTTTACTGGCAACGAGACATTACATCTTAGTCCTCAGGAGTGACAACGTATCCACCTTTTGATTCTTGATCGAGAATAAATGTAGATGTCTATGGGCCACACCGTTCACTTATCTTCAGATGGACTGTGAGCTCGCTCGTCTATAAAATAAAAATACTTCTTAGTGACCTAATACGAGAACAACTGTATAAATCTAAGTTATTAAAGGTCAAAGAGATTTAAATATATTTCTACTACTACTTAAATGCCTTTGTTAAAGGTACATTTAGAATATAGTCATAATGTATGAACGTAAAATAAATACCTTCGTGCGGGCCGAAGCAAAAAAATTTTATTCAGCGCCCTCCCGGTCCCTCAAATCAAGTTATGTCCGTATTTACATACTAAGTGAATATAACTCACGGGAGATTCAGCCCAATCTTGTCTTGTTTCTTCGCTTAATAGTGATCGTTTACGCATATATTTGAGTAACGTTACTCTACATATAACATAATATTCAGTGTTAAATTAGTTTACAAGTGAGAAATGGAACGCGATTATCTCCCCTATGTCAGATAGGGGAGACAACCGTCTACTAAATTGTATTTTACATGTCCTGTTGTATTTCAATGTAAATAAGGAAAAAGGCTTTTGATGATGGGCTAAGAAAATCACCTGTGGCGCTACGGCAGCGCCGCCACTTCACCTCCCTGTTCAGACTGGATGTTGATGGTGTAGTCCAGTTCCCGGTATTTCCTTAATGCCGATAGTTTACGCATGCTGAATTAAAAAGAGCAAGTGGCGGCAGTGCAAACTGTTATGTCCAACCCTAATTAGATAAAAGCGCTGACTCGATTATTATATTTACTATAAAAGCCTAGAGTTTGAGGTAATCGAGGCAGTGCAGTTCCAACCCATATTAAGTGCATATCGCACACGCCGTTCGCGGTTTTTTGTACATTTCTTGTATTAATTTAATATTGGGGAAATAAACCAAAAGAACTTCTGGGATTGGGTGTAAAAGTTTTTTTTAAAAAACACCTTCAGAGCGGCCCTCCTAACAAATTTGGTGTCAGAAGTGGGATGTTGCAAGGTCTACCGGTACATCAGTAGCGTGGCATCCGAATCCTGGGAAACTCTGAAGTGAAAGATCGACAGTAAGTCTCCACCCCACGAGTGTGAGCCTGCATCATCAAAGCACCAACGAGGTCTCAGCCCCACGAGCTTGGGACACCATCGTCAACCCGAAGTTCATCAAGGCTGTTAGTCTACACCACCAGCGTGTAAGCCTACCCTGAGCTGCTGCACTCCCATCGCACAACCACGTGGACGCCGCCGTCAAACGACTCCCTGGGTCTCACGGCAACGCGACTCCGCTGCACGTCATCGCAACACGACACCGGCATAGCAACCAATGTACACCGTAGTGATCGTGATATTGTAAGTTAGGTAACTTTAATTTAGCTATAAATTTATACTATTTCTCTTCTATTTCCTTACATTCTTTTGTCATTTGTCGTGTACAATAATATTCTCATTTTACCAATTTTGTATTTACTAACTCCTAAATCTTTCTAATTCCATATGCATAAGGTTAAAACTTTAAAGGACAAACCAGAAGAAATAGAAATGTCCGACAAAATTCCCTTATCCGTCCTTGTAAAATTCATCAAACCTTACAATGGTGATAGAGAATCACTTCCGGCTTTTCTCACAAATTGTGATAACGCCATAGCACTCGCGAACTCGGAACAGCAAGTAGTTTTATATCGTTATATCATATCCCAGTTAGAAGGAAAAGCTCAAATCGCGTGCTCTCTAAAAACGTTTAATAATTGAGATGAATTAAAACTATTTCTAAAAACTACCTTTGGCGAGAAGAAGCACTCCACACACCTTTTAATTGAACTCCAAAATTGTAGGCAAGGAAATTCGGAAACAGTAATGCAATATTCACTTAGAATCGAATCTTGTTTAACGCGATTACAATCCGACATACATTACAGTTGCGAGAATAAGTCCGAGCTAATAGGAAGAATTGCCGCTATGGAGGATTTAGCCCTCAACACATTTATATTAGGTCTAAATTCTAATTACGGATATATTGTTAGATGTCGAAACCCGAAAAATTTAAGCGAGGCAATTACGCATGCCATAGAAGAAGAAAAACTATTTATTCTGAGCAAAATATCTTCCAAATCGTATAAACAGTGTCATATATGTCAAAAATTTGGTCATGATTCTTCTAACTGCTATAATCATAAAAAAAAAACAATCTCATCGAGCTTATTACGTTAATCCACAAAATAATAACCCTCATTCTAATTTTCATAATATTTCAAGCAAAAATCCTATTAAAATATGCAGTTATTGTAAAAGTCCGGGACATATGATAAACGAATGTCGAAAGCGACAATATAACAATAGCCTTCGTCGTAATATGCAACCAGACACTCGCACGACGAATACGTTACCAAGTCCCAGTGCGCATGCACCTAATAGAAATAATATGCATTTATGTGACGTACAACCTTCTACCTCTAATGCCGATATTAGTAACGAAGATTTAAACTAAATCTGATTTCGGAAAAGTGCCTACCGAAATCGAAAGCATTTAAAGGCACAAATAATTATTACTATTCTACTAATTCTTATACTAAATCTTATACTAAGCCTATATATAATGATAACGAATTTAGTTATAATTATCGTACAAAATATTCTTACAATACATCTCAGCGACGTCAAATGCCGCCGAGTCCTACTAAATCATGTAATTTAAAAAATACTATTTCTTATTCTAATTCTACACCTCGGGAACAACATCCGAGTCCATCTTTGACACAAAGTCAAAGTCATAGTACCAATTATTTATTACCTCGGGAAAATTATCCCAGGACACCTCTGAATCAACATCAGAGTCTTAGAAATAATTTTAATGCTAATTCTTATACTAATTCTGTCTCTCATAATGATACTATCTCTTATCCAAAATATACATCTCAAAAAGGAATTTCGAGTCATGCTAATCCCACTGATAATTCAATTAATAATAAAGGTGAAATACCAACATATAGCATGAACACATCGAACAAGAAAACATCACTACCTCATGTTTATTTTAGGTCGAATTTTTCGGTTCAACCCCTACGATTGTTACTCGACACAGGCGCAAGTGTCTCTATTATAAAGAAATCGAGTTTAAATGGAAACTTTAAGCTTTCTGATGAAATCGTAAAACTCAAGGGTATAAACAGCACTCAATCTTGCAACGAAACATTAGGAACATTACTGTTAGATTTTATTTTAGATAATTTTTCCATAAAATATAAATTTCATGTCACATCCGACGATATTTATATTGATTATGACGGAATATTAGGAAGTGACTTTCTCAGTTATTTTAAAGTAAACATTGATTATCATACTTATTCACTTTGTTTCAAAAATTCTATATCTGTGCCTATCCACTTTTCGGAACCTACATACATTATACCAGCGCGTAGCGAAACTGTTATCGAATGCTCCGTGTCAAATGACCCGTCCGAGTTGCGTCACCTTAAGGATGCACTCATACTAGATCAAACCGTTTGTAATGGTGTTTATTTAGCGAACTGCCTAGTAACTTTAAAAGCGAATAAAAGAGTTAATGTTTCGGTTTTAAACACAACTGAATCGCAAATTAAAATAAAAAATTTCAAAGTTAACTTAATACCAATTGACTTTAAAGAATATTCCAAATCTTTTAAATCTTATAATAACATAAATACTATTTCTACAACTTATTCTAATCGTGTCCAACGCGTCTGCGAACAAATTCGTCATTCTCATTTAAACTCAGAGGAGAAAAAACTCTTATTAGATTGTTGCTCACAATACTCAGACATATTTTATCTTGAAGGAGATGACCTCACATGTACAAACGCGATCCAACACTCAATCAATACAGGAAACACCCCTCCTATTCATGTTAAGTCATATCGTTTTCCCGAATGTCATAAAGACGAAGTAGACGCACAATTAAAAAAGATGTTAAAACAAAATATAATTAAGCCGTCAATATCTCCGTGGAGCGCCCCAGTATGGGTCGTGCCTAAGAAAATGGACGCATCGGGCAAAAAGAAATAGCGCATTGTTATAGATTACAGGCGACTTAATGATGCGACCATAAACGAAGTTTACCCCATTCCTTTAATTAGCGATATATTAGATCAATTAGGGCATTCCAAATATTTTTCGACACTCGATTTAGTTTCCGGCTTCCATCAAATTCCTCTCAATCCTAAGGATGCTGAAAAGACTGGTTTTACTGTAACCAATATAAATGGCATTTCCGGTCATTTTGAATTCACTCGCATGCCTTTTGGATTAAAAAGTGCTGCAAATTCGTTCCAACGTCTCATGAATACCGTCCTTTCTGGTCTCCAAGGTCTCCACTGTTTCGTCTACCTAGATGACTGCATCATTTACAGCCACGATCTTCAAAGTCATATGGAAAAATTACGTCTTGTTTTTGATAGGTTTCGAGACTTCAATTTAAAGCTACAACCAGACAAATGCGAATTCCTTCGACACGAAGTCACTTATTTAGGTCATGTAATAACCGACAAAGGTGTCACACCTAACCCTGACAAGGTGAAGGCAGTATCCGACTACCCTATTCCCAAAAATCCCAAGGAAATTAAATCATTTCTAGGTCTAGTAGGTTACTACCGCCGATTCATAGATAACTTCTCAAAAATTACAAAACCCCTTACGTCATTGTTAAAAAAAATGTTAATTTTAATTGGACACAAGAACAAACCCAAGCTTTTAATTTGTTAAAGGAAAAACTAACTTCAGCCCCGTTACTTCAATACCCCGATTTTTCTCAACCATTCATTGTCACCACAGACGCCAGTAATTATGCTGTCGGCGCAGTATTATCGCAAGGCCCTATCGGAAAAGACAAACCGATCGCATATGCCTCAAGAACATTAAATAAACAGGAAGGCAATTACTCAACAACAGAAAAAGAATGTTTAGCTATACTCTTCGCCGTAAAAACATTCCGACCCTATATTTATGGTAATAAGTTTAAAATAGTCACTGATCACAGACCTTTAGTCTGGCTTTTTAATGTCAAGGATCCAGGAAGTAGATTAATTCGTTGGCGCCTCAAGTTAGAGGAATATGACTATGAAATTTTTTATAAGCAAGGAAAACAAAATTCAAACGCCGATGCTCTTTCACGCATACCCATTCACGCCTTAAATTCAAATGTAGTCCTTAACAAACTCAAATACGAATCTTATTTTAAAGAACAATTTACTAGATCCATTTCTACAAATACTGTAATCGAAGAACATCAAGAAGCGTTACACCTCTCTAAGTTAAATAATATTGTTTGCCCCGTATCTCTCGACTTTGATGAATCTATTCCATATTGTAAAAATATTCTATCTCAGCTACAAAATCCTGAAGGTATAATAAACTCAGAACGAGAACCGTACACTATCTCTTGCGTTAAGCAAAATGATAAAATATACTATTTCTTATATACGAAAATTCACCATTTCGAAGAGTTAACATACCGAAATATATACAATTTACTAATGCAACTACGCGATAATATATTAACAGAAAATAGTCAAATCACTGACTTAGCCATTTCCGATTTTGCTGACCCGTTCTCTAAACTATCCTATATGAAGATATACAACATAATTGCTTACATATTTCATAATACCAACATTAAAATTCATATATACCGAAATCAAATTATTTACCCTACTCCTGCCGAAGTTCCACAAATTCTCAAAGAAAATCACGACTCAACAATTGCTGGTCACCCCGGAATTAAAAGAATGTTAAATCGTTTAAAGGATCTATATTTTTGGAAGAACATGCGTTCTGATATAGAAAATTACGTAAAAAATTGTAAATTGTGTCAAGTAAATAAACCACTGAGATCATGTAATAAGGCTCCAATGGTGATAACCTCCACAAGTACAAAACCATTCGAAAGATTAGCTTTAGATATAGTCGGTCCGCTACCCGAAGCCGGCTTGCAAAACTTTAAATTTATATTATCTCTACAAGATGACCTAACCAAGTTTTTATGTGTATACCCAATGATAACTTCCAGCAGTGATGAAGTAACTCGTACACTAGTTCATTTTATCTCATTATTTGGAATTCCTAAAACAATATTAACGGATCTCGGCACATGTTTCACATTAGAACGTAGTCATGCTGCACTCAAGGAATACCTGAAATCTTTCGTTAATGAAAATCAGAATGATTGGCATTGTTACTTAGCAACCGCAGTATTCTCTTACAACACTACCCCTCATACCACTACTGCATATACACTCTATGAATTGCTATATGGGCATAAACCCACAATACCAAATTCTTTATATAATACGAGCAATGACACTACTTATCATGAATATATCCGCGCATTACAATACCGCATGAACTTTAGTCGACAAAAAGCATTAGAACACATAATTAAAAATAAAGAAACATCAAAAAATTATTATGACAAAAATAGTACAGATATATCCTACAAAACAGGCGATATGGTTTACTTAAAATGCCACCACAGACTTCGCAAAGCCTTATCTCCTATCTGGAAAGGTCCTTATAAAATTATTAAATTAAATGGCAAACATAACGTAACCCTTCTCATAGGTCGTAAGCACATAAAATATCATGTTAATGAAATTAAACCAGCTCATCCTTAATTTCACTCTATTTCAGGGCCATAAGCCACCAATTCAACGCTGAAACTCAAATTCTACCTATTTATAATAGTCCAGGTATTTATTTCGATCAAATAACTACAATTAATTTTTATAATGATTTTTGGAATGTTGTAACTCATATAGACGTAGTATCAGTTAAGCCACATCTAGAGAATATACATTCGCTTATAATTAAAACTGCAACGCTCTGCGAAAACTTCCAACTCCATAGTTTCGTTGAATGTAATGATATCATAAGTCCTATTGAAGTATTATTAAATTCTAATTTTGCTAAATTCGAATCCCTTTCGCATATAGTCCCTACCGAGGAACAAACAAGGCATAAACGAGCTTTAGAATTCGGTGGAGAAATTTTGAAATTCTTTTTTGGAACCTTAGATGCTGATGATGCACGAAAATACGATGCAGCCATTAGCGCTTGTCAAAATAGCGAATCCGAACTTTTAAAATTAATGAAGGATAATATTCACATAATTAAATCTTCTATTAATGTATTTAACTCAACGATATATGAATTAAATATGAATGAAAATGAATTAAATTCTCAAATAAATTCTTTAAATATTGTATTATCCCAAATTGTCTGAAATAATAATCAATTATCACATATTTCTAAAATATATGCTTTACTTAATATAATAGAAAGCTCTTTAGCCACTATTTCTAATTTCTTGGATAATGTACTAAACTCTATCTTATTTTCTAAGGCAAACATTCTACATCCTAGTGTAATAGCTCCTACGAACTTATTTCGCCAGCTTTTAAAACAGAGTAATTATATAAATAAGCGATTAGAGTTTCCAGTACCATTAACGATTGAAAATATACACACTTTGATAGATATTTCAAAACTCACATCTTTTTATTATAATAGAAGAATAATTTTCATATTACGCATACCACTGATTTCTTCTTTAAAGTTCACCTTATACAAATGCATACCTTTACCAACCCCTCATAATCCTAATAATCCTAACTCTTTTGCTCTAATCCAACCTACCAAGCCTTATCTTGGAATAACACAAGATAGACTTAGTTATAGTTTGCTAGATAATTTAAACGATTGTAATATTATTAATAATGATTATTCTATATGTCCTTTAATTTCTATATTTTCTACAATAAATAATCCATGTTGTGAAACAAAATTGTTAACCGAAGTAACGTTATCTTTACCACCTCAATGTAACTCCAAACTTTTATATGGACAAATTGATGTATGGTATAAAATAAATAATAATAAGTTTATCTATGTACAGTCTGAAAAATGTAAATTAACTATAAAATGTAATAATATAATACAAGATTTCACTATATTAGGAACAGGTATCCTAAGTTTAAACGAAAGCTGTATTGGTTTCTCTAAGACAATTCAATTAATGCCATCTACAACTAAATCTTTTAAAATCGAAAATAAAATGAATTTAAACTTTAATATTACAGAAGACGATTGTTGTAATAAAGAAATTTTAAATAAATCATTTCCATACTTATATACTATATCTTTAACTAGCCTAGACATGGAAACTCTGAAATATTCTTACCATTCCTTAAATAACTTAGAAAATGAGATCAATAGAGTTCAAGAACAATCTCACATAATAAAATATGGTAAATACTATTCATCATTTACATACTTTTTGATTATTTGCATAATTTTATATATTTCCTATAAAATATTTTGTTGCTCTATTAAGAGAAATAATGATTCTTGCCGTTGCATACAAATATTTAATCAGTGCAATACACGACGGATTGTTAAACACGAATCGAAGGTTAGTAATTCTATTGAGTTAACTGAAGTTTTATCATCAGACGATGATAGAAAAGATTCTATATCCTTACCCAATATGCCAGTGAAAAACCAAATGAAAAGAACATTTGGTAAATTTCACTTATCAAATCGAAACTTATGTAATAACTAAAAACTATATTACTTTACTATACTTATTTCATAAAGCTTCATGTTACATTAGAATATAAGTTTATATTTTGTTTTATACACGGTGTCTTAAATATTAATATTACTAAATGTTTATATTTGAAATAAAAATCAAATCTTAGCATTAATACACTGAATCTTCTACTATTTCATTATTCACTGAATCTTATAAAAATATTATATTACTAGTTCATAATGTTAATAAATAATTTCTTATAATTTTGTGAAGATATTGTTTAAGAATAGTTTAATTTTACTATGCTTTTATATCAATTCAATTTGATTTTATAATAATAACAAATAATTGAAACAATTCTATTTTACTATTTTTTAATTATTTTTGTATTCAAATCATTTTTTTTTCACTGTATCGTTTGTAAGACTCTGCTCATCCCTTATTAAAAAGAAGGATAAGCTCCGTCAAAAGGGGGGAGATGTTATGTCCAACCCTAATTAGATAAAAGCGCTGACTCGATTATTATATTTACTATAAAAGCCTAGAGTTTGAGGTAATCGAGGCAGTGCAGTTCCAACCCATATTAAGTGCATATCGCACACGCCGTTCGCGGTTTTTTGTACATTTCTTGTATTAATTTAATATTGGGGAAATAAACCAAAAGAACTTCTGGGATTGGGTGTAAAAGTTTTTTTTTAAAAAACACCTTCAGAGCGGCCCTCCTAACAAAACGATATACTGGTGTAACCTATAATTCCAGTGCATTCATACAACGTGTCATACACTAAGCAGATACGATAAGATATCTGTATCTGAGCGCATATCTTTCAATATCTTTTTACGTGGTAGAGCCATGCTGCAGTTATATTAGTAGTATAGTTGTAGCACGAATGGGTCGGCTCGACCGGGGAAGGACCACGCTCTCACAGAATACCAGCGTGAAATAGTAGCTTAATGCTGCTGTATTTCCTATGGTGAGTGTAGAGAACCAGCGACCCTTTTTACTGGAAATGAGGCATTCCATCTTAGTCCTCACGGGTGACAACGCATCTGCATTTTGATTTGTAATGGAAGATAGATGTAGATGTCTATGGGCCGCAGCAACCACTTACCATCAGGTGGACTGTGTGCTCGTTTGTCAGCCTATTCTATAAAAAAAAATATCGTTCCCTACGAATTTAAATGAACTAACACACACAGCTAAATAATTTATATTTTATCGTCTAGTATCCGTAAGCAACGACATATATCGAAAGTTAGTGACATTATCTGCTCATACAAATATATCTGCAGATAACATGTGCTGATACAAATATAGCTTAAAATTTTACCTGCAGTTAAATACATCAAAATCTAAATCTAAATTCTATTCTGACGAGTTGTCTAACACATATAGAAGAAATATCGTATTGATTTTCAAAAAATCTGTTACTCGCTTTTGGTGCCTTGATTGTACAGCTACGGACTGAACTAATTTGGAGAGAACAAGTTAAAAGGATGTTATATATCTAGACGGAATACTCGTGTCACGCCTATAAATATTGCTAGATAGTTCATTTTAATCAAAATTAAATGAAATTTTGATGCAAAAATAAAAACACTCATGAGAGGTGCCCTTTCGGATTTTCTAAACTATTTTGTATTTATAAGAAGTGAGTCAAGTAATCATTCACACTGATAGCATATCCAAAACCTGTAGTTGTATTCCGACATTGAACAAAATTATTGCCACAATTAGAAAGCTAAGAGTTAAACCAATGATTTTTTTTAAAAGCTCTAGGGAATGGGGGGGAGATTACGGGTGTCACTCACTTCAGTGAGTCCAGCGGTAGAATCGTTAAATCGAAAAAAAAAAGAGTACTCACGTTACATATTAAGTAGCTGTGTATGACTGTCCACTATCTATAACGACCCGTGTAAAAAAACTGCGTTTGTAGAACGTATATACGTATATACGTAATATACACCTCAATCATCCATAATTTAATATAAAAAATTTTAAAATCTGAAAAATATAACGGAATATTTGCGCCTTTAACTTTTTATTTTTTGATATGCACTTTGTACGTTTTGCTTTCTTTACATTGCTTTTCATTCGATCTCTCGCTTCCATGATCAAATGACGAGAGTTCTCTTTATTAATTCTTCACACTGACAAGGCACAAGACTTCAAAAGGTGTCAAGCTAGAACTTTTTACATCCTCGCAACGGGAATTCGTTTTAAGGGGAGTAAGTCTTGCTACGTTTTACGAAAAAAAAGGAAAAAAAAGTAGCGTAGCTCTATTGTACCCACGATGCCTTCAGTCTTTGCATTGTAGATAGTATTCTTGATCGCTTCTCTTGCTTTCCCTGGGAGTACTTAAACGATTCAAAGGTTCTGTGATACAAAAATAACCGAAAAGGGCACGTACATACTATAATGAAATTATAAAAAGCAAACAAACTCTTAATATTGAATATAAAAATGTTAGTTATTTAAAATACCAGTTTAGCTAGAGTTTATTTAAAATTTAGCAACTTTATAATGTCTTACAATACCGTCGTCGGTGACAGTGTCTTTGAACGTGATGCGGCACTAGTTTATTATCGTCAAAGGTTTAACAACATTGACACCGCGTTCAAAAGCACCACCGCAGCACGTATAATCTCGATCTAAACTACCACCGGCATGTAGTTAAGTGACTTCGTAACCTTGTACTTCGGAACTTTGTCAGTTTAAGCACAGCATGTTTACAGAGTGATCGTTCCCTCGCAGTGTTGATGCTTATGATTGTGATTAATATTTTAGATTAATATGATAAATTGTCTGCGTAGAAGTGCCTCCATTCATGAAGCGCCTAACGAACGAACGATAATGCGATAAATAAGACCAGTCAATGATGGTCAGTCGTGATGTGACCTCGAAATATATGTATCGTAGATAACCTTCGCGTCGCATGTGTTAATAATTGTTTTTTTCCATTATTTATTTTATAAAAGGGGTAACAAAAACACAATCATATCACGATAGCTAAAAGCACCCTCTCGGGATCGTCTGGGTTTTTTTACATACACAATATAACTTTATCAACAAATATTCCAAATGTTTTGGCTTTTCTTTTCTGACTATAAGTTATATTTTAGGTTCTTTAGTTGTTGACACAGTTAACATACTACCTAATAATTTATCTAGGTTGGTAGGTTGATAGTAAATTATGCAACTAACTGGTACCGAGCGAAGCGCAGTGTTACCAAGTATAGCGTAGTAGTAACAAGCGTAGCGCTGTACTACACAGTATAGCGTAATACTAACAAGCGTAGCGCATTGCTATTCTGTCTTAATAATAAAAATTGCTTATTCGAAGCTTAATTCGAAGTTACACTTGACTAGCTAATCTCAGAGTAACTGGCTATGTACTTAGTTATTACAATGTTATTAATAAACATGAAGTAACCTCGGACTAACTATACATTCCTAACGCCGGGATGAACGCTTGCGCGCTATGGCAACGCAAGTAAAAAGAGTGAGTCAGTGAATGATTGGTGAATAAATTCAATGCTTGATGATGACATTAATGACAGTGACAGGCAATATTTTGAGTTTGAAAAGAGATACGTGTTACGTGTTGTTCCCGGTTCCTCGTGTTGTTTTGCGGACTTGGTGGAAAAAAAAAGTTTTAAATATAATAACTTTTAATATTTGTAACGAAATTTTAGAATTAAGAAAAGAGCGTGAATGGCAAAATAAATCAAATAACCATTTTTGTTTTGTTTTTTGAGGATAAATAAAACCTTTTGTACATGAAATTATTGTATATTTATTTTAAAAAAAATCTTTAATAAATGCTGCCCCAACAGAATTTCCTCTAACGGAGTTATTTACTAATTGTGTGACTGGTACATTTTCATCATCCTATACTACATCCTCAAGCAGATCTTGTTTTTGCATTGCAATGCATATAGTTTTGTATCCTCTTATTTAGTATTTAGTCCTCGCAGTAAACACCGAAACCTTTGCTTCCCTCCAAAGAATTGTTTTACAGTGTTAAGGGCTCAGATGTGCGACCGGTTGTACATTACTTCTCTTTGTTTATTATGACGCAGGATAGGAGTGATTAAATAAGGAGTACAAGCATAACCGGAGACCCTTTTTACTGGAAATGAGGCATTCCATCTCAGTCCTCACGGGTGACAACGCATCTGCATTTTGATTTGTAATGGAAGATAGATGTAGATGTCTATGGGCCGCAGCAACCACTTACCATCAGGTGGACTGTGTGCTCGTTTGTCAGACTATTCTATAAAAAAAAAATAAAAAAAAACAGAATTTCCGAGAAGTTCGCCTTTATTAAATTCTGACTGCTCAAACGTTTTAAAGCGACTTTCATTAAATATTCTTGAGTCATGTGTGCTGCCTTGCACATGTGCCACTGTATCCATGATCTCTAAATTTGCATTTGACACAGCCTGGAACAAAGCACTCATAACTTCTTTAATATGAAATAATAGATTAAGGTGATTGTATTGAATCTAAGAAAATAACTAAGTACCTATATGGCAAAGTTGGGCTAGCTAGGTGCTATAAAACTTACTTATACATTTATTTATCTGTATTCTTTCCAGTTTATGTAGTATTGTCCGATGTTTCCAGCAAATTTCGGGATTCGAATATGCGGCAATCAATAGCCCCAATCACTTGTCTAAATCCACATAATGAATAAAAACCTGCAATCACTTTATTCTGCTCCACATCACTTCTTGGCATTTCAATCCATTATGCTGTTTTTGTTACTAGTGCTTATGAATTTAACACGGATAACAACGCGTATAAATGTAAAGTTTTACAAAATTTCAAAACACGCGACTAGTCTATGCTTACTCAGTCGTTAAACTAGGTACCGCCAAGGATTAACTTTTATTCCGAGAGTAGATTCGGATTAGTTTACTCCCTCCTTACTCTATGTTTATTAATACTGAAATTAGATATTTTAAGCTTTAAACTAGGAGTAATGTTGATCTTGCTCAAATATATGTTTATTAATTGGGCTGATTAAGTATAGCGTAGTAGTAACAAGCGTAGCGCATTGCAGCTAGTGCTGCTAAGAGAAGCGCAGTGCTACCTGATATTGTGCAGTGCTGCCGAGCGTAGCGTAATACTTCCGAGCATATTGCAGTGATACTAAGAACATCATATTGAGTAAACATTTGTTTTCTGCTCAGCACACGATTTTCAAACAAGAACTTGTATTGCCCACAAGTTTGTCTATTAATATATGTAGACTCCCCATCTCTTATTTTTAATTATTATTAAAATTTATAATTCTTCCATAATTTAAATTTATCGGTCAGAAATATCCAGCATTTAATCTACAAAATAAAATCTCCATATTAAATAGTTTTCTCTTTCTTTGTTTTTTATTTCAGGTAATTTAAAAAGTACTTAATGTTGATAGAATTGCTAGTAGTTTTTTCCTAATAAAAATCAGGACGACAATACATGATGTAGATTATTGCACAGCGTACGTGGCATAGGCGAATATATCGACCAAATTGGCGATATATTAAAAATAGGCCAAATTAGGAGTACTCTTAACCGGCGAGTATGTATGCGTAGGTATATGGGTGTGGAGGAGGTGAGAGAGTGTGTCAGGATCGTACCAAATAGATGTCTGTAGTCTCTGCCTTTAGGTGACAGGCGGGAGTGTTTATGTGAATGTATGTACTACATCATGCGCAGATAATCTAAAGAAATCTATTAATTTCTCACATGAAAACAAAACTACGAGATAGTCGAATTGAAATACTTATTTTTAAATTTTTCATAAACTACTAAGAATTTCCTTTGCTTTCAGCTAAGATTCTATCGGTGTATTGTCAAAAATGTTGTTCCTTTTAACTTACATAATAAGCTACGAAGCGACATGCGCTGAAATCTAATTTTTCGTTTGCTCTTTAATGTCACAAAGCCATTGCAGTTTGATTTTTTTATAGTATAGGGTGACAAACGAGACCTCACAGAATACCGGCGTGAAGTGGAAGCTCTGCTTCCGCGTTTCGTCTGGTGAGTGCTGGGCCGGAGACCCGAATCCCCCCCCCCCCATCAACATGGTAGCGGAATTAATTAATGATAGACTACCTCAGGAGGGTACCAGCACCCCTGGAGAATCCCTCGCTGAGCATCCACGACCATGTTTTTCCACTTCTGAGCGTGGGTGCTCAGGCTGCCCCGCGTATTCTGGGGGGGGGGGCAAAATTCCGCTCAAGACTACAACTGCTCGGGGCAAACGGAGCAACAAGACCAAGGCGACCCCTGCCACGCTGCTCGTGAATTTCTGCAATATCAGGAGACTTCACTCTAACCTAAACGCCGTCCACTACCATCTCTAGACGGCGAGGCCGGCTCTGCTCTTTCTGACCGAGACGCAGGTGTCCTCTTCGGCTGATGTCTCGTATCTCTCCTACCCGGGGTACAAACTGGAACACTCCTTTGTGCCTCGGGCTGGAGTTTGCGTTTACGTCAGAGAGGACATCTGTTCTCGACGCCTCGGCAGATTTGAAGGTTCGGACCTGTCCATCCTTTGGCTACGCGTAGACAGCGACGACCATCCGCGCGTCTACGAGTGCCTCTATAGGTCCCATAGCGGTAATGCCGAAACAGACCGACTCTTCGACCACGTCCAAATGGCTGCAGATTCGTTGCTACAGCAGATCCCCTCCGCAGAGATCGTGATCCTCGGCGACTTTAACGCCCATCACGCCGAATGGCTTGGTTCACGTTTAACCGATCATGCGGGGAGATCTGTTCATGATTTTGCCTTGGCATATGGTCTGACACAACTGGTTACTTCGCCTACGCGGATTCCAGATGTGGAGGATCGGACCTCACCCGGACGGATATCAGATTTCCGTCGACGCCCCTTTAGGCTCCTCGGACCATTGTCTGGTCCGGAGTGTTGTGCCACTCACGCTGAAATCGCGGTTGCATTCTGCAGGCTGCCGCCGCGTTTGGCACTATAGGTCAGCCGTTTGGGATGGGATGCGGTCTTTCTTTGCATCCTACCCTTGGGGGCGGGTTTGCTTCTCGCCGGATGATCCCAACGTTGTTGCGGATTCTGTTACTGATGTGGTGCTTCAGGGTATGAAACTTTTTATTCCTTCCTCTGTGGTGCCCATTGGAGGCAAATCTCAGCCATGGTTTGGTCGCTCCTGTAAAATAGCATCATGCTATAAGCAGGAGTGCTACCAAGTTTGGGTTGATGCATCAGCGTCCCG
This sequence comes from Parnassius smintheus behrii, assembly GCA_036936625.1. Classification (NCBI taxonomy): domain Eukaryota; kingdom Metazoa; phylum Arthropoda; class Insecta; order Lepidoptera; family Papilionidae; genus Parnassius; species Parnassius smintheus. The sequence goes on along the minus strand of JAUPFT010000027.1, from coordinate 4,680,316 downwards.
GGATGTAAACACCAGCGCTCTAAAAAAGAAGTACAATTCCGCCTCTAGGTCCTTCAAAAGAGTCATTGCCAAGGCAAAGTCAGAGCACGTAGGCAGGATTGGCGAGAAACTAGTTCGCCTTCCTTCTGGAACCCGTGCATTCTGGTCTCTCGCCAAGGCTGTCCAGGGGAATTTCTGTCAGCCATCTCTTCCATCTCTGCACAGGGAGGACGACTCACTGGCCCATACTGCAAAGGAGAAAGCCGATCTTCTAGGCTCTTTCTTTGCAACTAACTCGACTCTCGATGACGGAGGGAGTACGCCGCCGACCATCCCGCGGTGTGAGTGCTCCATGCCGGAAGTGCACTTCACACAGTGCTCGGTTCGCAAAGCACTCCTCTCCCTGGACATCCACAAGTCGAGTGGGCCTGACGGAATCCCCCAAATTGTGCTGAGGACGTGTGCTCCAGAGTTGACACCGGTTTTAACACGTCTTTTCCGGTACTCCTACTCCCTAGGCGTAGTCCCTAAATCATGGAAGACGGCTTTCGTCCACCCGAGCCCTAAAAAAGGCGACCCCTCAGACCCGTCCAACTACCGGCCAATCGCCATCACCTCCTTGTTCTCCAAAACAATGGAGTCCATTGTAAACTGCCAGCTCATGAGGTACCTTGAAGATCACCAGCTGATTAGTGACCGTCAATACGGTTTTCGCCGTGGTCGGTCAGCTGGTGATCTTCTGGTCTACCTAACTCACAGATGGGTGGAGGCAGTAGAGTTCAAGGGGGAGGTATTGGCCTTCGAAGCTTCTTTCGAAGCTCCCTTCCTATGGGCTTCCCGAGAAATTGTGCGATTGGATCACCAGCTTTCTTGCAGATCGGAGCATCAAGGTCGTTGTAGACGGTGCAAGCTCCGATTGCAAGCCTATTAATGCTGGTGTTCCACAGGGCTGCGTGCTATCGCCAACGCTGTTTCTTCTGCATATCAATGATATGTTGCATACCCGTAACATTCATTGCTATGCAGATGACAGCACTGGTGATGCTCTTTACACCGGCTGAGCTAATATTTCTAGGGAAAACGTCTCCGAGTGCCGGGACAAACTTGTGTCTGAAGTCGAGTCTCTGCTGGACAGAGTCTCGGATTGGGGGCGACTAAATCTAGTCCAGTTTAACCCCCAGAAGACACAAGTTTGCGCGTTAACCGCTAAAAAGAACCCCTTTGTCGTATCCCCTCAGTTTCAAGGCACTCCCCTTGTTGCCTCAGCCAGTATCGGAATCCTCGGCGTCGACATATCGATTGACGTGCAGTTTCGTGGTCACTTGGAAGGGAAGGCCAAATTGGCCTCTAAAATGCTTGGCGTGCTCAGCAGAGCGGGACAGTGTTTCATGCCGGCACACCGCCTGCAACTTTACAAGGCGCAGGTTCGGCCGCACATGGAATACTGTTCCCATCTCTGGGCTGGGGCTCCCCAGTACCAGCTCCTTCCACTTGACCGCATCCAGCGCAGAGCGGCTCGAATCGTCGACGACCGAGTGCTTTCCGATCGGCTCGATTCACTGGCGCTGCGAAGAGATGTTGCATCTCTTTGCGTATTTTATCGCATCTATCACGGGGAGTGCTCTGAAGAATTGTTCGGATTAATCCCAGCCACCAAATTTCGTGAACGCACTACACGGCAAACGTCCCGATACCATCCACACCATCTGGATGCTTTGCGGTCCACCACTGTACGTTTCACAAGGAGTTTTCTTCCACGTACAACCTCTCTGTGGAATAGTTTACCACCGGCGATTTTTCCGGACCGATACGACCTGGGGATCTTCAAGAAAAGAGCTTACTCCTTTCTAAAGGGCCGGCAACGCACCCGCAATTCTCCTGGTGTTGCGGTTGATCATGGGCGGCGGTAGTCACTTAACGTCAGGTGAGCCGCATGCTCGTTTGCCCCTTCTTCTATAAAAAAAAAGTGGTTGCTGACATCTACATCTATCTTTGATTACGAATCAAATTGAAGATGCGTTGTTACCCGTGAGGACTAAGATGGAATGCCTAGTTTCTAGTAAAAAGGGTCTCCGGTTCTATACACTCACTCAAATACTAAAATACAGGATTAGTAAGTAAAGTTTTTGAAGTTAGTACCTTAATCGTAAATTGAAAGATATCACGTAGTCCTAAACAAGCTTGTTTATTATTTTAGAATTCTAAAAATAATAATATTTATTCTTCAAAAATATAAGAAAATTGACTGCCCTCTGGGTCTAGTGTTCGCAAATGCTGATCATGTGGTACTGTGGTCGAATCCCAGGTATGGTTAAAATCAGATATTGGGTTATTCTGCTAAAAAATTTTCAGTAACAACCCGGAGTCAAGAATTTGGCAGTATTTCACCCACAAGTCTCGTAAAGCACGTAAAGCCGTGAGTTCTGCGCCTGATTGAGAAAAATTAAACACGAGATGAGCAACAGCATTTTCCTCATTATATCTCAAAATATTAGAAGCGGTTGTAAACACACCTGAAAAGCATGGGAACTGTGGAAAGTTTCCCCTCTATGAGGCAATTTTTGGAGAATGCCTAATTAAAACTACTTTTACGGATTTTATTGCGTTTAATTTTAATTTTAATTATTTTTATTTTTAATTCCCGACGTTTCGGGTGCTTTCCAGCACCCATGGTCACGGGGGACTGAGGTGACTGACGTCCCGATGTCATTGTTAAACTTGGAGTACCTTCAGCTTTTTTAATCATTGTTTATGTTCATATAAAAATAAGGTAATGGTATATAAAAAGGCTGAAGGTACTCCTAGTTGAAGGTCGGGAATTAAAAATAAAAATAATTAAAATTAAAATTAAACTCGATGAAATCCGTAAAAGTAGTTTTAATCAATGAGTAGTGTTCGCGTAACTACAAAAAATCATGAGGATGCCTAAGTTCAGCAGTAGACTTCATAGGTTATAAATGAATGAATGAATAATTCACAAGTAATAATCATCACAGTCCACTGCTGTATATAAGCCTCCGCCATTGATTGCCTCATAGCGAGATTATTGTTTTCATTAGGAATATGCTGCTCATCTTCTGTTTCAGTAGTAGTAGTGCTCGCTTCTTACGGCACTCATAGTATGAAATGGAGTAATTGACATTCTTTCGCCATCACTACACAACAAAACAATGATATGTGAACTGAATGAATATCGAATGAGAAAAATTCATATCATTGTTATTATAAGATTGCAAAATTGAAATAAATTAGGAAAATAATTTTGGAAACTTAGAGAAAGAAATCCAAGTTTTTAGATTAAAATACGGAATCACTTGCACTATGTTGATTTGTTGAGTTAAGTTGTTGTAGCAAAATACACCTCATGTGGGGCAATTTGGTACTTGGAGTAAAAGTATGCATATTTGACAGAATACAAGAGTAAAATGTCAGTATAATGCTGCCGTGTTTCCTATAGTAAATGATGAGTGCCAGGAGAAATAAACCCGTCCTTAAGGGTGATATAGTACCTGCGTTTTCATTTTAAACTGAAAATAGATGTAGGTATTTAAATATGGTAGAGTCATGCTGCAGCCATATTATGATTACAGCTTAAATTGGTCTGTTCGAGCAGGAAAGAAACGTGCTTTTACAGAATATCAGCGTAAAATAGCAGGTTAATGCTGCTGCACTACATGTGGCAAGACTAGAGAACCGGAGACCCTTTTTTTATGTACACACATTAAGATACAGAAGCAGTCTTATAGTAATTACGTACAAAGGTTCTACTTATTCCAAATTAGCTGAAATATCTTCCAGTAGACCCATAAAGGAAATTATATTGAAATTGCAAACTTAGTGCATACATTAGTACTACTAAAAATAAATAATATACACAATGTTACGTAAATTATATAAAATAAAACAATAAATAAAAATAAAATAAATTAATAAATAATAATAATAATAAATACGATAGTTACATATGATATATATATATATATATATATATATATATATATATATATATATATATATATATATATATATAAACTAAAACTAATATAATAGAATAATATAATATATAAATTAACAGGATGCAAAATTTTTAACTGTTAACGGGGCATTTTAACATTGTCCTCAGAGATGACAACGCATTTACATTATGAATCTTAAATGAAGATGTTTATGGTGTTTGTCACCATTTCTTGTGTTATGTATGTAAGATGCGACCGCTATTGAAATACATTCAGTGTGTCACCAGCCACAGCGCGTTCCACTCGTATCCCTCGCAACACAATATTTAACAGTGGCGACGAGCCTTACCCTCGTATAAAAAAAAATGTCGAACGTAAATTTCGGTATTTTGTCTGTTTTCGATCATAGTGTACAGTCTTGGAAAACTTATAAGAACAGACTTACACAGTGGTTCATAGCGAACGACATTGATATAGTTAATGATCCAGCGGGAATCAAGAGGCGAGCGATCTTGCTGAGCGCACTCACCGAGGGCTCATATAAGTTAGCATCGGACTTGGCCCTTCCAAAAGAGCTACAAACAGTGCCCTATGAAGACATTTTAGGATTGCTAGATGCGCATTTCATCCCCAAATAGGTTGGGTTTGGTCGGTGCGGTTCAGAGGCAGCACGCGCCCGCTGCGCCTGTTCGTAGTGCGGGGCGGGGGGCCGCCGTTATTAGGAAGAGATTTTATTTCTTTGTTTAGATTACAACTGACACCGGTTAATTACTGTAAACAAATTCAAAATGAAATTGACTCATTACATTTAAGGTATCCCGAAACTTTTTCAGGTAAACTAGGGTGTTTTAATAAATACAAAGTAACCCTTACCTTAAAAGACGATGCCCGTCCATGTTTTTCTAAAGCCCGTCCTACGGCTTTCGCTTTGAGGGAAAAGGTCGTCAAAAAAATCGATAAAATGGTGGAAATGGGAGTACTCCGTCCCGTAGAATATTCGGAATATGCGTCTCCCATCGTTCCAGTTTTAAAGCGAGATGGCACCGTGCGGATATGCGCCGATTATTCAGTTACCATTAATAAACAACTCGTCGTAGAACAATACCCCTTACCGACAATTAACGAGTTATTTTCAAAATTGTACGGTGGTAAACGATTCACAAAGTTAGATTTATCAATGGCTTACAACCAATTTTGTTTAGACGAATCTCAAAAAATAACATGTATAAATACACACCGCGCCCTATACGTATACACGAGGCTCGTGTTCGGTTTGGCGTCAGCTCCGGCGGTGTTCCAACGCGCCATGGAGTGCGTGGTAGCGGGGCTGCCGGGGGTGCTGCGCCTGCTCGATGACGTGCTGATCACGGGCCGCGACGACCAAGAGCACATGGATCGGCTGAATGCAGTGCTGCAGCGGCTGCAGGATGCAGGCTTGACGTTGAACAACGATAAGTGCGAATTTTTCAAGGACGAAATAAAATATTTGGGTTACATCATTACTAAGAACGGACTAAAAAAATTGCCAGAAAAGGTTAAGGCAATCATAGAGGCACCAGTGCCTACGAACGTTTCACAGCTGCAATCCTTCTTAGGATTAGTAAACTACTACAGAAGTTTCGTCCCGGGCGCCTCAACAATTTTATCTCCTTTGTACGATTTGCTAAAAAAAGGCACGAAATGGAATTGGAGTAAATTACATGAGAAAACTTTCAATAAGATTAAAAAAATATTGATTTGGGAACGGACATTAGCTCATTTTAATCAAAATGCAAAACTCTATTTAACTGTCGACGCGTCACCAAATGGCTTAGGCGCGATATTATCGCAAATCGACGATGACGGATTAGAAAGGCCGATATCTTATGCGTCTCATACCTTAAATAGCGCCGAGAAAAGATATTCTCAGATACAAAAGGAGGCAACTGCGATAATATTCGGCGTGCGTCGGTATCATCAATACCTATACGGCCGGTCGACTCCATTCACATTACGGACAGACCACAGACCGTTATTGTCAATTTTTGGTTCACATAAAGGCATCCCGGAGGTATCCGCAAACAGATTGCAAAGGTACGCACTGTTCCTAAGTGCTTATAATTATATAATAGAATATGTGCGTAGTTGTAATAATAGCGCAGACTTCCTTTCGCGAGCAAGTGTTGAGGACCCTGTCGAAGAGTCGGGACACAAGGAAGAGCTGGATAGGGCAGCCTATGTGTGTTTTGTGACGCAAGGTAGTTTTCCCGTGACAGCAGACCAGCTTCAGCAGGCTACGGCTAATGACGCGACCCTGACTAAGGTTATTCATTACATACAAAAGGGTTGGCCAAAGCGGGTTAAAGATACAGAAATTAATCCGTATTATCAATGTAGGTTACAACTATCGTACGAAAACGGGTGTGTACTTCGAGGCCATAAGGTGGTGATCCTCTTTTCCTTGAGGCAACGTGTTTTATCGGAATTGCACAATTCTCACCTCGGTATTGTAAAAACCAAAGCTGAGGCTCGATCACGGTTTTGGTTTCCGGGGATTGATGACGAGCTGGAAAAGATGATTGGGGCCTGCGAAATTTGTGTACAGTTGCGAGCATCACCGCCGCGGATACCTATGTCACCGTGGCAGTTACCTCCCCGACCATTCTACAGGATACACCTAGATCTGCTGGGTCCGATAAACGGCCGTATGTATCTGGTCATAGTCGATGCCTACTCGAAATGGGTCGAGGTATTCGATATGTGTACCACAACTACTTCTAGTGCGGTAATAGACAAAATGCTCGAGTTTGTGTCTAGGTTCGGAATATCTCACACCTTGGTTTCGGATAGTGGCACATCGTTTTGTTCCCGAGAATTCAATAGATTTTGTAATTTAAATGGTATAAAACATGTGAAGTCGCCTGCATATCATCCGGCTAGTAATGGTCAAACCGAGAGCTATGTGAAAATTGTTAAAAAGGGTATTAAATCTAGTCTCGCAACAAGTAAAAATTCAAGAGAATGTAAAATAAGTATTCTACAATATCTTTTCAATTATCGTAATTCGATTCATTCTACCACAGGTTCATCACCAGCTCACCTAGTTTTTGGGCACAAATTAAGATCGCGGTTAGACCTAATTAATCCAATACAGCCGACCCCCTCGTCTACAGAACTTGCCAATAACGTAAAGTCTAAACAGTGTTCGCAGGTTAAATCTTATGGTGGTAAAATAAAAAAAATCGTTTTCAACGGGAGAGTCAGTATTATATAAAAAATACTGTAATAATAATAAGTTTTCATGGGCTAAAGGAACAATTGTGAAAAAAATTGGTAACATGTTGTTTATTGTACAAGATGATGTAACTTTAAACCTAGTTCGAAAACATGTAGATCAAATTATTAAAACGAACATTAATTTCAGTAGGGACCCTTATAATAAGCAACGTTGGCATCACCCTTGCGATATAGAAGACCCAGTCATAATAGAAAGAAATGACGTCACACCATTGCCACCACCTCCACGGTCTCTTCCGCAATCACCTGTGTTGGAGCCGTACGCGCAGACGTCTGCGCCACACTTGCCACCAGAAGTGCCATCACCCGTGCCATCTGAGAGAGTGCTCCACGACGGTTCGGTTCGAACAATCTGCGGCATCACACACTCCTACTGCCTCCGAGTATGACCAGACGCCGTCAAAGGTGACGATAACAAGAGGAGTCCGAAGACCCGTTTATTCCGACGACAATGAAGAGAGAAACCAAGACGAGGTTCCGACACATCGCAGGGTGCTTCGTCAGCGTCCAAAAATTAGTTATAAAATATTTTATTAGTCTTAAATATTAAGGGAGGAATGTTATGTATGTAAGATGCGACCGCTATTGAAATACATTCAGTGTGTCACCAGCCACAGCGCGTTTCACTCGTATCCCTCGCAACACAATATTTAACATCTTGTATAAAAAAGTATTCTTCTTTTTACCCAACAATATGCGTACGTACATTAAAAAAACATTAATGCTTAATATATATTGAAGACATATTAGTCATATTCACGAGTCTAAAATACGATAAGAATAAAACTCTCTTAACTTAAAATTGTCCTTGTGAACTCTACAACCGATATTCATTATATTTTTCAACATTACGTGCTACTGGTTTCGGTCACTGCAGTTTGAGTAAAATTTTATTAGTAAATCTGGAAACAAAATGACAGTCGTACTTCAAGCGTAAAACTATCGTAAAATGTTTATGTTTTGTTTCAAGAACCGTTGGAAGGCGTCTCGTGGTATGGAGTCGTTGTAGAGTTTTAAACAAACTTTATGAGGTATTATAACTGATATACTAAAAATATATCAATGGGTACCAAGGAAATATTTATTGTGGAGAAGGTTTGTACATACAGGAATGGGACAGCTTTATTTTTATGACAAGCTTTTATAATTCAGTTTATTAATAACACAACCTTTACAAAGCAAATTTATGTTGCAGAAGTGAATGGCAGAGTCGGAAAGGCACGTCTTAAGGGAAAGTTCATCGACCAAATTGACGATATAATGAAAATGGGCCAAATTAAGAGTACCCTTAAACAACCCGTAAACTACAAGCACGTACATGGATGTGGAGGAGGAGAAAGAGGTATGTCAGGATCGTGCCAAATGGAAGTCTGTAGTCTCTGCCTACCCTTCTAGGTGACAATAAATAAATAAATAAATATCGCCGTTTGATTCAAAGTAATATTCGTTAAAGTTAATTTTTTTATCGAATATGGGTGATAACACGCACACAGTTCACCAGATGGTAAGTGGATGCTGTGGCCCATAGATATCTTAATTTTTATCCTTGATTTAAGAATCAAAATGAAGATGCGTGGACACCCCTGAGGACTAAGATAGAATGCCTCGTTTCAGTAAAAAGGGTCTCCGCTTCCCTGCATTCACCGAATGATACCCAGCAGCGTAAAGCTGCTGTTTTTCGCTGGTATTCTGAAAGAGCATGGACTTACTCCGGTTGAGCCGAGCCGAGCCAATCGTGCTGCAACCAAGATATAGCTGCAGCGTGGCTCTACCAAGTACAAAATATCCGAAAAATACAACGGAACGTATTTCGGAAGTGCGCAAGGAAACTATTTCAAAGTTAACATTATCGATGTATGATAAATCCGCGATAGCAAGTTCCCAATCATTATACGGCGAAAGTTGCTGAGCACCCTTACGAGGAATATAAATTTTTATTGTATCTACCAATCGTTGCCGACATTTTTTGTGGAGAAAAACAAAACGAAATCCTTGAATTGAGATATTTTTGTATTCTTCACTCTCAACTTCAAATGGGTAATTTATATACAAATGTTACCGTCAAAAGACATTGAAGAAATATCGTGTTTATGCTTTGAAACAGAAACAGAAACTATTTTAGTCAATATAGATTATAAACAATACTTATTCTAAGTCATTTTTTATTTACCACTGGTTCGCTAAAAACCTCTGTCCTGGGAAGAACCAGCAAGAAACCCAACCAAAAAAAGACAAATTAGAAATAGCTTGGTAGCGATCACCCGCATTGAATATGAGTATCCATTTCCTTATTTTTATAATAGAATTTGCAACCATGCTACAAAATTTTTACTATATATGTTGGATGTATATACAGCGGCAGCAGACAGTATCACTATAAAAACTTTTATTACTGCTTAACACTTAAGAGACATAAATAACATACGAAAGATATCATATTTCATTCTTATAAGGGCTATAAGTATATAAGTTAATATAAGTTTTCAAGTTAGGTATTTATTTAGAAACAATCAATCGGCAAAATATAGAAAGCTGTGTAATATTTATTATTTTTAACTGAGAAATTATTTTTTAACTGATGGCGGCGCCACTTAGGCTTGTGAAGTTGTGATCTTAATAGAAGTGTTGAAATAAAACAAGAAACATACAAATGTGTAAATGTTATAATTGTTACAAATCAGTCTTGTTTAGCTGCATCAGCTGCATGTCTATTATTGTAGAGTATTATCCTGTGAAGCGTTCGTTGCTTGTTGCACAGAACGGCAACGTCGCGCGGTTGTGAAAATCGACAAATTTTGGCGGCCGAAGTGTTTTTCGCTGATAGCGCGAAAACCGTAGAACCTAGGATTTTGATCTATTTGGAGCATAGTTCTCTCATTCTAAGCTACGATTTGAGATATTTTTGACGACTCTCCGTTCAGTAGTTTCCACGCTCCAAATGGGCTTGCTGACGGGACGCGACGCCAGCAAGCACGTTTTCAAATGCCTGTAACTCGAGAACTATTGAAGCTACATTAATATTTTTTTGGAGCAGAGTGCTCTAAATAGGACTCATCTGTAGAGTTTTTAATCATAATCCAAATCATTACCGTTTCAGAGATCTGCGTGGGCTTGCTGACGGGACAGGACGCCGGCAAGCCCACCGGTTAATCACGTCTAACTCCTTTCACATTCTAGTTTCGAAGTTGATTTCACGGGAGCAGAGTGCTCCAATTTTGCTCCAAAATTTGAACCACAATACACGATAGTACTCTCAACGGTTCCCGAGATCTAGCTTGGGCGTGCTGACGGGACAGGACGCCAGCAAGCCCACGGTTTTTAGCTCGCAGCTGCTCCAAATTATTTACTTGACTGTAGATGTGCTCTATTTTTGCTCTAAATTCTGATATATTGAAAATACACCTAGCTCGATTGGGCTTTCTGGGGGAACGCACATCTTACAATAAGGGTGACAAACGAACACATAGTCTACCTGATAGTAAATAAATGCTATGATCCATGGCCATCTTCATCTATCCCATACGTTTTTACTGGATAGAAGCATTCTATTTTAGTCCTTAGGGGTAACATCGCATCTGTATTTTGATTCTTAATCGAGGAATGATCGATGAGATGATGAGATTAAAAATAAAATGACTAGATGTCTATGGGCCATAGCGTCCGCTTGCCATCAGGTGGACTGTGTGCTCGTTTGTCACGCGTATTCTGTAAAAAAATAGGCCAAAAATAATAGGCTAGCAACTAAATAATAGTCTAGCAAATAAAAATGACATATTTTATATTTTATTGTTTTGGTAAACGTCTGCAGGCATACACACAAAATGGAATATACCGTAAATACTGGCTATCTTTCATAACTTATACATTTATTTATTTTTGGGGCAGAGCACCAATAACACTAAATCATGTCCCTCGATGTCGCCCACTTATAGTGAATCAAAATAGCGAGCTTATTTTAGTGTTATTTGTTATTAGATAAAGTATGAATGAAGGAGACATGTTGCTTTTTCTATGTCATATATAAATAGTTGGAGGGAGGGGGCTACACGAATCTACAACTCTCACAGACAAAAAAATAATAAAAAATAATATATTACATTTGTTTGTTTTTAAATTATTTATATAAATATAAAACTTAAGTCTATTAAGAATGTAAATTACAATAATTCAATCTATCGAAATAATTGTATTCTACGGATAGGTCGCACGGTCGGTACAAAGCGTTATAATTATCAAGCATTATATTATCATTAAATGACTGTTTTTTTTTATAAAACCGAGATCACAAACGAACAATTCACCTGATGGTAAATGGCTTGTGCAGTCCATAGACACCTGCAGCCATCTGTAAACAAATCAAGCTACAGATACCCTGGGGGTAAGATAGAATGTCCCACAGCGTGTAGTTCTGCTCTCTATACCATTCAGATAGAACATAGCACTGCAGGCACTGTTTAGAATTTTAGATAACATCGTGGTTCTCACTCAAACGTCTCCTAGGCTAAAAAGGAGTCCGTCCACCTTGTCTAAAATGTGTAAATGATACCTAAGCTACGTAGAAGTAAATTTTATATTATTTACTTGCTTATATTATAATATTGTGAAGTATAGAAACAGTCTACTTCCACTGAGCACCATTTCTTTTCATTTATAAGAGAAAACGTGCTCGAATTAACAGACCCAATTGTGCCTCAAAATATATAAAATCTTTTACAAAGGCAAATTTTCTCGTAATGTATTCTTCAGCAGGCGTAATATAAGTCAGGGCATCAAATGCGGATAGAAATCGACAAAGTGAATACTTAAGCCCTAAAGTAGATATTTCTGTTTTGTTTTTCTATTTGCGAACATATGAGTCAATTGCGAGGACGAGTAAAGTACACTCATCTGCGCTGCAAAAAGTCGAACTTTTCTCCCCTCCGGCCTGTGATCTTAAGTCTGATTCTTTACATATGATGATCATGTAGGTCTGCTAATTCGGGCTATTTAACACTATTTAACATTATTTTTTTATGATATTTTGTTTTTTATCTTCGGTTTGTAATTTACGTAAAGAATAGCCAATGATTATTATTAAATATTATTTTAAATGGTTTAGTCCGTGCTAATTTATCGAATCGTAACGAAGACAATCTAATAGGAAGTTCTTTTCGGATCCTATTCCTCGCACGTGAAATGCCCCAACTGTCCAACCTATCAGTAGCCCACTTAAACCGTGGAGTTTAATATATTGCCACTATATTTATAATTTGTCCTCATTTATAATTTGTAATAAGGTATAAGAAATACTTAAAAAAGAAGAGTTACTTAAAGCTCTAAAACAATTAGGTGCAATAAAATATAAAAGAGAATAATTTATCAATAATAGGTTGAATTCCAGAAACGAGAAAGCAACTGACTCAGCATTATGCTACGGTAATTACTGTGACTGCAATTTAGGTTTTAAATTTAATTTGCAAGCAAAGTTCCGATCATATACTTATATGACTTTATGCAAGAAATAGTAAAGATAACGGACTTAAAATTCATTAGAAAAAGGGTCTTGAGAAGTAAGTATACATGTTTTTTTAATGATTTATTAGAATTTTTTTAAATTACGAAATTATTGAAATTGATGTTTGATTAATTTAATTCTTTCGAGTATCATAGAAGAATTACTTAAGCAGAACTAAACCTGCAGATAAGCTTCAATGATGAATTTGAATGATGCTGATTATGAGGATTCTGTGTACACAGAGAAAGTTTAAATGTAGATTCTGCTTTCGTTAAGCTTAGTCACTAATTACTGTCATGTCAAGCACTGGTTTATAATATTTAAAAAAAAGTTTTGTTTTACATTGTTTAAATTCGATTAGTAGCAGCAGAGGATTAAAAAATAATTAGGGAAGCCTTGTGGCATCGTTTATGACAATGGGGCTACATATAGCACAGATATAAAGTTAATTTTGTGATTTCTTGACTGACGGTCTTTTATATATCGCTCTCAAACGTTTTATTAAAAAAAATAAGTAACACCGTCAACGTTTACTGAAGCAGACATTAACTAAAAACTCGTTAGTTTCGATCAAAAAACGGCGAAATCAGGGATACCATTTAAACCTGTGGTGAATTTCTTTGACATTGTTATTAAATTAGTAAATAAAATCACTTAGCCCGTATCGAAGAGTAATATTTATTCGGTAAGGTGTGTCATTGTAACTTCTCGCCAACGTGAATTTATTTCATCGGAAGATATTGGTCTTCAAGAGAACAGCCGAATTTAGATAAACGAACAAATTAGTTATTCAAAAAATAATTGGGTTTCGGTAATGCAACTGTAGTATACCATTAAGAATTGACTGACCTACAATTTTCCAGCATTGACGTCAACAAATATCCGCTCCGCGATAATTTTGTTGCTAACGTTGGGAGGTCTTTTGCTGTTTTGTCGATAAAGGTCCTTCTGAGTAGACCCATACCGATGATTGCCTTTTATTTTTCGGATCATATTGATAGCTTCATGTCTCAAACTCACCAGTAAAAATTTCTGAAACACGCCTATATGCTCATTTTTCAAAACGTAGACGTATTTCACAGCACCAATCCACACGAGTCTGTTTTTCGCTTTCGGAGATCAAATGACAACAACAAAGCTTCCTCACTCTAAGATGCTGATGTAGAATGGTATGAATGCCCCCCTAACTAATGCCTACAATCATTTTCGTAGTGAGTCGTGGGTCTTCTTGCACCAACAGTTCAGTAGTCCACACATTTTCTACCGTTACTGGCTTTTGTGGGGCCCGGTTCTTTGGTCATCTTTAAGGTTAATTTTAGCCCTTTTGAATTCAACAAACCACCTAAAAATTGTTGCGCGTTATGAAGCTGAGTCTTCTAGTGCTGATTATAATCGTTGTAAGCTTAAACGTTCGGTTAAATCAAATTTAAATTCATAATAGTTTATATCGCGCAAATGTTCACGGTTAAGATCCATCGTTTTAAATGAAAAGCCCGGGAAGCGTTGCAGGAAAATTAATGGAGCAAATGATTTATGGAGTTCTATTTTTAAATAAATTTGATTTTAAGAAACATATAACACGGGTGCGTTCCATTTTTAAATTTCGAGCATCTCAAAACTTATTGAGTGACCTACGTATTCTGTGAGAGCATGGTCATTCCCGATTGAGCCGACCCATTCGTACTTCAATCCTGATATGGCTATATCATAACTTTTCGCGCAAATATATCTTTTATAAATAAAACTCTTGAAATTTGAGCAGCACACGATATTCACATTAAAAGCGTGTAATATCTATAATTTTGTTGGTTAAATTAATGTTGTTTCTAAGAATTAAAATTGCTTTGTTGCGAATACACTTTCTTTTAATGTAATGAAATTTCTTTATACAGGGCAGTGAGAAAAAATGCTTTCTTGCGAGATTAAGCCACACACAATTTACGTCAAAACTTACCCTTCTTATATTTTAGGACAGATTAAGTATACCAAGAAAACAGAATTGAATAAAAAGTTAACAAAAGGTTTTTCTGACTTTAAATTGAAAAGTTTCGGGTTGTTTTGGCATATTTTGTTTTGTTTATGGTATCATGGAAGCGAAGTATAAGTACTTGATCTAAAATTATTATGATCAAGCAAACTTAACGTAATTGCGTCATATCCCTCTCAGATATGAGAGGAGGCCTGGTGTCCCGTCGTGAGCCGACTAACATAGTCTATAGTTTATACTTTAACTATGAACTAATAAAACTACACCAGTGTACAAGGATTTAAGATCTTCTTTTCACGAAACTACTTTAATTTAGAATGACGGGGTCATCATTAAAGACTCCGTAAGCATTGGGAGCCTTGATTTACACTACCACTATTTACAGCAAGGGGCCGACCGCGACGGGAGTTGATATAGTGTTATTGGTGTTTCGGACTGTAAAGCAAATGAATGTACCCCAGACATAGTATGAAGAATGACTGCTACATTTAGTAAATTCAATATGGTATCTGTCGTGTACATGCCAGGTAACGATGAATTGTGCTAACGTTAAATGTGGATAATATTGTATGAATTAATAAAATGATGTATCTATGTGATTTATACCTGGTAGAGCCACGCTGCAGCTATATGGTTGTACCATAAATGGGTCAGATCGATCGGGAAAGGCCCACACTCTCACAAAAAACTAGCATAAAATAGCAGCGTTACGTACGGTGAGTGTAAAGAGCCAGAAAGCCTTTCTCCTAGAAATGAGGCATTCCATCTTAGTCCTTAGGAGTAAAAACTGATGACAAATGTCTAACAGTCTCAGCATCCACTTACCATCAGGCTGACTACGTGTTCGTTTGTCACATATATTTAATTAATGTATATACTATTCTAGGTTTTTAATAACGACATTTACTGGAATCTATGTGCTTTACCTAGATTAACTGGATTCTATAAAAGTACAAGGGTTGATATTTAACTAAATCAAAATATAATACACTGTCAACAGAATCAAGTATGTACAAAAAATGTTGCGTTCCGTCTAGCAATCTAATACCACGAGACCGACCTATTGCTCGGATCCATGATACCTACTCGACTGCTATTAGTAGGCTACTAGTAGTCTTCCGATCCCCGAGGCTACCGACAAATCACTTTTTACTCGGCCTGGCGGACTTGATTTACGGGCCACAGAATAAAAACCTCTCCTGGAAAGCTATTAGCAAAGACACAGTAGAGAAAATCCATTACTAACAATTATTTTTACTATGCAGTTAGGATATGGTGACTTGATTTTAAACAACAAGCCCTATATAGAGGAATAGCCATAAAATTACGTATAAGTAGTTTCGTCCGGAGTTATTGAATCACCCGAACCGAAATGCATAGGATAATTTGCGCTTCGATGAAAATTGCTGTAACGAATGGATGGATTTATTACAGTTAGGTAGTAGCATAATAATAATAAACATCAAGTTACAATTATAAGTACTCATATTCGGACGGTTGTGCGAAACAAGCGTGTCGCTTTAAGGTTTTATCGCTCCAATATTTCAAATAGCATTCGATCAAATCTCGTGTGGACTCCGCTTGTACACGCATTGTACACGCTACTAGCCACATGCCGCACGGTTCAGGAATGAAAAATATATTTGTGCATTTTTTTAAGTGTGAGTGATGACGGTGTACTAAAATACGTTGCCCCATTTCGTCCCTAAAAAAGAAATCAAACGTGGTAGAATCATTCTGAAGCTATATTATGGTTGTAGCTCGAATAGGTCACCCCGACCGGGGGAGGACCTCGCTATCACAGAATACAAGCGTAAAATAGCTGCTGAGTTTCATATAGTGAGTCTAAATAACCCGCGACCCTTTTTAATGGAAATGAGGTATTCCATCTTAGTTCACTCTTTCTGCTTAGCGTGGGTAATTTTTGCAAATCCTTTCTAAAACGGGTAAGGCCCAATTAAAAAAAAGAACAATTGACTAATGAAAGGAATTACTTTCTTCTTAGGGATTCGTCTGGTTAAATTCCACCCTTTTACTTATTTCTGCCATCAAGCAGCACTGTTTTATTCCATTCTGAAAAGTAAAGAGAACTGGTGTAATTAAAGGCAGTGAGGTATATCTACGGCATTTTTTTGTTGACAGGCATCCATGGGCACTTATGGCCTATAATTTCGTTTTACACTTAAATTTTATATTACATAAAGTATTGAACGACGAGTGAATGCCGAAAATAAAGTAAATGGGACTCTACACTCTATTGTGCAAAGTCAGAATGTGTCAAAAAAGGCACGTATGGCAATTTACAATGCTGTATTAGTACCTACTTTAACGTATGGTAGTGAAATTTGGGTGTGGCAGAAGAAGCACGAGAGTAGAATAAATGCAGTAGAAATGCGGTCGCTAAGGAGTATGTTAGGGCTGAATCTGAATGACAGGGTGAGAAACTGTGTGATAAAGGAAGAGTGTGGTTTGCAAGATAATACGATGACCAGAATTAAAAAAGGAATTGAATTGGAAATTGAAGTACCAGTTAAATCACTTTTAATATTCGACATGTCCTATAAGTTTTTGAATCGCTCGGAATGTGTGAGAGCGCCTAATAGCATAAAATACCAACAATTGCAGCTCCCCTTTTAAATTACGTTGAGTGTATGGGACATCTATCTATCTATATAACACAAAAATGTTTCTACTTAGGTCAGTTATAGATTTTAATACCATCCAACCAATTTTGATGAAATTTTTGTGTGTATTTGAATGGGTCTCCAGATCACTTATATGGACAACTTTCCTTGAAATAAAAAAAATCAAAATCATGAGTACTGCTGCAACTTTTCATTTCAAATTGTCCTTCGCGGGACAGATGAGAGCGCAGGCAGCCCTCGAGTGAGGTTTGGATATTAGATGACTTGAATGTGTTGACATATTACTTAAGAAAATGTATTTAATTTAAAGTATTGACGAAACCACTTCATCAAGTGCTAAGCTTTTTAATATATTTGTGAATATTTTAAGCAATTTTTCGCTCTTTATTGATAGGGTCGTTAGTATCCCGTATACAGTTATTTACTGCTGACATACATTATAACACATTTTTAATATTTGTTAGTGTTTGTATATAGTTTTTGAAATATTACTACTAACTCTACTAACTAAATTATACCGATCATGTGGGCCTGTTTTCGAAACCTGGATTGAGCCTAAATCCGGGTCAGAGTTGTTGGCGGTGTTTCTTATCTGTTCCTCGGAAAGCGGGTAAAGCCGTTCGTCCTGTGCCTGATCTCTCTTTGGACTTCTTGTGAGTGTGAAAACACAGAGTACACTTGTGGTTGTACGTACTTTCTAATACTTATATTCTCTCTTGCACAAATGGGTAGTCTCCGATTGCACTCGCCTTTGAGACCGAAATTTGATCTCGAGGACTTCATTGTTATCATTTTATACTAACCAGGCCGGTAAGTGAACTTAGAGTCGAAATTTTACACTAGCACTTTTTTTTCTGTAGAAATTGAGTTTAGAAAACTTGGAATGATTTCCCAAAATCACTTCGTCATCTGACTAAACTCATGCTGGTCTATTGTGTTTATATATTTTAAATTTGTAGTTGATGATACGTGGGAAGGTATATAGTTGTACAATCAATAAGGCTAATAATAAAGTGTATCCTATACCTTTAAACGGGCAATACTTGTATATATATATATATATATATATATATATATATATATATATATATATACCTTTAAACGGGCAATACTTGTATATATATATATATATATATATATATATATAATCGGAATCTCGGAAACGGCTCCAACGATTTTCATAAAATTTGGTGTCCAGAGAGTTTCGGGGGCAGTAAATCGATCTAGCCTGGATTTATTTTTAGAAAATGTCCCTTTGTCCGTGTTTTCAGGCAATAAAAATCTGCTACAATATAAGAAGGTAAATTTTGACAGGTTACTACCGATCGTAATAGCTCAGATGGGATGTGGTTCGGGCGTGATATCGGAGTTCCGTGGTTCGCGTCCCGTCTTGAGTTCGACTATTTTTTCCTTTTTTTTTCAAGTTCCCTTCTTTTGTGAGAAAATCTATTATTTCGAGCCCTTTATTTAGTATTTTTTAAAAATACGAAAATTTTAGTTAATCTAATTGCACTTATGATTTTTTATTCAAATAACCGGTTCAGTTTTTTCTATTATGTCAATAAGATCAAAAACTATTATTCATGTAATTTGTATATAAATGTAACTTAAAAAAAACCGAGCAAAGCTCGGTCATCCGGGTACTATGTATTAATCAATAAGGTAAAGCCACAGACATCAAAGAATAACTTGTCAGTCCAAAGTCCGTTTTTTCGGCTAACGTACGTGCACTAGCACAAAGTCGTTTTATAGTCCGGACAGACATCGTAGGGCAATTTACAGTAGATTTGGCTCACGTATCTAATATTGATTACCCGATAATACTTTTACCTGTTCGAGGAAATATAGTTAAATCTTACTTACTCCTACTTTAGTACTCCGAATACAAGACAAAGATATATAAATATTTATATAAGAGTATGTACATTTGTACGAAAGAGCATTTTTTTAAGAATAATGTTAAAAAACCAACACACATTCTACCTGATGGTAAGTGGATGCTGTAGCCCATAGCCATGTTCATTTTATTATTCGATTAAGAATCAAAAATCGTTCCGTCTTAGTCCTCAGGGATGACAACGTATCTGCACCCATATTAAGGTGAAGTGGCAAAAGCAGATTTTTCACGCTTTATAGGTGCGACTGACGGATGTTTGGTCGGCCCGCGCGCTATTTTATCGCACAATATTTATTTGATATTTCTTTTTAAAATTATGTATACTCTTTTCTTGCAAAATAAACCAATAATTCACTCGCGTATTTACTGGTGAACATATAGTCTGAATTTAATTGAAATTTTATTACATTCGAATGATACAGCTTTTTCACTTAGTGGACGTACCTAAAATTGTAGATTTTGAGGAAACTTTGCGATCCTTTTCTATCGAGCTAAAATGTGTCAATCGTGTTTTGGCCAACTTATTCACTAAGAAAAATATTTAACTTTCGTAATGAATAAAAAAAAGTGGATTCGTAATTTTTTATGTCAAGAAATTGCTCTTTTGTATAAAGTGTGAAAAATCTGCTTTTGGCGTCCACATCACCTTAGCATAGCTGGAGCGTGTCTCTACCACGTATAATGCTTAAAAAAGATTCATATATTATTTTATGGTATTTTATTTTTAAAAAATGCTTCAAAATAATTGGCAATGGTATTTTGAATGCAGGAAAAAAACAAAATATTCCACATAATACATAATACTCCACAACTATCACACAACGCCATCTAGTCCCAAGCTAAGCAGAGCTTGTGTTATGGGTACTAGACAACTGATAAACATACTTATATATTTCTAAATACATAAATATTATAGATAAATTACACCCAGACACAGAACAAATGATCGTGCTCATCACACAAACATTTGTCTTGGGTGGGAATCGAACCCACGACCTCCGGCTTAGCAGTCAGGGTCAGTAACCACTAGACCAACAGGCCTGTCAAAATGTTTAAAGTTTACGCTGTCTCATTCGCCACAGAACGCTGGTAATAATTTATAAGAATATTCATGTACTTAATACTATTTTACGGTGGGTAACCCCATAGAATACTATAATTACATACATAATAGAACGGGGGAGTTGGCGGAACCCGTGTAGCCACTAAAATGTCACTAATACGTCAATTCGCACGTATCCAAAATTCGCATGCAAATTATTGAGAAAATGCCAAATTGCACGCTATTTACAAATAAATATGTATTCAAATCTGTCTGTCAACACAGCGAATCGGGTTTGTAGTAGTGATAATACGACGTAATTGCTTGTATGTGTGCTCCCGGCGACGCCGAATCTCGTACAAAATAACGTTGACAGCCATTCTATTGTGTATTATAGTATTCTATGTGTAACCCTATACATGACATTATTAAACATTCCCAAGAAGATTTTATCACACTTCATAACAGGTTTCAGTACAATTTTCTTATGATCGACACATCTTGATCTTTAAGAAAATTTTAAATTATCTACCTCTAAAATAAATAATATTTTAGAGGTAGATAAGATAAACCTTTACAAGAAAAGATAATTATTCATTATATTTACGCGAATGAATATACACATTGAATAAAACTAATTTTACGGATTTTATGTTGCTTTATTTTAACTTTTTCTTAACGTTTCGGGTACTTTTCAGCACCCATGGTCACGGGAGACTGAGGTGCTTGACGTCACAATGTCATAGCTACTTTCAAATTTTAATTTTTGGTTCGACTTACGCATAATAAGCTTACAGTATCTTGAAGTCCTGCATTAGTATGCTTGGGATTGGATTTAATTTTATAAACTATGGGATTCCAAGCAGATGGCAGCACCCAACCATCTTTTCTATTGAAATTAGGATGTTTTCGTAATTTCAATAGCCTCGCGAATAATCTTTGGTAAGAATCAGTATTCTTTTGATATAATGTTTGGAGCGATCCTGAACATGATGACATACTGCACACTTTCCGAAGCATCTATTCTGCACATCAACCATACGTTCTTTCACGCGGGTTTTTATGGATCAAGATAAAGAAAAAATTACTTGTAATGACGCAATGCTGCAGAACGCAAAAAGCATAAACACGATCGATTATCGGGCTTACACCACCCCAAGGTCCCTCATGTAATCCTAGCAGACTTCACCAGCCGCATACCACAAGAACCAAATACACATTTTATTGATAAAGAGACATTACTTCTAAGTCCTTTGGGGGGAAAGCACATCAACATTTCGATTCTTAATAAGGATAAGTAGATGTAGATGTTGACAGGCAATAGCATCCACTTAGACGGTTTATATTTCGAGAAGTGACAAGTGCGAGTGGCAAGTGCAACTGACAAATGACAAGTGATACTCTCTTAGCATAACTAAAGACTATTCACTCTTGCCTTCAAGACACTCATATTGTATTTGGACGAATATATATCTCAACTTTACTTTTATAAAAATACCTTTTTCTATCTTTTACACACGCTTTTATTAGCTTCGCGTATATCTATCCGTCTACCTCATCAACATGAAATTTAAACATTGACAAACACACACGTACGAAACAACTGTGTTGAAACGATTACATAAAGATGTTAACACATCTACAAAATATTAAAGTAAAAATATACACTATGAAGTTACTTTATTTACTCAAAAACAAACTTACAAGTGCAAATCTCGTCAAGGTGGCCATCTAAAAATATAGAAAACAAGGAGTAGTTACGGAAAAATAATAACAACATATAGAGACGTCCAGTAAATCAACAGCTTATGATGTAAATATGTTACAACATCCCAAATATATGTATATCTAATGCTATTTAATTTTAAAATGCCGTTAAGACACGAGCTATCTTTATTAATTTAGTTCAAAGCCTTTGTGACACCACGAGTCATAAAATTGAGTACCGTTTGAGTATTTGGCCATCACTCAATATTATTGTAAAACATTATTTTATGTAGCAATGTTATTAGCATAAAAATAGCATATTTGTGTAAATAACGATGTAAGTACCTTACGTTCTACACACTTGTTGGATCTTTTGTGTTATATGAATCGAAAGTTCTCATGTTACCATTACAGCCTATAAAAGTCCACTGCTGAACATAGACCTTCCTGATAGAATGCCTTATGGGGCGGAATTTACCACAGATGACACGCCTGGCAAGTTTTATTGTTTTGAGTTATTATCAGGAAGATGCTACTGCCTACCATCTTTTTCAATTTCCCTCTGGCGCCTCTCACGACACCGACGGGATGATATGCAGTAGTGGATATTCTTACACCATTACTACATAACGAACAATATTTTTTGAAATGCGAGTAAAGTTTCTTCGAATCTAAATTTTATTCAGTTATTAAAAAAATTTTAATTGATGAAGCCTTTACTTAAATAACTGATTCACTCATAGGCTCAGTAGAACAGTGGTTGAGCGTTTGAATGCAATGCTGGGGGGGGGGGGGGTTGCCAGTTCGAACAACTTATGAGACCGTGTTGTGACAGTGTAAGAATATCCACTACCCCATATCATCCCGTGGGTGACATCAGAGGCGAAAGTGGGCAGAATAGGAGATGGGCAGCAGCGTGTTCCTAATAACGACTAAAAATAAAAATAAACTGCGGTTGCCAACCCGCTCGCCAAGCGTGGCAACTATGGTAAACATCCGACCCTATGAGGCAATCTATGGAGGGAGGACTATGTAGAGAGGTAGATTTTAATAGGCTGTAACGGTGTTTGTATGATCTACAAAATCGTAAAGTGTAACGAATGTATTAACCTTATGAATTTAGTTTTATATTGCAACATGTAGGTATTTTGTGTTTCTTCTTACTGAATATTTCTTCTTATTGAACGGGAAGCATGTGATGAATCGATCGCTATTTCAGTTAATTATATCTTGCTTTTATCATGTGTTTAAAACTATTCTATTACAAGTGCAATAACTAAATAACGAGCTAGACAAACTCGACCTTTCTATTTCCACTTGAAATATTTGTTACCTCTTAACTCGTCCTTTACCTCATCGTTCAAATGTATTCATAGAGGATGTTAAATTTGCAAGCAAAATTAGGTCCGGAAACTGAATAAAAAGGAACTCTAGTTTAAGAATAAAATAGATTTTCATAATTATTCAATCTCTGAATAAATTTGTTCGTCGTTTCAGACAGAAAATTTATTTTCATAACTGTATATATTAAATGTAAAATGGTGCTTCCGTATATTCGAACTATAATCTTATTAATTTAGTTTATATTGTATTCATTGCATTTTAACGAGTCAATTTAAACGTAAAGTAATGATGTCACACGTAGTAGAGTCACACTGCAGTTACTCGTATACATAGTGTAGCACGAATAGATCGGCTCGACCGGGGAAGGACCACACTCTTATAGAATATCAGTAAGAATAGCAGCTTAATTCTGTTGTATTTCGTATGGAGAATGTAGAGAACTAAAGACCCTTGTTACTGGAAACGAGGCATTCCTTCTTAGTCCTCAGAGTTGACAACACATTTTTATTTTGACCCTTAATCGAGGATAGATGTAAATATCTACAATCTACAATCAGTATGGGCAATCAAAGCAGGGCGTTGACTTACCAAACGATGCTAAATACATTCGGAAATAATAAAATAAATTTTTTCGTAAATTTGCACAGAGAATTAAAAAAAATACCTGTCTATTTCTTCATATTTTTATATTTTATCACCAGTTATGAACGCTTTTGTCTCTATGTCAACAAGCATTAATATTGTTTTTTTTTGGAATAGCAGTCTTTATATTAAAATCAACGGCTTCCACGGATTTTCAATGCTGGCGTGGTGACAACAGTCGCCGACGCGTCTTTGTTAGTTGAAGCACAGACATACACACACACACGCACACACACACACACACACACACACACACACACACACACACACACACACACACACACATACACACACACACACACACATACACACACACACACACACACACACACAGAGAGAGAGAGAGAGAGAGAGAGAGAGAGAGAGAGAGAGTAGGCAGCTGCCAACTCATAGAAAGCAACCGCCGACATGTATTCACGGCAGCAGTTACCACTGTTGAATAAACAAACTGCTGCTCATCTGTATGCGCACTTACTTATAATGGCTTGGCTTAGGAAGACATTTCAGCGTAAAATAGCAGTTTAACCCTTAATTCACCACATTGAGTCCACGGGACTGGCAGTAGACACAGTTATGGACGCAGAACAGAGCACTTCATATCTCGCAGAGTTTCTAAATTCTCTAGAATTGTCAGGTGTGCCCTCATATAAGCTTCAATTAAAATTAGGCTTCCCAGTCATGCTAATGCGAAATTTAGATGCACCTCGGTTATGTAACGGGAAAAGGCTGCGTGTGACACATCTAGGACGGAACATAATCTGTGCTACAATTTTGACAGGCGTAGGAAAAGGTGAAAATGTTATTATACCACGGATCTCTAATCACTACTACTTTTAAAGAACAAAACAAAGTTTATTTTTTAGAGTTTAAACTTGCGCTTTTTAGTACCTTCCTGCAATGAGTCGCAGGACGCGGATGTGAGAGATCGCGTGCGCACGTCGTTCGGAAGGGTAAATATGATCGAGTGTGAAGTCCTGGGGACTCATGGTAGAGCGTTGTGTTACAAAAAAAGATTTACTGACTTTTCTGTTTATCTATTTAAATTTTGTTTTAGGCTTTTACTATGGCATCTAAACGTAGAAAAATTGAATGCGTAAACTTTGCAGCTGATTAAGCCTCAGATATCATAAATGATTGGCTGCAGGAAGATGATTTACTGGCCAAAGAAGAAGAGATTGGCGATGGCGGCAGCCATACACCTGAATGTATTCGTGAGCCACATTCCGATGACGAGGACGACGATTATATTGTGAGTGATCACGACACCAATTCCAAATGCTCCGAGACTGAAGAACAGGATAGTAATTGGACAACTTAACTTCATTATCAGGTAATTATTTTTATGACAAAAATAAATCAAGTGGTCTACAACTCCACCGTCACGCAATGACCGAACAGCCTCTCATAATATTTTACGACTCTCATTTCGACCATTATCATCAGTACAAAACTTGAAACCTTTAGAGGCTTCAGAAATTTTTTGACTGTAACATGTTGGATACAATTATTACGTGGACAAATAAAAAGCTAGAGCAATTACGTGAAAGGCTTCCGTCATCAAGCAAACGTTTAAGAGAAACAAGTCAAATTGAAATAAAAGGTTTTATTGATCTTTTGCTTTACACATCGATTTATAACTCGAGCCGTGAAAGTGTGTTGTCACGTTTTGCTACTGATGGCACGGGCAAAGAAATAATTAGAGCTACTATGTCAAAACATAGGTTCTGTGTTTTACTTGTAGCTTTGTGTTATGATAATTTTGAAGATCGTGAACAACGTATAAAAGAAGACCTTGGATATGCTATTTCCTATTTTCTGTTAATGTTTGTAACCAATTCCCAGGCTAGCTATACACTGGGTACCAAGGTAACTATCGACGACATGCTGATAACGTTTCGTGTCCGATCAAGATTCAAAGTTTACATGCCAAGAAAAACTGAGAAATATGGCCTTAAAATGCAGTTAATGGTAGACTCTTAGACATTTTTTACTTATGATTTATATCTTTATACAGAAAAAGGTTTCGATGGCTACTCTTTATCGAAAGAAGATCAAAAACGATCTGTACCAACCCAAGCCGTACTGAGGTTATGCGAACCAATTATAGCATCTAATCGTAATATCACTACGGATAATTGGTATTATTCCATAGATTTCGCAACTCGAAAAACCGAGGGTCCAACAATAAGACTGAAATACCTAAACAGTTTTTACGAAATAGAAATAGAGATGTTGATCTTTCTATATTCGGATTCACCAAAGACGTAACTCTAGTTAGTTTGTTCCAAAAAAAATCGAGGCGTAATTTTATACTCACGTACGCACGCAATTGAATACTACAATAATACTAAGGGAGGCGTGGACTCAGTTGTACAGAAATGCACCGCGTATACTTGCAGTCGACGAACATCTCGACGGAACATCATCTGTATTTTATCGCATTGTTGTTTTGTCGGGAGCTCAGGAGTCAATGCTAATATAATATATAGTCAGCAGACTAATGTGAAAAATCTGAATCAAAAAAAGAACAAGACTAATTTTTTCTGAAAACAGTTGCCGAAGATCTCAATTGTATAAATTTGAAAACTCGTCTTTACAATACAACCATGCCTCGAGAGATTCGTACACTATTTCACGTTTTACTAAAATAGACGTGCGTGATTAACCGAGTCCATCGCAAACTGATGATATTTTATCGAGAGATTTTTACGGTGAGAGCAAATATTTCTATACTTGCAGTTATATGAAACAAACTAAGACTGGTTATCTTCGCACTGTCTGTAAGAAGCCAATCTGCCTTACTTGTTCCATTAAAGTTATATAATACAGCCTATATACGTCCCACTGCTGGGCACAGGCCTCCCCTCATTTCTGAGAGGGTTTTCGGGCAAGGAAGTGACCGCCGTGCTGCCCCAATGCGTATTGGCGAACTTCACATGTCTTCAAAATATTTTTTTTCTTATTTCTCAGACATGCAGGTTTCCTCACGATGTTTTCCTTCACCGCCGAGCACGTGGTAAATCAGCACTTAAAATTACCATTAACAATTTCATTGGTGCCGGCGGGGATTGAACCCAGGTTACTCGCGTTCTGTTATATTTACAGCGACCGTTAACCATCTGAGCTACCACGGCTCTTGTTCTGACCTGTTGTTGTTCCAGAGATATGCCAAAAATGTGTAACACATTAGTATGTTAACTTGTTGCACGTTTTGAAATATTGTGTAGTGCCATTATTAATTATTATTATTATTATTAATTACCTCATAATGTCTTCTATAAGAAAAAATATGTTATTTTGTCCTAGAGTTACATTCCTTTTTTCTTCAGTAAGTCGTAGCGATTTTTGATGACTGTTCATTTTAAATTATTTGTAAACTTAAGAAATGTGCATGTTAATTTGAGTTTATCACAAAATGTTACCGGATATGTACGATACTTCTAGCTAACACAATAGAAGTTTAATAAATAACAACATAAGTAGGTTTTTAGTTAGTTTTTATTTAGAAATTAAAAAATGAGGCCCAGGGACTCATGTTAATACTGCTGTGTTTCGTATGGTGAATGCAGAGAACTGGACACCCTTTTTCACTGGAAACGAGGAATTCCATCTTAATCCTCAGGGGTGACAACGCATCTGCGTTTGATTCTTAATCGAGGATAAATGAAGATGTCTATGGGCCACAGCATCCACTCACCATCAGGTGGACCGTAGGCTCGTTTGTCACCCTTATTCTGTACAAAAATACTTTTAAGTTTACACACGCAGCTTAATGCATGAAACAAAGGCTACAGATGCGTTGTCTCCCCTGAGGATTATAAAATGCCTCAGGGCCTGTAATTATACTGGCTCTATATAGTATATACTCTTCAGATCGTGACGCAGCGATGCAAGCACTTCTTTTTCGTTTTGTGTAGTTTTATTACCTAACCAGTCGGACTCCTACTACCTATAGGAGCTACCTACAGCCTACCCCAGCTTAGTTTTTGTACGTTCTATTAGTTGTTACTTTACTAGTAAGTAGTAAGCTAACCTATTAAGCCGTCTTACTAGACAGTAAACAGTATTACTCATATAAAATCTATTAAATAGTTATCATGTGCTATATTTTATTTGAGACTTTAAAGCAAACAAAACTAAAAGCTGAAATTCGTTTTTCTTTATAAGCAGTTACAGTTTTCAACACAAAGAAAAGTTATAAATGTGTATTTGTCAATAACTGTTCAGTAACAAATGGCGGTCTTTATAAGGTTGATTTATGTAACTCGCGTTATTGATTTTTTAACATATTGCTGCCGCGTGGAAAGAAATATAAATAGCAGTTGAAAAGGTTCACGTGAGGAAGTACACATTTCTTATCTCCTGCGTTAGCACGGTTAAACGGTGAAAAATGTTTTAGGTTTCGTAAACGTATTCTCTTTATAATGAGTCTTGGTCAAGTTTGTACGGTAAATAACTTTGCTCTGTGGTGGCGGATTACAAGAATCTGTCGATCCAGAGTTTGGAATTAGGCGCTGTTTCAAACCCGGTTTTCGGAACACATGTAAAGACTTTGGCTCTGTACCCGATCTTTTCTAGTCATCTCACCCATGAGGACTAAGATGGAATGCCTCAATCTTGATTTTGTACATTAAATACGAAAAAACTTTTTCCCCATATAAGTTTTTGCTAGTGTCCGCTATCTTTTTTTATGTGACTAGAAGGTTCTGTATTCTAAAAACTTATTTATATTTTACTTATTGAATTTCTTTGTTATACTCAAGAATCCACGGCATATATTATACACCATATTTGCATATACCACGAAAAATTGCAGGCGTAAAAATTTTCCTACTACAAATACCAAAGTACATTTGTAATTTAAGCATTGACTTATATATTACTAGCGTAAGGTCCGGGCCGACCAAACAACTAAAACGGACCAGTGCGCTGGCCCTAAAATTACAGTTTAGGGCCAACGCGAATCGGTCGACAGTAGTGCGCGCGAAGGACAAATTTGCCTGTCACAAATATGTCTAGTAGCGTGGTAAAAGAATGCAAAAATTACGGTACAAAGATTTAAAAAAACATGGGATATCGTATCATCGGTAAACCTTATATTAATTTTGTTACAGTTAAATTATTATATAAACGCATTTTTAAAGTTTTATTTTACAGTTAGTTTGGTTACGTTACCAGGCCAGGGTTGGATTCAGATCCTCAAAAAATTGTACGTGGAAATTGAAATTATACAATTTAAAAAAAATTATATCACGTTTGACGTTTCATGTTTCTTTTTCCCATGTGCGGGGATTTTGGCGTTACGCGTCTAGTTTGTGTATACATTTCGTTTTTTGACGGTTTTATTTTTATTTCTGTTTAATTTTTGTCTATAGAACTTAGTGTAAATTAAATTTTGAATATTGGTACCTAATATATTTTATATTCAATAAATGTAAAACGAAAAGAGTACAAAATAAACCATATCTGCTTAATTGAATCTAAAAAGCTTCTGGAGCATAGAGTTTTATCGTGGTAGCCCCTCATCATAGTTGTATCAAGGATGCAACATAAATGCGATCGAGCATTGATTGACCAGAAAGGGAGCTGATTCTAATTTTATTGAAAAACGCGGTACTCATGTACAATACAAAAAATCTCGATATCGCAGGGTTAATATTAAAATGTAAAGGGACCCAATAATAATATAAGTCAACCTTTAGGTAAAATTATGTTATTTTCGCTTTGTAATATTACGATACTATATACTACAAGCTATGAAATAATGGTAAAATTAGGATAATTATAATACGAAATGCGACCCTGGTTACGTAGTGTTTTGATACGAAGTTTGTATTATGACAGATGCGCTACTTTTTCTTGTATGAAAAAGTTATGAGTAAAATATTTAGATGGGCCTATGGGCCTGAAGACCAAGTTGGAACGGTTTCCTGATTAAAAAATATAGTAATTCTTGAGCTGTCGTCACTTATAACCAAACACAGTTAGGGTCACCAGGGTCTAGAATTGAGGATACGGATGCACGTTGTTAATAATCTTGATTTTTGGAAAAAGGTCAGGTCTTCAGTAAATATTCAATAAAGTAAAACGACAGTTTTATTTATTTCAATTAATATTTTGAGCCACTACGCAGAAAAAGCTTTTTCTTAATTTGACGTATTGCCTCATTGCCTGTTATAACGTGTATAATGTAAAATCTTGAAATTAAAATTGCCACAACAAATTATTTAAACCATAATATTCTTAATTATAATATAAGTACGTTACGTTATAGTTTCACATAACCGAGTTCTTTTTTACAACACCCCTTTCATAATTTCTGATTAAATTTTAAACTCAATTAGCTTACAAGGCTTGCGACAAAACAAAAATAAAGTTGGATTTTGTGTTAAAATAAAGGTAAAAGATATTGTGTGGCTTATTATCGTCGAAAATATATTTGGTCATATTTGGATGTAAGCTTCACCCATTTTGAAATATTTTAACGCCATCGTCATTCTTTGTGGCAGATTGTCAACCGCAGTATTTAAGGTCTTTCTTTGTAATTTTAAGATTCGGTGATTTCTATTTGATATTTTTAAACAATTAGAGCCAGTGTTGCTGGTGACGAGAACATCTCACGGTAACGATCTCCATTTACTCACAACAGCACCCATAGCATCATCAAAGATGTAAAGTCCAATTACTCACATCTACTACATCACGCATAATGATTTTGATGAAAATCTGGGTCGCTGTTCAATTTGGTTAACATAAAACTGCTGAGTTTCTTTTGAGAACTCTTGAGTTTCCCACGGCGCTCATGGCCTTGAAGTATAAGTTTTTAAGTCATCTGAACTTTATATGGCAACATGCCCAGGTATTTTTTAGGATAGTCTGTAGAGAGGTCCACTTTATTTCTAACTGTTGAGAACGGTAGACAATATCAGATCTTCAGCTACACTTTCACAAACACTTTTTTTATAGAAGAGGGGACGGGCATGCATTTTACCTGATGGTAAGTGGCTACCGCTGCCCATGAAAATCGCAACACCACAGGAATTGCAGGTAGATGCCGGCTTTTAAGAAAGGAGTAATTTCTTTCTTGAAAGTCCGTAAGTCGTATAGGTCCGTAAAATCGCCGATGATAAACAATTCCACAGACAAATTGTACGAGGAAGAAAACTCGTAGTACAACGCACAGTAGTAGACCGCCATGCACTATCAATATTCTGCTCCATACGATCTCTTCTGGCACGATGAGGAACTTAAGGTTAAACGTTAGATTAAATTGTTTTGATTTCTACCGAAAATTGGTCGCAATTTTCTCAGGATTTTCGCAATAGAAGTTTTATTTGAGTAGAATTTTAAATAATTAAAACACGTTCCTCAAGAATCCCATGTAAAATTTTCCGTAGTTACACAAAATAATTATTATCTGTTCGGTAATAATTATTTATTACACAAAATAATTATTACCGAACAATTTCCGAAATTTCCGCTAAAAATAGTGGCAAAAAATTCTATATCTACCTCTATGTTGTAAATAATAAAATAATGTAATCAGTGCTCTATTTCTATTGAATAAAACTACTTTCACGGATTTTCTCGCGTTTAATTGTAGGTACTTAATTCTAATCCCTGAAGTTTCACCTACGACCACAGAGGACTGAAGGGAATGACCTCCCCGTAACCCGGAGTACCTTCAGCTTATATTTAATTATTGGTGCAGAAATGCTATGCTATGCTGGTGGTGTAGAAAGCACCCGAAACGGCGGAAATTAATAATAAATACAATTAAACGCAATAAAATCCATAAAAGTAGTTTTATTCATAACATAGTGTTCGCGTAAATATAAGAAATCATTATACTATATTTTTAATCAACACTTTTGAGAAAATATTTCAAACCCCCAAACGATTACTTAAATTTTTTTTATAATTAATTATATAATTTTATACGACTTAACCCCCGCGCGGCAAGGACGGGACAGCGCCATGGGAACGCTTTTGTACACATCCGCGGCACCACCAGCGCCGGCCACTCCATAGCAGATCCTTCTCCTCCCCCTTCTTCTTCTCATGTAAGGCGCACCAGGAACACAAGAAAAAAGAGAATTCAGAAGGACCAGCTATCTCGACCCAGGCAGCGAATCTGGTCTCTGACGTCGTGAGGAGAGCGGTGTCTCGCAATACTGACACTTCTCTACCCCAGCGACTCCATCGTGGCTGCATAGACAGAGGAAGGACGACATCGCCAAGGAGCTCACCAACCTACTTTCAAAGTGGGCTTGCCAAGCCCATTCGTAGTGGCCACCTGCGCATGTCCTTCACATTGGGATAGCCATGTGTGTTTCTCTTTATTTGCTATGGGTGACGCTGGCCGGGCCATGACTTCTGAGCCCTCCCGTCACGATAAGACGGTAACCCGTTCGGCGGGGCGTATTGACATCCTGAGAGAATTTTAATGGCTCGGATCTCGCTTGACCTTAAATAAATAAACTTTAAAAATTGAGTCAGGAAAATTTAAACTGGAAGAACTAGCCAGACTATTTTCTCTTCCTTAGCGTTCTTTGTATAGAGTATAGTAATTTAAGTTCATAGTAATGGACGGAGTCATGTGAGTAGGAGTGGGGCATTAGTGGTGTGTTACTTTACTTTTATAATTATTTATTACACTCGTTAAATAGCGAGTGTTACCGATACGATACAGCTTACTAAAGTCCATTGCTGAACAAGGCTTCCCCCATAGATTGCCTCATAGGGATATATTTTCCATAGTTGCCACGCTTGCTAACCGGGTTTGGCAGCCGGAATTTTTACTTTTAGTCATAATTAAGAACACGCTGCTGCTTATCTCCTGATTTGTTTCCCTCTGTCGCCTCTTAGGACAGCCACAAGATGATAATATGAGTTAGTGGATATTCTTACACCGCAACAACGCGGTCAAAGGTCTCAACAATTATCGAAAATAATACGTACTTCCTATTCGTACTTTTATAATCAATACAATGTATTTCGAAACTCGAATTTCGAATATTACGTAATACAATAGCATTATGCAGTCTCGTCTAATGTGACACAATGCTTTGATGTAATGAAACGAGAGGTTTTGGTACGGGTAGAGCGCGCTATTGTTTAAACAATGACGTATTATATATAGACACGTCATGAACGAACATCGCGGCACTTAAAAACGGCGAAAATACTAGAACTACTTATCATCATCATCATCATCATTACAGCCCTTCACAAGTCCACTGCTGAACATAGGCCTCCCCCAAGTAATGCCACAAAGCACGGTCCTGAGCCACCTGCATCCATCGACTTCCTGCATATCTTACCAGGTCGTCACTCCATCTAGTGGGGGGTCGCCCTACACTACGCCTACCGGTACGAGGCTGCCACTCAAGAACCTTTCTTCCCCATCGACCGAACTACTTATACGTGTGAAGAAAGAGAAAGAAAATATGACACCGTAGGTACGGCGGGATGCCTGTTGCTTGACTACTATCTGCATGCGCCGGCCGCCATTAGACAACGTCTTCGAATAAAATGAAATGAAAATGGGTAGTTTTGTGAACTTACGCATGAAATGACACATTTTTGTCTTTAACTTTTGGGGTATAATTTGTACATCGTCTGAAAACACACGACGGCATGTTTTCTTTATGTTTTGCACAGGTTTACACACACGAATCACGATATAATAAATTTAAAACAAACGTAGCGTCGCGCGACAGGTTGGTGCGTGACTAAGCGCGATGTGGCCAATTGGCTTCATTTCATCTTGCCATTTTAGAGTGCGGACAACGTATCTATAAGTTTATACATCATTGTGTTTAAACGACTCGTGCAGAGAACCATTATCCTTTGATGAATAGTACCCGGTTGACCGAGCTTTGCTGATGATCTATGAGCCACAGCACCCGCTTGTCATCTTTATTCCAAAAATTTCAACCATTAAGTAGTTCCTCAAGAGGGCGTTGTCACCTTTCTTGAAGAACAAGACCACCGCACTTCTGCTCCACGCCTCCGGAGTAGTGCCACCATGGAGGACGGAATTAAAGAGCCTCTGAAGGACTTCAAGTACCGGTTTTCCACCCGCTTTCAGAAGCTCCGCTGTAATTCCATCCTCGCCCGGGGACTTGCCGTTTTTAAGGTGCTGGAGAGCCATTCTAATCTCGCTCAGACTGACGTCCGGGATATCATCGGAATAGTGTCGGATAAGACCCGCTCTTGGATCGTTACTCACACTTGCGTGTGGCTCCAACGATGATGTGTACAGCTGCCCATAGAACCTCTCAATCTCACTCAGAATCTCAGGTGTCCCGGAAACGATGCTGCCACACTCAGTCTTCAGCTTTGACAGTTGGCTCTTACCGGCAGACAGATCTCTGGCAACGACTTTGGAGCCCTGGTTCCGCTAAATCGCTTCTTCAATACGAGCAGTATTAAATTTGCGTAAGTCTCGCCGCATGCATTTGGAAATCTGTCTGTTCAGTTGCCTGTATGCTGTCAAATCTGTCGACGATTGCAGCCTCATCTCCCGTCTAACAGCCATGAGATTAAGAGTGTGATCGGAGAGCTTTTGTGTTCTTCTGCGGCCGGTCTTGCAGAACTTAGCTCCGACCGCATGGACAGTTTCCACGAGCTTGTCATACATATCGTCCACTGCATTGCAATCTTCTAGGCACTGAAAGCGGTTACGTAACTCGAGCTGAAAGGTTTCGGGATTCTGGATTAGAGCACGAGGGGGACGAAGCGTTGACTTCATTAGATGAGACCTCTCCAACTTAACGTTTAGGTTCAGTGTGCCTCTAACCATTCGGTGATCGCTGCCAGTTTTCACCCTTGCGATCACTGAGACATCACTGAACAGTTGACGTCTGAAATAATACTAGTTTTTACGGAATTTATCGCGTATATTTAACTTTTTAATACCCGACGTTTCGAGAGCTTTACAGCACCCATGGTCACGGGAAGGACTGAGATATTTAACGTCCAGATGTCATAGTTAACCGCGGTTACCATAGATTAAAATTTAACTTTTGTTCCGATCTACACAGTATGTACTTATGGTATCATGAAGCCTTGCAGTTGTATGCTTGGGTTGGGATTTAATTTTATTTATTATAGGATCCCAAGCAGATGGTAGCACCCAGCCGTCTTCTCTATTGAAATTGGGGTGTTTTTTGATTTCAATAGCCTCGCGAATCATCCTTGGAAGGAATCGGTGTTCTTTAGCGAGGATTTGTGGTCTATCAAATCTGATGTAGTGACGGGGGCGATCCTGTACATGTTCACAGACTGCAGACTTCCCGGAGCGTCGATTCTTCATATCAGCTATATGTTCTTTGACGCGGGTTTTAATTGATCTTTTAGTTTGTCCTATGTAGGAGAGACCACATTCACAATCAAGCTTGTACACTCCTGCATCTTGCAGAGGGACGTTACACTTGACTGATGGTAAAAACTGACCAATCTTCTTCGACGGCTTGAAGTATGTTTTGATGGAAGCGCGCTTCAAGATGTAGCCAATCTTGTCAGTGACTCCTCTAACATATGGCAGTACAGCAGGTACATGCTCGACTGTGGCCGGCTTCACTCGTTCTCTGTGACGTAGGCGCAGGACCCGAAGCTTGTTGTCATGCAAAACTTGCTTGACGTGTTGGAGCTCGGCAGCCAGGTGTTTACTGTCACAGATCCCTCGTGCTCTCTGAAACAAAGATTTACCCACGGTAGCTAACTGTGAAGGATGGTGGTGAGAATCATCGTTTAAATATCTATCTGTATGGGTCTTTTTTCTATACACAGTATGGCTCAAGGTGTTATCAGGATTCCGAATTACTAACACATCTAGAAAAGCTAAGGAATTGTTTGCCTCTAACTCCATTGTGAACTGAATTTTAGAATTTATAGAGTTAAGATGGTCTAAAAATGCAGTTACTTTATCTAAAGGTAGAATTGTGAAAGTGTCGTCTATGTACCGCTTGTAGAATCTTGGATTTATGGGAGAAGTAAGCAGGGCTTTCTCCTCAAAGTCTTCCATGAATATGTCGGCGACAAAGGGAGATACAGGTGAGCCCATCGCCACACCATCTACTTGCTTGTAGAACTCCTCCTTCCACAATAAGTAGCCAGATGTAAGGCAGTGTCTGAGTAATACTGCATATTCTACGGGCATGTTGTTTTCCTCCAGCCTCCTAGTTACAATTGAGATGCAGTCTTCAACAGGTAAGCATGTAAACAATAACTGCACATCAAACTGACCATAGTTTCATTGTCTGCCAGACGCAGGTTTTTAATCTCGCTGACAAAATGGTAGGAATCCTTTATGTGTGCTCTTGTGTGTCCCCTGAGCGGTGAGAGTATTTTCGCTAAGTGTTGAGCCAATCTGTAAGTTGGTGAATCGATTTGGCTCACTATGGGACGTAATGGAGCATTGGGCTTGTGTATTTTTGGTAACTCATACAACTTTGGTGATTTGGCGCACGTAGGTATTATACATTTTACGTCCAGATTTAATTTTTCGGAGTGTTTGTTTATGAGGTCACTAGTTGTTTTTAGTGTGCTATTTGTTGGGTCGTTTTTAACCTTTTTATAAGTACTTACATCCGACAAAAGTTCTTGTATTTTAGAATTATAATCTGACGTATCCATGACTACCGTGGCGTTTTCCTTATCTGCGCGGAGAATCGTAAGTTCTGGTTTATTGCGTAGGTTCTTTAACGCTATAAATTCGTCTCTGGGAAAATTCGGTTTAGGCACTGAACATCGACGTAACATAGACGAAATGTCTTGACGTATCGCCTCCAAATCTTCTTTCCGCATATTGTTTTTAAATAAACAGTCCTCGACGCTACAGATAATTTCTTCGTACGGTAATCTGCGCGGACTTATAGCGTAATTGAGTCCTTTGGATAAAACCTTAATTGTTGCATCATCCAGTGTTTGTTTTGACAGATTATAGAACGCGATTAATCTATGATCTGTGTTTGTCAATGGTTGCTTTTGGTTCTGGCATTGATTCGGATGTTTGACATTTGATTTGGCCGTTAATTTTTGATATTTTTCTATATGTTTGTTTTTGCATTCGTTATATTTACTAATTTCGCGTTTATTTAATGTTTCCATGCAAAAATTATAATCAAACGTCGTTAAAACTTTCTTTAATTCACTGTGGTAACGCCAGTTAACAATCTACTTTATCAACATTACATTACATATCGCATTGAGTTCGTCCTAAGTTATATCTACTTTATCAACATGAATAGTGCATATTTTTTGTTTCCTTCCTTCCTTCCCTTTCCTACCGCACGCGCTGCCGCCGAGGTGAAAAAGAGGATCTCGGCGCGCGTCAGTATACTAAGTGATATTACGCCATCCGCAACGCACGGTCACCCGTCGCGTCTTATATATATTAACCGCAAACCGCGCAGGATGAACATTGAGTTCTCCTGTTTATGTTTAATATTCACCGCATCAGACATTGTGTCTTTGTAACTCATAAAAGTGTGAGACGCCCCCGTAAGGGCAAAGGTGGAGAGTGTGGGACTTCACGAGACTGTTCCGAGAGTGCGTGTGCGCCGAACCACGTGGAGAGCTCGCTGCATAGCAGACACTCCAGGAGGAAGGCACGGCAGCCCTCATCAGGTCAGTGCGTGCTATCCCACCTATTTATTTTCCCCTTTGCCGTATGCACCAAAATTACAGTCCACTAAATCTTTATCGAAGATACCTTAAGTTACTTGACTTTCCATTTTTAATGGTCCTTCTCGCTGGATTGACCTTGACTTTCCATTTTTAATGGTCACTTCTCGCTGGATTGACCTTGACTTTCCGCCCTTATTAGATCGTTATCGTAATAAGCGTTTATATAATTAATTATTTATATTTTAATCCGACTTCGGATTAACCCCGCCCTTATTAGAACACTAGAATAGGTCCTAATAGGTGACATTCATAGTAATTTTAAAACTATATTCATAGAATGAATAAGCATATAATTATCTATATAAATTATTTGTTGTATGTTCACATCACGTCATCAACTTTTAACTACATCTATAGATTATACTGTTAAATTACATTTATTATTTGCACATATATTTAAGCATTATATTTGTTATAAATAACTTCATAATTATTATAAAATTTAACAATTAAAGTTCATCGTTAACAAAACTAATATTTAATAATTCAAACGCGTAGCGAGGTCGCTTACAGACTACCCGCTTATAATTATATTATTTTACGCCGCATAACTTAAGTTGTAATGCCGCCTAAAAAACAAATAGCATCGAATAATAGCGATTCCTCGGATAATGAGGGCACACCTGATGCTGAGTTGGTTTTATTGTTAGCTAAACGAGATGCTTTATTTGAAATAGTGCAAAAAATATATGATATGTCCTCGGACATCCACACAAACACTTCCACGATGGAGCGTTTCCTTGATGGAAGTTCTAATATTAACCTGTACGCCAAGCCATGCTCACTTTCGATCGCGCAATACCAACCTTACGCCCGCCAAGTAGTGATCGAATTAGATCAGAATTATGTAAACATGTCTACCTATGAAAAAACTATTTTTTCGTTTTAAACAAAACCAAAGACACTATGCAATAGATATTAGTATCAAAGACAAAGATATGCTCTTTTATTTTAAACCATAACCTGGCAATGTTTCTTAGAAAAAAAAAAAAGAAATCACTCTGAACTTCCGGCGTTCCACGTGTCACTTTGATGAAGGTCCGTCCGTCTTTTTTATAGAATTTTATATTTGTGTCTGGACTAAAAACGAAAGTATTATACTTTTTTATATTCCTTGTAATATAGTCAACACGTAGATATGTAATTTGTGGTATAAAAAGTGAAAAGTAAATTGCCAAAAGTACTTCAAATTCCGAAAGGCCTGTTTTGGCGGGCGGGTTATAAATGTGTTATTTTTCAAATTCTCATTTATTTTTAGTGTAAAATGTAAGTAAAAATAGTTTTCCTACATATTTTGAAATAACATGACGTTGTATTTATTTCAAATTCACACGAACATATTTTAGAAATATTGTTCGAAATGTCACAGATAAAATATTATTTTATTTTTTTTTTTTAATTTTTTAATATTTTAATATTTTGGTATGAGTA
This sequence comes from Parnassius smintheus behrii, assembly GCA_036936625.1. Classification (NCBI taxonomy): domain Eukaryota; kingdom Metazoa; phylum Arthropoda; class Insecta; order Lepidoptera; family Papilionidae; genus Parnassius; species Parnassius smintheus. The sequence goes on along the minus strand of JAUPFT010000027.1, from coordinate 4,641,221 downwards.
ACGAATGGAAACACATAAAACATAAAATATACATATTTCCAAACAATTTCATACAAAAACAAAGGTGTAGAATTCAAATTAGTAGTAATTTTGTCACTAAAATTGAAGTTTATACTACTATTATGCTATACAGTGTAATTTATATACTTTATTACAATTTCTAGCAACCAAAAATAATTTTATTCGATAGTTTATACATTCAACAAGACTTCCTGTAAGTTTTATCCATAAATATTGTCTCAAAGTGAAAATATAGCAAAATTTGCAATATTGCAAAAAATTTCCTAACCTAGAAATTTTCCCGCCAAAAAGGTCCCGAGTGAACGGGAGTGTAACATGGCGCGCGCTCGCTTGGCGTACAGGTTAATGCTTTACGTATTGAGTTTAAACAGGTCTTAGATAATTATAATTCACATTTATTAAAAATAAACCCTATTGCTAAACCTGATTATAACAGCCTCATTGCGTTTGAGTCTCTTTGCGGTAGAATAAATAGGCTTTATTTACAATATTCGCAATCTAATTTACAAAGTACTAGTACACCATCTAAAGCCAGATTCACACTTCCGCCTATCGAACTTATGCCATTTTCGGGTGACATTCGCTCATGGCCTTTATTTTATGCTAGCTTTAAATCAACCGTCCATGACAACACATCGCTTACCGACGCTGAAAAGTTATACTATTTGCTAGGTAAACTAACGGGCAAAGCCCTATCTGTATGCTCAGGTATAACTCCTTGCGCTGAAAATTATAAAATTTTATTGCAAGCACTCGTCGACAAATATGAAGACCGGCGTATGCTAGCATCTACATATATTAATCAGATGTTCGAATTTAAGCCATTGCAATCGGCCACCGCAAATAATTTTGATTTATTTACTGATAACTTTATAAGTGCAGTGCGCGCTTTACAAAACTTAAAGTTAGATAATCTCGGGGAATTAATTGTTCTTCATATCGCGCTTAAGAAGCTGGACCCGGATACCATTCGCTCTTTCGAATATAGTCATAACTCGATGGTACCTACCTTTGATGATTTAGTAAATTTTATTAAGACCCGCTCCAAAGTTTTGCAACGCACCGATTCTAGTACAAATTCTAATAGCGCACCAAACAATCGACGAGGTAACGGTAATAATCGTCGCTGTAATAATACTTCGTCGCCGAAGTATCAGGCGTACGTAAGCACGACGACTAGTTGCTCAAAGTGTCTGTGCGATAATATTGTGCATCAACACCTATTTAAGTGTGCAGACTTTAATAAAATGACGCCGCAGGAACGATTTAAATGCGTAAAGAGTAACAATGCATGTGTGAATTGTCTCAGTTTAAGTCATCGAGTGTCTAGTTGCTCTTCAAATTATAGTTGTCGAGTTTGTAAATTTAAACATCACACATTGTTGCACTTCCACCGCAGAAGCGATAATGCTTCCCCTGCGCTGGCGCGTTCTCCACCGCTTCAGCCAGTTACACTGAAGTCTACAACCCCCGCGCCCGCACACTCGCCACCCCTCACCGCAGGTGCGCGTTCAGACGTCGCGCTGTGTACTTCGTTCAAGAATGTTTCTCAACGTTCACCGCCTCCCGCGCGCGCAAGTCGTTCGCAGAGAACTGTTTTATTATCAACCGCTCAAGTATTTGCTTACGATGCTAAGGGAGAGAAACAAATTATTCGTATATTATTAGACTCCGCGGCTCAAAGCCATTTTATGACTAAAGAGTGCTGTCATCGTTTAGGCGTTCAACAACACGATACCGAATGTACTGTAGTAAAGGGATTCGGTGGAGTTGAAAAAATTGTAAAATCGAAATCGATTGATATTAAAATTTTCTCACGATTCGACTCGAATATTAACTTCAATATTTCAACGCTAGTTGTTGATCAAATCACCGACCTTTTGCCCACCGCTGTGGTAGACACATCTGTCTTATCACACTTCCATGGCATAAGACTCGCTGATGAATGTTATAGCATGCCTAATAAAATTGATGTTTTGATAGGCGCATCCCTTTTCCCGCACTTACTATGTCCAGACGTAATTTATTCGTCTAACGACTTGTCCGGGCCCTCGGCTTTGAATACGGTATTTGGTTACGTTATTATGGGCTCAGTGCCGACACTTCAGGTAAATCATTCTTTAACGTGCTGCTCAGTTCTAGAGTCTCCTATCGTTGACAAATTAGTGCAACGATTTTGGGAGCTTGAACAGCCACCCTCCGCACCGCCCATTCAGTGTCCTTCAGACATTGAATGTGAAGAGTTTTATAAATCTACGACATCCCGCGATCCTTTTACTGGTAGATATATTGTTGGCCTGCCATTTAAAGATGACGTTTACTCTCTCGGAGATTCTTATGAAACCTCTCGACGACGATTCATGTGCTTGGAGAGGAAACTTCAAGCCTCGCCTACATTAAGGTTAGCATATGATGACGTCGTAAAGGAATACTTAGCTAAAAATTATATATCACCCGCACCGCCGTATGACTCTCATGAACCCGCTCCAATATATGTCATACCGCATCATGGAGTCTTACGCGAAGATAAGAAGTCAACGCGTCTGCGCATCGTTCTGGATGCTAGCAGTAAGACTAGCACTGAGCGATCATTAAATGATATTCTGCATTCAGGACCAAATTTGCAAGGCGACTTGTTCAATATAATTTTAACTTTCCGCTTACATCCAATCGCTATGACAGCCGACTTTCGCCAACAATTTCTGCAAATAGTTGTTCGCGATTCTGATCGTCGTTACCAATGCTTCCTATACCGCTTCCGTCCACAAGACCCACTTGTGTTATACCACTTCAATCGCGTGTGCTTCGGTTTAACTTCGAGTCCATACCATGCATTGCGCACGGTAAGACAGCTCATTGATGACGACGGCGCAAAGTATCCGCTTGCGAGTCGTATCGCATTTACTTCGCTATATATGGACGACATCGCGTTCTCTATGCCCAGTGAATCCGAGGCCAGTGAGACCTCTCGGCAGCTGATAGACTTATTCAAGGGTGCCCAATGGGATCTGATAAAATGGCATAGCAGCCGTCGATCTGTTTTAGATGACCTCCCTACTTCCCATAAAATTACAGGAGAAGTAGAGTTCGATAAATCAATGCCACATAAAATACTAGGCTTGCATTGGTCTACCGATAGTGACGCCTTTTATTTTAAGATATCTGTTCCCGCCGATATGACGTGCACTAAGCGCGCCATCTTATCTACTGTCGCTCGCCTGTGGGACATAATGGGTTTCGTTGCTCCCACAGTCGCGTACGCCAAATTGTTAATAAAGCAGCTTTGGCAACTTAATTTAGATTGGGACGACATACCACCACCGCCAATTATTAAGATGTGGAGGCAATTCTGTGCTGAATTACCGGCTCTTAATAATTTACGTATCCCGCGACATGTTGGTGTATCCAAAAACTGTACTGCGTCACTCCTGGGGTTTTCCGACGCCAGCGAGCACGCATACGGTGCCGTAGTCTACATACATGTAAAGAGCGTCAATGGTAACACCGTCCAGTTGATTTGTGCAAAGACTAAAGTCGCACCGACGAAACCACTATCTATTGCACGCCTTGAGCTTTGTGGAGCGGTTTTACTCTCAAAATTGCTTCGCAGAGTACTCGACAATTATACTCTTGACCTTGCAATATCAGTCTATGCCTTTGTAGATTCAAAAGTAGCTCTGTACTGGATAAAGAGTTCGCCACACAAGTGGCAGACCTTTGTTGCAAACCGCGTTGTTCAGATTACCGACAATATTCGCGCTGATAACTTTTATCATGTCGCAGGTACTGAGAATCCCGCTGACATACTTTCACGTGGCGTTACGCCAAATAAATTAGTTTCAAACCCCCTGTGGCTCCATGGGCCTCAGTGGACTTCGTTAGATCCATCTCAATGGCCTCTTCGTACTTTAGACAATGAGGTTATTGCAAATATGCCTGAGAAGAAGATTTTGTCGCACACTGTGTGCACATCCGTCTGTAATTCTGCGATTTATGAGCTCGCACTCCGCATCTCTTCTTGGAGTAAACTTCTACGTATAATTGCGTACGTGTGTAAGTTTGCTAAATTATTGCCCCGCCGCAGCACTACTGTAGTGACTGCTGATGATCTCAGTTTCTCTGAGGTTATAATCCTCCGCGCCCTGCAAAAACAGCATTTTGCAGTGGAATATTTAAATATTGAAGGTAACAAACCTTGCTCGCCCGCTTTCAATCGTTTAAGGCCTTTTATTGAGAATGGTTTAATCCGCATTGGTGGTCGTCTTTCGAACTCCGCATTAGATTACACGCAAAAACATCCAATTATACTCCCGCGCAGTGATCATGTAGTGAACATGATCATTGACTATTATCATATTAAAAATTTACACGCTGGGCCTGAATTGTTATTGTCATTGCTCCGTCAAAAATTTTGGATACTTTCCGCACGCCGCACTGTGAGAAGCAGAGTCTACAAGTGTAATATATGTTTCCGGCTTAGACCCCGTCCAACTTACCCTTTGATGGCTGATCTTCCCCATAGTCGTGTAAGACAAGCTATTAAGGCATTTACACACACGGGCTGCGATTATGCCGGTCCTATCGCATACACTCCTGTACGTCGTCGTGGTGTACGCAGCGAGAAGGCGTACTTATGTGTTTTCACATGCCTCACGACTCGAGCTGTACATATAGAAATCGCTACAGATCTTAGTAGTTCTAGTTTCCTCGCTGCGCTTAAACGTTTCCTCTCTAGACGAGGGCCGATTCAGTTTTTATATTCGGATAATGGAACGAATTTTAAAGGTGCCGCTTCGTATCTTCGCGATCTCTATAAATTTCTAAACGTTGACTACCGCCCAAAGCTTGAGCAAGAGTGTGCTGAGAATCGTATAACATGGAAGTTCATCTGTCCCAACTCTCCTCATTTTGGAGGCGCCTGGGAGAGTATGATCAAAGTCGTAAAAACGCATCTGTTCCGAGTTATCGGACATCAGTTACTTTCATACGAAGAGCTTAATACTGTTCTTGCGCAAATTGAGTGCTTGCTAAACTCGCGGCCCTTGACAGTATTAAGTTCTGATCCTGCAGAGCCTTCAGCTCTTACTCCGAGTCATTTTTTGAATACCGCACCTTTATTGTCATTACCCGCACCCAAAGTCAAATCTGACTCTACCAGTCTGTTACACAGGCATTCTTTACTGGATAAATTAGTTCAGTCGTTTTGGGACCGGTGGAGGACGGAATACCTTCACGGATTACAAGTTCATCAGAAGTGGAACACCCCGTCTACGGCTATCGTACCAGGCATGGTTGTAATTGTGATAAATGATAATGAACCGCCCCTTGCTTGGCCATTAGCGATTGTCGAGTCTGTTCATCCTTCGAAGGATGGCGTAGTTCGAGTAGTGACCGTGAGAACTACTAAGGGAACATATCTCCGTCCTGTTGCTCGTATTTGCCCTCTCCCAAGACAATAAATCACGATTATTTTGATTATAATTATTTATCTAAATTAGGAATTAAGTTTATATTTATATATATTAAAAAAGCATTAAACCGCAATATTATATTTATGTATACATTTTCTCGCTTACCAAGTAAGGTTAGTAGATGACATGCGCATTGAGCGCATCCTCTCACTTTATATACCGCTTATTTATTTGTTTTCCTTTTACTTTTTATATTACGGTTGTCTTTTAAAGGTGACCCTTTAAGGGCGGGAGGAAATGGTAACGCCAGTTAACAATCTACTTTATCAACATTACATTACATATCGCATTGAGTTCGTCCTAAGTTATATCTACTTTATCAACATGAATAGTGCATATTTTTTGTTTCCTTCCTTCCTTCCCTTTCCTACCGCACGCGCTGCCGCCGAGGTGAAAAAGAGGATCTCGGCGCGCGTCAGTATACTAAGTGATATTACGCCATCCGCAACGCACGGTCACCCGTCGCGTCCTATATATATTAACCGCAAACCGCGCAGGATGAACATTGAGTTCTCCTGTTTATGTTTAATATTCACCGCATCAGACATTGTGTCTTTGTAACTCATAAAAGTGTGAGACGCCCCCGTAAGGGCAAAGGTGGAGAGTGTGGGACTTCACGAGACTGTTCCGAGAGTGCGTGTGCGCCGAACCACGTGGCGAGCTCGCTGCATAGCAGACACTCCAGGAGGAAGGCGCGGCAGCCCTCATCAGGTCAGTGCGTGCTATCCCACCTATTTATTTTCCCCTTTGCCGTATGCACCAAAATTACAGTCCACTAAACCTTTATCAAAGATACCTTAAGTTACTGGCGTCTCCACACTGGATGATGTGTCTATGGATTTATTGATGTCATATAGACCGGAGCGTTTTTGTTGGATTACCGCCCGTAACAACTTTTTACTCACCTGATTTAAGATCTTAGCGCTTCCTTGAATGTCCTTTTTGGTGGATATTTTGACAAACGTAGGAATGAGATTATGGTCTCGGCATCTCTTCAAGAAAGGGGACAATCATTTTTGGGCCCACTAGAAATATTAACGTTACTTAATGGTGTTTACACCAAAAAAAGACACCAAATTATAATAGTAAATGGCCTATAGATTTTTCGAAAATGTAAACGGAATCAAGAATCCGAAAAAAAATTAGTTGTTTTGATATTCGTGTTCTGATCATTGGCTAAATATATTGTCTTAGAGATGTGCCGTGATAACTCGGAAAAAATCGACTCGAGTTGAAATTCAGGTAACTCGATTTTGAGCTCGAGATACGCAATTCAAATTAGCTGAACGAAGCTGTGTCAATTTGTCACAAATTATTTTTATAATTGTTCTTCCATACAACACAATTATTATTACTTCACTTAATAGGTAGTTATATATTACTTTTGGTATGCGTATCGACAATCTTCATATAATAATATCACTCTAACATTATGACGTAAGTCTTAATGTTATTAATAATTTGACAATCACAAATTAAATATAATCAATTTATATTATATGTAACATAAATTGATACAATATTATAAACATATTACCTAATATCAATTTATTTATTACATAATATATCAATAAATTGCTTTAATTAGTAAGTCGATTTCATCACTAAATTGTAGACAAACACTGCATTGGCCGTGCGATTTGAGTAGAATTTTGTGACTCGGGCCACTCGGGTTAATTTATGCATGTATGTCATTCTAGTTGTACACTAGTTTTTGAGTAAATCGACTATTTACAGAAAAGTTTATCACTAGAGTTGAGAGTAGCGATTACTTTAGTTAAACCATTTTTAAATATGTACCTTTATAAATAAGTAATATGTGGCAACATGAAATTAAAATTATAAATCAATATCATAAATCAAACTAAGTTTAGGTTTGTTTACAACATGCCAGATGCAAGTTTGAATTTGGATGCTACTTGTGATATCACCCGCAGCGACTTATTATATTATATACAAGTAAACTAGTGAAGTAATATCTATATAGCACCCTCTGAATCTATAAGATGCGCCGAGTTAACTCGGTAACTCGGTAAAATTTATTTTCTATCGATTATCGAGTTGGACAAATTCACTCGATTCACTCGAGTGAAATAAAACATGGTTGGAGTCGCATCATTATGGTAAGAACAAAATGAAGTTTTTATTTACAAGCATTTCTAGACTAATGTTTAAGAAAATATGGATATTATCAATTATCAGGAAGGTTAGCCAAATATTAATTGACACAAGTACGTATGTTTTTCTCTCCTTATTTTTTGTGGTAAAAATCGCAAATAAAACTGACGAGTTTAGGTTAATTAATATAAGAGTTTATTTTACACCTAGAATTTGTAAAAATGTATTATGAAGTTTGTTGAATAACCTAAAACAAATAACAAACAGGTCTTACAACTTTATTAGTTTGTTAAAAGTGACAAAGTAGTATTAAGTTTATGTTATTAGTAAAATCTAAATTAAATAATAAATAGAATAAATGCACAAAAGAAGTTATTATAATGTTAAAAGAAAATTAGAATCTTTGGGTCAAGGGACTTAAAGAGGGTTTTGAAGAGCAATTCATATAACTGCATTTGTGTACAAATAGGTACCTTATGTATTCAGCAAGTTGCATAATACTAAATAGTTTTTTTGTTAAGCCAGACACTGATCTTGGATTTATACCGGCCATAGAAGATAGGCAATATAAATGGTACATATATGTATGTGTAAAATATGTAGTAATTATTTGTACTCGAAGCAAATATAAAGTTTAATAATAATAGTTTGCATAAAAAAAGTGTAATGGTTCTATCTATTATGTTTAGACAGCTGTGTTGTTCACTCTGCAGAAAGGAATATTATGTTGTCATCCAGAATCAGATATACTTAATATAACAATAATATCTTTCTCTCCTATGTACATGAAATCTGTGAAAATAAAATGTGAGACAACTTTTACATAGTTGAATATCATTGATGTTAATCAATAATTACTGCTTCTGTATTTGATCAGCTGGAGCTGATTATTGCTGTATAATTTATAATAATTTCTTTATTATTTAACATATGAACAGGCAGATATAAGAAAATGCTCACAGAAATATGTAAATACAGTTTATTGACATTGAAGGCATAGTCGTATCTCATATCTCTTATTATTAAAAATGTCCTCGTAATTCCTATATAATATAGAAAAATAATATATTGATAAGAATTATTATTTAGTTAAGACACCTTTACAATTTTCATTAACTTCTTTTCAGGTGGATCGCTTAGAACAAATCTGTATGCCTTGCAAGCTGAAAGCTTGCAGAGACAAAAAGTGTATGGATATTGAAGACAACAGTATTATATCATATCTCTTATAATTGAAAATGCCCTTATAATTGCTTGCAATATCATAAATGTAGGTACATGTTACCATCAAGTTATTTTCAAAAAAACCTTCAGAAATATATCTAACACTAAAATGTTTCTATCTATGTCCGTTACAGACAAAACATAAGAAACCATCCATCCAATTTTAATGAAAATGTTTGTGTGTGTTTGGATGGATCCCTAGATGCTTTATATTTACATTTGGACCCGGTATATGGCACTGTTGTCGAGATCCATAAATCACCAGTGCAAAGCTGAGGCGCATCGCTAGTAATAAATACATTTAAATTAAGCCTGTGTTTTTGTAATCCTTACACAAAGAGTTTAAAACATCTTACTTCTTCACTATTTATCATTGTGTAATAACATAGATAAGCATGTTAATTCCCAGTAATTTTATTATGATGTATACTACTTACTAATCAACCAAAACTTATTAAAACAAAGTCTTGACATCGCTGTTGTCTATATATGTCAGTCAATCATCAAAGTTCAAAAAATTTACTAAACTAAGTTTGTATAAAACGGGTTATTATAGTATAAGGAATTTATGGATGACAATAACCCGTGGGTAGGGTGATCGCTACCAAGCTATTTCTAATTTGTTCTATGTTGTTAATTATGACATACATTATTGTAAGCTGGCTTTTTTAAAAGACCCACTGAGTATTTTGCTGGTTCTCTTCAAGTCTGAGGTTTTTTCCAAACCAGTGGTAAATTAAAAAGTGACTTTCAATAAGAATTATTTATATTCTAAATTGAATAAAAGGTTTTTGTTTCTGCAATAAAAGGGGTTATTATAGTATAGAGGAATTTATGGATGACAATAACCCGTGGGTAAGGTGATCGCTACCAAGCTATTTCTAATTTGTTCTATGTTGTTAATTATGACATACATTATTGTAAGCTGGCTTTTTTTAAAAGACCCACTGAGTATTTTGCTGGTTCTCTTCAAGTCTGAGGTTTTTTCCAAACCAGTGGTAAATTAAAAAGTGACTTTCAATAAGAATTATTTATATTCTAAATTGAATAAAAGGTTTTTGTTTCTGCAATAAAAGGGGTTATTATAGTATAAGGAATTTATGGATGACAATAACCCGTGGGTAAGGTGATCGCTACCAAGCTATTTCTAATTTGTTCTATGTTGTTAATTATGACATACATTATTGTAAGCTGGCTTTTTTTAAAAGACCCACTGAGTATTTTGCTGGTTCTCTTCAAGTCTGAGGTTTTTTCCAAACCAGTGGTAAATTAAAAAGTGACTTTCAATAAGAATTATTTATATTCTAAATTGAATAAAAGGTTTTTGTTTCTGCAATAAAAGGGGTTATTATAGTATAGAGGAATTTATGGATGACAATAACCCGTGGGTAAAGTGATCGCTACCAAGCTATTTATAATTTGTTCTATGTTGTTAATTATGACGTACATGATTGTAAGCTGGATTTTTTTAAAGGACCCTCTGAGTATTTTGCTGGTTCTCTTCAAGTCAGAGGTTTTTTCCGAACCAGTGGTAAATTAAAAAAGTGACTTTCAATAAGAATTATTTATATTCTAAATTGAATAAAAGGTTTCTGTTTCTGTACCTACTACTGTTAATAGAATACTCAAATAAATTACGATTTACAATAATAAATACAGTTACCTACATATAATTTGTTTTTTGTAATACAACCAGTATATTTCTTACTGTGTGTTGGTAATATCATAAGTATAAATAGACATTATCCCTTAGCCATCTTGGTATTTAGAATTTACACACACAATCAATCAATACATGTCAAAAATAGAATCCGCACGACATTTGTGCATAGACAGGCACTATGTTTTGCCGGAACTAGTGAAAGATTTTACATCGATGTTAAAATATTTATAAACGCTGAATATAGGTATATTACAGCTTAGTTTTATATGTATTCAAGTGTGCACTATTTTAACTTATAATCCCGATGAATACTAGTATAAAATCGCTTTCAGTTTGTTTTTAGGTTATTGCTAGATTCACATTTTATCTGTTAATTTCTCATGACCCCGTTTAGGTGCAGTAAAACTAATAATATTATTGTAATCTATGGATTATAAGGAATAAATCGACATGCATTTCATTGAGAATCTTTAAAATTTGTAGTGGGCCCATTCTCCATAGGAAAATTGATTGTCTCCTTTAAGGCTGTTAGATATCTTGCGCGCTTAGTCTTTAGATCTTCTAATCGGCGTATTTTATTTGCAATTACCAGTCCGTACTGGTTTACATAATGATTTCTTATATTTACGCGAACACTACACATTGAAATAATACTAGTTTTTACGGAATTTATCGCGTATATTTAACTTTTTAATACCCGACGTTTCGAGAGCAGACAGACAGACAGACAGACGGACAGACAGACATGGCGAAACTATAAGGGTTCCTAGTTCATTACGGAACCCTTAAAACGGGCTCGTCTATTCACGAAACAAACATTCTAGTGATACTGATAAAACTTTATCTTTTAAAATATAATATTATATTATTCAAATTTTAATAAGTTTTTTGTTACTCTACTGTATAGTACACCTTTACCGTGCAGTTGCTTTGATGTCTCAGTATTTTCTTAGCTCAAACGGACGATAGATTTCTATGGGTCACAGCATCCACTTACCATCAGGTGAACTGTTTGCTCTTTTGTGACCTTCTATAAGAAAAAAAACTTGATTTATTCTGCGCGCCATCGAAAAATTGTACCTACTCTTATTTTTTGGAAAAATTCGGCAAGAAATTTATCACACAATTTTGGTACAGTATGTCAGCCATGTTCGAAAAAATAGGGCAGCCAAAGAGATTTAAATATATATTTACTACTTAAATGCCTTTGAGGGCGGCGCACCGACAGGAAGAGTGTGACGCAACGGCTGTGTGTATTTACGCGAACCTCACTTCAAAAATAATTAAATTTAAGCACTTGTTATTTTGCATACCTGACGAGGACCCCTCGAACACTTTTTTATAGAATAATGGTACAAACGATAAGCACACAGTCCACCTGATGGTAAGTGGATGCTGTGCCCCATAGACATCTACATCTATCCTCGATTAAGATTTAAAAATGCAGATGCATTGTCACACCTAAGGACTAAGATGAAATGCCTCGTTTTCAGTAAATGGCCAATAGTAGTTATATAAAATGATACGAATGAATTTTCTCTATAAAATTATTTTTATTTAATCCACTACATTATTAGCTCACCTCCATAAATGCACTACAGCAAATATAAAAATAAATGCAAGTAATTTCCACCTTTATTTACAATTAAGTTACTTCGCTAGATGCCGCCATTTCTGTACTTATAATAAGTTTAAGCTAAAACAAACCTTTATTTTTGTAGAAACATTGTTCATTTTAAGCGCTAATTTTGCTGCTTTTTTGATTAATTTAATTTAGGCCTGGGTTAATCCTTTGTACATTTTGAATTAAGCTTCAGTATGTATAATTTCGGAAAGGATTATGATGTGGAGAATGCTATAGCGTGAATATAGTGTTCTGTGCTCAAGATTTAAACAACACGTATTAATCATTATCTGATGATGTGTTGATTGTAGTTAGCATATTATATGTATTGTCACTAGTTTCAAATACGTCTGCGAAATCTTAGATAATTATGACGTCCTGAAGTAGGTGAACGCAGAATTATAATATTCCTTTACATTTGTAGTGATGTATGTGAATAAAAGTCACCACATATAATACACAAAACGTTTATTGTCCACAAGCACAAAGAGAGTTTAAAAAGGCGGATAGCATATACAGTGACAGCAAAAGAAAGGAAGAGTTAGCACAGAACAAGATATAGAATTTACACAGAACTTGATATACACAATGAGAATATAATTAAAGCGAGCGAAAGCGTTAGGCCGGACCTGCGCAAGAGTGGCGTGCGTTCTGCGTCGGATACATCTACGGACTGACTGGCCGGGGCGTAACCCGCTCACGCGCAAACTGAACCAGGCGTGGCCGCTTGACCTAGATATTATGGTCGCGCCATAGGTTCAGTGAGTAGTGCTCTCTCGTTGCGGCGCGTTGAAGATACCAGGTTCGGTATGCCTCCACATCACCCCCCTCCAGAGACCGTGTTACGGGCGATAATAATCAGGGAATCTTACTGCCCTTCCTGATTTTGTACGTTGCATTACTTCATCTGGTGGTGTTTTGTCTGGGGGTGAATTTTCGCATTTCCGCGTTAATAACAATGTAGGCGCTGTTTGCCTTGTAACTGTCATGTCTTTAAGTAGATAAGCCGGCTTTAACCTATCTATGGTAACAGTTACCTTCTTGCCCTTTATTAAAACAGTGTATGTCTTATTACCTCTCTCTAAGACTTTATACGGGCCTCTGTAAGCTGGTTGCAAGGCTTACGACAGACGTCCTCTCTAAGGAATATGTGTGTCGCTGTAAGGAGGTCTTTAAAAATCAATATTCTTTCATCACAGTGTCGTGAGGCTGGCTGAGGTTGTAATTTTATTGCAAATTCTCTAAGACGCTCTGTGAAGTCACATACATCAGTAGTTATGTTCGTATTTGTACTGAATATTTCTCCGGGTAATCTGAGCGTTTCGCCGTATAATAATTCGGCGGATGTTGCCTCGAGGTCTTCTTTGTGGGCGCATCGTATACCCAACAAGACTAGCGGGAGTGACTCAGTCCGGCTTTCATTTCCGTGGCATATAATGGCTGCTTTCAACTGTCGGTGAAATCTCTCTATCATGCCTTTACACGCCGGGTGGTAGGCTGTTGTACGCTTGTGTTGGAGGCCAGATATTTCTGCCAGATATTTAAATAGTGCTGATTCGAATTGTCTTCCTCTATCGGTCACAACTTCTATGGGACATCCGAATCGTGCAATCCATCCAGATACGAAGGCTTTCGCGACCGTTTCAGCTGTTATGTCCTCAATAGGTATTGCTTCAGGCCATCGAGTAAATCTGTCAATTGCGGTGAGGCAGTACCTTTTTCCATGAGATAGTGGTAGTGGTCCAACTAAGTCTATATGGACGTGCATAAATCTGGCCTGTGGGATGACGAATGTGCCTACTGGTGAAGAGACGTGCCTTGTTATTTTCACACGCTGACAAGCATAACATGTCCAATCTCGACAGTCTTTGCGAACGCTCGGCCAAACGTAACGTTGTGACACTAGCCGAGAAGATGCATTAGTGCCAGAATAGCTAAGGGCATGCAGGCTTTCATAAACGCGGTGTCTTAAGTCTCTGGGTACGTATGGTCGTACTTTCTCTGTACTGACGTCGCAATACAGGTAGTTATCTGTTCCAGGTATTGATATTTTTTTTAGTATCAAAGAGGTTTCTCCTCTTAGCAGTTCTTTCAACTCAGGGTCGCACTCTTGTGATTTCGCAAGCAAAGTTATGGTGACTCCTTGAGTATATATATAATTCTAAAGGCACGGCCTGTGTAAACATCGTATCTGTGTTTATAAATTTCGTAAAAATATTATATTAAAAAAATAAGTATTTTTTCTATGTTTGTGTTCTTTGTGTGTATCTGGACTATAACTACAAGTGTTATCTCAATAGTACGAGACTTAATTATCTTAATAATATGCAATAAGTGTACCGACGGTGATTTTATGATAAATTTTTAAAATTATAGTATAAAAGCTCAATAAAATGTGCAAAAACATTGTGTGATTAGTGTTTCAAACGAGTAACATTCAAATCTTAAAGAAATTAATAAATAAGTGAAAAGAATCAGAAAAAAACTTTTAAAAGTGGCGGTTGAATAATTCAAATTGATTAGGGTGCTGAAATTGTTTACATTTACTGTAATAGCGACATCTATTGACAAAGTAAGGTACTGCTATTGACTCTCATAACATATTTATAGTTTATATAGTTTTAGTGACTGCAACACTAGAGGGCGTTGTAAAAAATGGAAACCAACTCTGCATCTAAAGCGAAATATTGTTTCAAATGTAATAAAAAAATTAAAGGTGTGAATTATTTAAAATGTAATGTATGTAATAAATTTTACGAGCCAGACTGTACCAATGTCTCTTTTAAAAGATTTAATATTATGTCTAAGGAGAGAAAACAGAAATGGAGATGTATTAATTGCGTTCACGAAAAACAAAATAGCAGTACAATTATTTCACCTATGTGTACTACAAATTTAAACAGACAAGAGCAAGAAACTATCGAGAAAAATACTGATGAGCCCAAATATGAAAACAATGTGACAATAAGATCTAAAAAAAATTTACATAAAACATGTACCAGCTCGCAGATGAATACCTCGTTGACTTCATCTGATTCGGAATATGACATAAAGAGTTTACCTGATATTTCAACCCCATTCAATTTCGAACTGGAAATCATAAAGGAAGAATTGGAAAGAACTAAAAGCATACTCGCTAGCGCTAATTTGGAAATAGAGAATCTATTGCTTGAGAATAGCTCACTTAAAAAAAAGAATATAGAATATGAAAAGACGATTTCTCAACTAAGAGATACATGTAATAATCTTTTTTACGGGTCTCAAAAATCGGTCAGTTCGGTGCAGAAAAAGAAAAATAGGAGAAGTTCTATATTAAGTATTGATTCAAACAAAGAAAATGAGCAGGACATGTTGATTACGACAAAAACAAAATTGTTAAATGGGCAAACTGATTCTCAATTGAGTTTCCATAAATGTCCGCTAGATGGAACTTCAGAAAAAACGGAAAGTAAACAGCCGGTAAAACAACTCAAAGAACAGAAAATTGAAACTCAATCAACACATAGTACATTAGAGCAAAAAAAAATTTATATACTGGGTGATGAACAAGCGACAGGACTTGCGACTAAACTACTCATGGATCGAGAAATTAGGGGTGATAATGACTACAAAATTATGTCATTTATAAAACCACAATCTCTTTGTGCAGATTCGTTGGACTACTCTAATCATATAATTAAGAACTTAAACTATGACGACAAGATTGTGATTGTGACGGGTGCGAATGATTCTAACCCAATCAAATTATTAAACGATTTAAGCTTGGTGCTTTATAAGTTAAGTAAATGTAGTAGAGTATATATTTTAGAAGTCGTAAATAATCCTTATTTGAATACTAAAACATTAAATGATAATATAGCTTCTTTAGTTAGGTTGTATAATAATTGTACTTTTTTGACATCGAGTGGTAATTTTTATAACGTAAAAGAATATTTGTGGCATATGAGTCGAAAAATAAATTTTAATATAGATTGCTTTGACTATGATACATCATTTCTATCATTAAGTAAATTAAGAAATAGATTGACACACAACAAAACTATTAACTCGCAAAAAACTAAACCTAATTCGCCTAAAGGTCAATTAATAAAGGGAACTATACCTTACTATTTTAATTTAATGAATAAAAAGAATGTTATACATAATAATGAAAATTGCAATATCATCAACGAGAGCTCTAAAAATTCTAAACCAAATAGAGGGTTAATAACTTATTATTTTCATTCTGTAAAATCTTATAAACAAGTATCACATGATTCCTTTCGTCCATAAAGAAAAATCTTTAAATATGAAATTCACAATCTTACACCAAAATATAGCTGGCATTTGCTCCAAAAAGGATATTTTAGAATTAACATTAAAAAATTTACACGAAGAGGAGCATACACGAATAGATGTCTTATGCTTAACGGAAACATTTGTTAAAGCAAGTGATTATAATAATTATAATGTTTATGGTTACAAATTAGCTGGTTTCTATGGTCGTAAAAAAAATAGAGGTGGTGTATGTATTTTGATAAAGAAAGATATAGAGTGGAATGAAATAAAATTTATTTCAGATTTAACAGAATCCGAGCATTTTGAATGTTGTGGAATAGAAATTCCTATACATAATATTTACATAATATGCATCTATAGGACACCTGGTTCAAATGTGAATATATTCTTTTTTAAACTACACAACTTATTGTCAAAATTAATAAATAATCACAATAAAAGAATTATTATTGCTGGAGACATTAACATTAATACCTTGGAAAATAGTAAAAATACAATTGAATTAAATGATATTATTTCGAATTATAATTTATATGTACATATTAATGAACCAACGCGTGGAAACAACTGTATAGATCATATATTTAGTAATATAATGAATGCAACAACATGTGTTAAAAAGTTATATTTATCAGATCATGAAACCGCGCAAATATTATCTATTGATGTACATAAGCAGAGAAAAAAGTTAAATGATATTTGGGAGTATAAAAGGAATTATAATTTATATTACATTAATATGTTTCGTGAATGTATAAAAAAGCTTACTTTTAAGGAAGTTTTTGAGGACAAGGATATCAATTCTGCATACAATAAATTTATGGACCTTTTTATCTTATTTTATAATCTATGCTTTCCGATGATTAAGATAAAAAAACTAGACATGAAATATAAAAATAACTGGATTACAAAAGGTTTGAGACTTAGTTGCTTAATGAAAAGGAAACTCACAATTGGTTATTATAAGGAAAAGAATGAAGAGAATAAACAAAAATACAAAATTTACAGCAAATTACTAAAAAAATGTATTGACGTGGCTAAAAGAATAAATTATTTTAAACGAATTAATACCAGTAAAAATAAAGGAAAATGTTCATGGAATATGATAAAATCAGAGGCAGTGTTAAAAGAGAACGACAACTATTTAAACATGATAAACAAGAATAATGAATGTCTAAGATCTCCACAGAAGATTGCTAATGCTTTTAGTGAGTATTATGAAAGTCAGACAAGGATAGTTAACCTTAAGCAAGCGAAAGAAACACACCTGTATAACATTAAAAGCCCGTGCAAAAGTATGTTTTTACGTCCAATTACTCTGGAGGAGACAAAGTCATTAATAGTTAATTTAAAAAATTCTAGAAGTGAAGGTTATGACGGCGTAAATACAAAAGTAATTAAATATTGCAAGGATGAATTATCGCTTATACTTACATATTTGATAAATTTATCATTCGAAGTAGGTGCTTTTCCAGAGTCATTAAAACTATCTTTGATCAAGCCCTTATTTAAGCAAGGTGATAAAAAAGATATTAATAACTATCGTCCAATAACAATTTTGTCAGTTTTCTCAAAAATTTTTGAAAAAGCAATGCATAGTAGGCTTAGTCATTATTTTAATGAAAACAAGTTTATAAAAAAAGAACAGTATGGCTTTCAGCAAAACAAATCAACCACGATGGCGTGTTTTGATCTATTAAAAAGAATTACCGATGCAATAGATGATAAGGTAAATGTAACAAGTGTATTTTTCGATATGTCAAAAGCATTTGACTTTGTTTGCCATGACACTTTATTACGTAAGCTAGAAAAGTATGGAATAAGAGGACTGACATTGCAGTGGATAAAGTCATACTTATCATCAAGAAAACAGTGTGTGGAAGTTATAAGCCCTAATAAAAATAATATTTTGACAAAATTCAGATCGCGACTAGTTCTTAAGTACGCTGGAGTTCCTCAGGGAAGTGTTCTTGGACCTTTTTTGTTTGTAATTTATGTAAATGATTTACCGGATTCAACTCCATTCCCATGCATTTTGTTTGCGGATGACATATCTTTAATCATAAAAAATAATCATGGAAATAAAGATTATTATGAAAACGACATAAAATGTGCAATAAATGATGTCATTTCATGGTTACATAATAATAATTTGAAAGTCAATATCGCAAAAACCTGTTATTTACAATTTTATAGTAATAGTAGAAAGAAACTAGATCTTGACGTGAGATATAATAATGACAAAGTGCAAGAAAACGAACAGAAGAAATTTCTGGGAATAAAATTAGATAGTAATTGTAATTGGATGGCTCATATTGACGAAATTTGTAATAAAATTAATAGATTTGTATATGTTTTAAATAGGTTAAGAAGAACATCGTCAAGTCAAACCGCACTCATTGCATACCATGGATATGTTGCAACAATATTAAGATATGGATTATTAATTTGGGGTAATAGCTCTTATTCAAAAAGAGCTTTTATAGCTCAAAAAAAGTGTGTGAGAGCCCTAACTGGGGCCAAATGGTATGATTCCTGTAAGCCCTTGTTTAGGGATCTTAACATACTAACTTTACCAGGTATGTACATATTTGAAGCAAGTGTTCATGTAAAAAAACATTTACATATGTACAAAAAAGCATCTGAGGTATACTTGCGTAGCAATCGAAATTCTAATAGACTAGTTATAGAACGTATACCTAAAACTGCATTTTATCATAATGGCTGCTACGCGATGAGTGTAAAAATTTATAATAAACTTCCGGTAAACATTAAAGAAGAGACAGAAACTGGTAAATTTAAAACCAAACTAAAAAGCTGGCTACTATTAAAGTGCGTTTATGACGTAAAACAATTTTTAAATGAATAGAATCTTGCTGCCTGAACTTGACATTATTGTATTCTTTTAGACTATTTTTTGTGTAATCTGTAGATTTTGTATATGTACTCTTTTGACATTCTAATTTTTACTTTTAATAATGATTGACATGTTGATTGTATTTTAATTTTATTTGATTTAAATGAATAATGCATATATAAATTCTTGGCTTGTAATAATGATTGTAGTTTTAACATTTTAATTTATATTTATTTGTTTTAAATTAATCAATGTAGGTACATGACTATGTCTTCATTTAATTAATAATTTTCGCATGCCAGATGTGGTAAACATGTGGACTATATACAATATCCAATATTTGTCACCTCTAATGTACCATGTTTAAGCGAATAAATGAAATTATTATTATGTCTTCGACTCGTGAAAGTGTATCGGCTACTACGTTGTCTTTTCCTGCTATATGCTGTATGTCCGTCGTAAATTGTGAAATGTAATCCAGGTGTCTAAATTGCCTGGGAGTACAATTCTCTTTTCTTGTGTGGAAAGCAAAGCGTAGTGGTTTGTGATCCGTATACACTGTAAAGTGTCTCGCTTCTAACATGTAACGAAAATATTTTATTGACTCGTATATCGCCAGTAGTTCTCAATCGTATGGGGAATATTTCTTTTGTGCAGGGCTTAGCTTACTCAAAAAAAAATGCGAGAGGTTGCCAATTGCCATCCTTTCTTTGTTGCAACACCGCTCCAATGGCCGAGTCTGAGGCGTCTGTGACTAGTGCTAGACGTGCTTGCAGGTCTGGGTGTGCTAGTAGTGCTGCTTGGCAGAGGCTTTGCTTGCACTTGTTAAAAGCCTCAAGGTTGTCATCGGAAAGGACGATTGGATACGATCCTTTGACTGTTCCTGTCAGGAGTGCATGTAAGGGTGCTTGGATTTCAGCAGCACCTGGGATAAATCGCCGGTAGAAATTAATCATCCCTAGGAAGCGTCTAAGCTCTTTTACGTTTTTCGGTATGGGAAAGCTCTGGATAGCTTCGACCTTAGAGTCCAGTGGCGTAATAAAACGAAATCTGTAACTGACTTTAATGCCGCCTTAAACAGTCTACATTTAAATGTTTTTGACGATTTATATTTATGTACAGACCCAAATACTCTAACTAATATATTGATCGATGAAATATCTATTGCGTTAGTTAAACACACCAAAATTTTAGCTGTTCCTGGGACAAAGAGATTTATCAAGCCCTGGATGACAGAAGGTATACTTCGATGCATAAGAAACAGAAATGCTATGCAAAAAAAACTAAAACAAGACCCAACAAATGATATATTAAAGATCACTTACCGTCGCTACTGAAATTTTTGTAATAAACTTATTAAAAAACAAAAACGTAAATATGATTGTAGTGTCATTTCTAAATCTTGTAAAAATAATAAAGTTCTTTGGAAAAATATAAATGAAGTTACACAATTTAAAAAAAAGAATGTTTCAAATTTGTGTTTATTAAATATAAAACCTACACCCCAGGATTCAGTTAATTATATTAATAAATATTTCTCCGGAATAGGTAGTTGCCTGGCTGAAGAAATTAAGTCTAAGATGCTATACAGCTCGATTCCTAAATCCACTTCTACTACTGTACTCTTAAACTCTTTTGTTTTGCTCGAAACAGATAATGCTGAAGTAGAGTGGGTGTTGATGAGTCTTGACTCTGATACCGCTCCCGGGTGGGATAAAATTCCAAGCAGGTTTTTGAAGTTGGGAAAGGATTTGTTTGTGCCCGTATTCACTTACCTTATAAATCTCTGTTTTACGAGTGGTATATTTCCTTACGCACTTAAACAATCATTAGTAACGCCTGTTTATAAAAGTGGAAACAGAGACGATATAAATAACTCCCACCCTATTTCTGTCCTACCAGCTTTGTCCAAAATTGTAGAGAAAATCTTAAATACTAGGATATTAAACTACTTAAATAAATATAATATTTTATCAAATCAACAATTTGGCTTTAGAAAACAACTTTCCACAGAAGACGCTATTCTCACATTAAGCTCTTTAATCGTAAAGAATTTAGATAATGGCAAAAAGTGTATTACAGTATTTTTAGACCTGCGAAAGGCTTTTGAAACGGTCTCTATTCCTGATCTTTTAAAGTTTTTGGAGCTTGTCGGCTTCAGGGATACTTCGCTAAACCTGATGTTCAGCTACCTACATGAGCGCACTCAGCGTGTTCATGTGGACGCTGTGTTGAGTGATGAAGAAAATGTTATTTACGGCGTCCCTCAGGGTAGCGTCTTAGGGCCTTCGCTGTTTTTGGTCTATATTAATGAGCTGTGCAAACTTTCTATTCCTCACGGTCACATCTTCTCCTATGCTGACGATACAGCTGTTACTTTTTCGGGAGACACTTGGGAGGAAGTGAAAATGCGTACAGAATCTGGACTTAAAACTATAGCAGCCTGGTTAAGTAACAACCTACTCTCATTAAACACGCATAAAACAAATTATATTTGTTTTGCTATTTCCAATTACACTCAACCACCAGCCAACATCAGCATTAAAATACACACTTGCCAAGACAGCCTATTTTTTAATTGTGACTGTGCTGTTATTGATAGAGTGGACAAAACAAAATATTTAGGTGTTATTATTGACCAGAGACTGTCTTGGTATAACCATATTGAATTAATAACTGGCCGCATAAGAAAATTAATGTGGATTTTCAAAAAGTTAAGACATGTAACAACCAAAGAATTATTGATCAAAGTATATACAGCACTGGCTCAATCTGTTCTTACCTATTGTATCCCAGTATGGGGAGGAGCTTTGAAAACAAGATTCCTTGAGCTTGAGCGAGCTCAAAGAGCCCTGCTTAAGGTTTGCTATTTCAAACCATACCGATTCCCCACTACTGACCTTTATAATTTGTCTGGTGTCTTGTCAGTTCGAAAGTTATATATTTTATTCTTATTGCTTAAAATTCACAAATCTACTAGGTATGAACGTGACAAGACAAATAAAAGAAGAAACGACTTAGTTCTATATACCGATCGCTGTAAAACGACATTTGCTTCAGTACAGTATGAGAAAAGGGCAGTATACTTATATAATAAAATAAATAAAATCTTAAGCATATATCCATTACATAGAATAGAAGTTAAAAAGAAAACAGTAGAATGGTTGAAAACCTTAAATTACAACGAAACCGAAACACTTTTAGAAAAAATTACTTAACTTGTTACACATAATTAATAATTTACTAAATATACCATACCTCAACATGCACACATCACGTACACATACACTACACAATCACACAACTAACACCAACGGATATTTTATTGTAAAAATACTACATAAGTTTAACTGTAAGTCAAAAATCTATGTGTTACCCAAGTTCTAAACACTAATTTATATAAATGAAGGACGGGAAGAGCGGAGCCTCCTAACACAAGTTTCCGAACTTAAAAGGAGTGTTCCAACAATGTATTCAATTTTAAGTATTACTGGTTTGAGAATAAAGATTTTTGATTTGATTTTTTGATTTGATTTGAGTGGCTTCACACCATGCGTTGAGACAGTGTAGCCCAGAAAGGTTACTTGTGTTGCCCCAAATACGCATTTGTTCATGTTTATTACCATACCGTATTTCTTGAGTCTATCAAATATTTGGTGCAGGTGGTTCTTATGAGTTTCTTCGTCTGGCGAGAACACTAGGAAGTCGTCCAGGTAAGCATAACAAAATTCCAGGTCTCGCGTCATTTCATCGACAAACCTTTGGAACGTCTGGCCAGAGTTTTGGAGTCCGTACGTCATGAAGGGGAACTCATATAGTCCAAAGGGTGTTGATATTGCCGTTTTACATATATCTTCTTCAGCAACCCTTATTTGGTTTTAAGCTTTTACCAGATCTATGGTGGAGAAGATACGGGAACCAGAGAGATTATGTGCAAAATCATGGATATGACGTATCGGGTATCTGTCTGGTATTGTGCGTGCATTGAGCATACGGTAGTCTCCGCATGGTCGCCATCCGTTATCCTTCTTTGGAGCTAGATAGAGTGGAGACGACCACGGGCTGTCAGATGGTCTTGCTGTACCGCACTTTATCATGGCTGCAAATTCCTGTTTTGCTATTTTTAACTTATCGGGTGCTAACCGTCTTGGATTACAAAAGACGGGTGGACCCGGTGTAGTTCTAATGTGATGAACGGTAGCATGTGCGGGAACTTGCTCAGTACCAGATGGTCGTGTTATCTCTGGATAATCTCTAAGTATTTCATGGTATTTAGTGTCACCTGTCATGGTCTTCACTGAAGAAATTTTGGCAGGCGAAGATGCTGTTGTTGCGGTGGTGATTAATGTTGTTGTCTCCGTACTTTCAAAGATACCAACGTTTAGGGAAACGCCTGTAGTTGGAATTCGATCGGGTTTGGCTGTGCTGTCGGCCACTGCTTCTACTTTTAGAACGCGAGCGTGATCTATTTTTATTTAAAGTTAGTGCTTCTACTTGCCTGGTAAGTTGTGCAATTTGTCTATCCATTTCGTCAATCTGCGATCCCGTTGCTACAGCTGTGGCTGCGATTTGTGGCGTAGAGGAGACAATATCGATCACGGCATCTGCTAAATCAGCTAAGCTATTCAAATCCGCTCGCGGTTGTGATGCTATTGCGGTCTGTACGTGTGTAGGGAGGCGACTCGTCCAGAGAGTTTTTAGAAACTCGTCCGGTACCTCAAACCCTGCTATATGACGCAAGTGCCTTAAGAACTGGGATGGGCGACGATCACCTAGTTCCTCGTGTGTTAACAACTGCTTAACTTCCCTCTCTCTTGACATCGATAACCTTTTAATAAGCTCGCTTTTAAGGTGTTCATACTTTCCTGTAGTTAGAGGTGATACAATTATATCCTTTACTTCTGCTGCGTAACGGTGATCCAGTTGAGATATGACATAACAAAATTTGGTTTTGTCATCAGATATACCGGACAACGAAAAGTGACCTTCCACTTGTGCGAACCAAACGGCTGGTTCCTCAGCCCAAAAAGGAGGTATGCGAACGCCGACACGAAAAGTGTCGGTTGAAGCCGCGCCACTAACTCCGCCATCTTGTTATGTTGATTTTAACATGGTCACACTATTTAAGTCCAAAGTACACTTTTTTAAACTGTTTTTATGTTCAAACGCGGATCACCAGTGTAGTGATGTATGTGAATAAAAGTCACCACATATAATACACAAAACCTTTATTGTCCACAAGCACAAAGAGAGTTTAAAAAGGCGGATAGCATATACAGTGACAGCAAAAGAAAGGAAGAGTTAGCACAGAACAAGATATAGAATTTACACAGAACTTGATGTACACAATGAGAATATAATTAAAGCGAGCGAAAGCGTTAGGCCGGACCTGCGCAAGAGTGGCGGGCGTTCTGCGTCGGATACAGCTACGGACTGACTGGCCGGGGCGTAACCCGCTCGCGCGCAAACTGAACCAGGCGTGGCCGCTTGACCTAGATATGGTCGCGCCATAGGTTCAGTGAGTAGTGCTCTCTCGTTGCGGCGCGTTGAAGATACCAGGTTCGGTATGCCTCCACACATTTATATACATATTTTGTATATTCGAATCGGAACGCCTATACCTAGGTGTATACTTGTAACCGATTGAAATACTGCATAGTGCATACACAAACGCAGAAAATGATTCAATTTTTTCGACTAGAAGCTAGTTACGGAGGACGAATATAGAAGTTAAATAATAATAATAATGTCCTCCAGACCGAATTTCAGCCACGGCGGCCTGCCTCAACGGAGGCTAGCCATTGGCGCAGGACAGGATTATAGTACCCAAATGTATGCGCTAGCACAGTTGCACTCTCTATTCACTCACTCTCATAATCCGATAGGACGGTAAACCGACACGACCGGAGAGAGATCAGGCGCAGGACCAACGTCTTTACGTGCTTTCCGAGCCACGAGGGTGAGACACCGCCAACTTCCTGACTCCGGGAAACTACTGAGAATTCTTTATTTTACTGAAAAACTCAATAATTAATTTTTTGGCTCGACCCGGGATTCGAACCCAGGACCTCATGATCAGCAGTCGCACTACTACAACCACTTGGCCAACGAGGTAGAGGTGAAGTTAAATATCATCGTGTTGAATGTTTATTTAAAACTCGTTTCCATAAATAATATTTAAAATGATTTTTTTGTGGTATAATATAATCAAAAATGATAATTCCGCCTATTCCATCCATTATCGTACATTATCCGTAACACAAGCTTTCACCTAGCAGACACCAGACTCTCTGCCCATAGTCTACATTGTTTCTTCTTTACCTTTGTTAGCCTAAATTGTGAGAGTTAATAAATATATTATTACTATATTACAACCTATAAGAGCCCACCGCTGAATTACAACCTATAAGAGTCACCCATAGATAGCCTCACAGAGGGAACGTTCCCACAGTCGCGGGCACGCCGGGCAGGCGGGTCGGCAACCACAGTTCATAGCGTCTTGAGTTGGTATAAAGAAGATGCCGCTACCCATCATGTGTTTTTAATTTCCCTACATCTGGATACAGGATATGAGGAATTGTTAGTTCTTACACCGCCACGTTACAAAAAATAATCTATACATTTTATGGTCATATTGGAACAAAAAAGCTAAACATTGTTCATATTCGAAGAAATTTGGATTTGAACAGACTATACACACATTCGGTTAACGGTTCAAATTGTTTCCTTCCTTTATTCCGGTCATGTTTATGTTGTTGTCTATGTACTATACTCTATTACAAGATCTAGTAAAGCCACAACTGCGATTCGTGGGAAAAGTAATTAATTTATATAAACACTTCACCTTACCATACTAATTATATTTAAATAAACAAGATATATTTCAATGCAATAAATAATTTGAAATAATTAATTCATTGAAATTATTCATTTTCTTTGTAAATTATATAATATAAGTTAAGCAAGACCGTATCTAATACGAGCGCCACTGAAAATTTCGGGAATCAAGGAAGTGACACAATATTACTATTTAAAAATGTATTTATTGCTTTTCGAAGTATCTCCGCTAAATTAGACACATTTTTCCATACGATGGAAGCAACCATTCCATTCGGAAGTTGGGGTCTCCAAAATGGCCGTTTTGTAGGCGTCCACAACTACTTTAGGTGATGAAAATCTCTGTCCACGCAATTCATTCTTTATTTTAGGGAAAGTATAGAAATCATTAGGGCTTAGGTCGGGGCTGTACGGCGGATGTTCTAATAATTCTATGTTTTCTTGCTCTAAAAACTCTTTTGTTCTGTGTGCAGTGTGAGAACTCGCATTGTCGTGATGGAATATGATGCGACGGTTGCAGTTCCCTTTACTTAGTTCAGAAACGACCTGTGGCAAACAAATGCTAGCATACCATTCTGCATTAACCTTTCTTTGTCCCTCAAGAGGAATAGTCGTAACATGGCCGGTTTTGGAGACGAACGTGCCACCATTTTTTTTGCAACACTCCGTGAACGAACAATGTTTGTTGGCTTTAACTCATTTTCGAACACCCAAACTCGTGACTGGTTTTTTGTTTCGGGTTCGTACGCGTATATCCAGGATTCGTCGCTTGATACGAAGTTGTATACAGCATTTGAAGATCCTGCGTGGAATCTTTCGAGAGTTCTGACGTACCAAGTAACGCAAGCCGCTTTTTGCTCTTCACAGAGAGAATGCGGTATCCATCGGGAAAACAACTTTTTTACACCTAATTGTTCATGCAAGATTATTTGTATTTGACTCATGCCAATGTCTAAAGTTGCTTGAATTTCGCGTTATGTCACATGTCGATCTTCCTCAATCAGCTTACGCACAGCATCAACGTTTTCTTGGGTGACTGCGTCCACGTTGAAATCCAGCAAACCGGTGATAAATTGTGGTTTTGGATGGGGCTTCATCACCAAATGCAGAAATCATCCGGTCAACACACTGTTTTTGTGTTAAACCACTTCGAAAGTCATAATAAATCATCCCTCTTGAATTTTCTCGAGTCAATTCCATTTTCTCAACGACTAAACAAGTTTGACAAAACCTTGTGACAAGACCGAAAATCTTTTTTTAATTAAATAAATGGTATTCGATTTTTAAAACCAAGGAGTTTTCAATTAAAAAGATTTTAATATTACAGGAACAGTGGAAATATTCCATTCCCGATACTTTTAGTGCAGCCTAGGTATGTCACTAGTCGATTGTATAGTGCATATGTTTCAATAATAACAAAAAACAAAAGACATGAGTTTGTTACTCGGTTTTTTATATTATCTCGGTTTTATCCACGGACTTTTTGGATTTGTGTTTGTTTGATACAATTATAAAAGGTTTTTCGATTATCACGACGTAAGTATTTATCTATAACTGACAAATTATCATAAATGTATACATTTTAAATAACTCTGTTAGGCTGTTAAAATGTTAGTTAACTTCACTCCAAAACCTCACTCATTAAAGATTGACTATTCTGTGAACTCGTTGTAGATTCTATCAATGGATTTAGCGATTCTGTTTGATGGCGCCAGAATTTCGTAATAAAAATAGGATATTTTTGTTTCTTTTTGCATCAATCCTTGTCTCAATCCTTCAATCTCAATCAATCCTTCTTTTACTTTACTTTTTTTGGCTTTTTTTTGGCTATATACGAAAGTAAATGACAAAGTTTTTCTGCACAATAATGAACGAAAGATTTTTAAAATAAAATAATTATTATTTTGGAATAGAAATGAGCAGAACATAATATATCTTATTTAATATAGTAATTACAAGTACTCCTATTGATGATTTTTTTTTACTTTTATTACTGGTTTGGAAAGAAAACCTAGTCTGGGAAGAACAAGAAAAAACTAAACAGGACTGTTTTAAAGTAAAATTATACAATAAGAGGTACAATATGATCACTTTCAAAAAGGATACAGGTACAAGCTACTTTCAAAATTTCTGGACTATCTCATTAGCCGGGTTTATTAACAACCATTTATGTATTTATTAATATTATAACAACACTTTTTATACAGTTTTTAGTTAAGGTATTTGAACTTGGAATAAAAGAGTTTGCTTCATGAATGAATTACTGACTCTCTGGAGTTTAGAAACTACTACGTAGTACTATTATTTATTCTGTGAAACTACACAGTATCCCTAGCTTGTATTTGTTCCTGGTCGTGGTGTTTTCAGAGTGTACCTATATCACATTTTTACTATTATTATATATTTATACTTTCGTCTTCTTTTGTCAAAATACGTTTGATTTTTGTAAATATTATTTAATACTTAGGTAGTTTGTACAAAAGTCGAAATGTGAAATCCTGTTACCTATTAACTCTAGATTTTTAAAAGGCAAAAAATAGGTGCTATAAAAATTTGTGTGTGTTTCTTCTATATTGTGGCTCTGAATTTTTATAAAAGAATTGTAAGTCTCTTTTTACTTGATTTCAATTTCATCAAATGCAATCGACCATGAGATCTAGCGGGCTTAGCAGCTTAACAGAAAGCTTTTAACTAAAGTATCTGGATATAAAGGTATTAACATAAAATAAGACATACTTTATGAAACTAAATGCACACAAATACACACAGTTAACAAATTTCACAAATTTCAGCTTATTCAACAATTGTTTTCTGAATTAAAATTTTCTTTGATTTGAATTGAAAATTGTCAACAATTCAAGCCAGAATTACTATAAATATTTCACTATTAATCATTATCACACGCACAGAAGCACGCAAGCTGGTGTGCACAGAAACTTATAATGTTGCTAGAATATGTTAATTTAAAAGCATTATTGATGGGTTAATGTTATTGTAATGATTAAAACAACTTTCATAAACTAAAAATACAAATATTAAATAAAGTGAAAATAATTTATAACTATTGTTAGAACATTTTTATACGTGGTTGAGCCATGCTGCAGTTATATTAGTAGTATAGATGTAGCTCGAATGGGTCGTAACCAGCGTAAAATAGTGGCTTAATACTGCTGTGTTTCGTATGGTGAGTGTAGAGAACCGAAGACTTTTTTTACTGGAAACGAGGCATTCCATCTTAGTCCTCACGGGTGACAACGCATCTGCATTTTGATTAGTAATCGAGGATAGATTTAGATGTCTATGGGCCGCAGCAACCACTTACTATCAGGTGTAGTTTGTTCTCGTTTGTCTCCCTATCCTATATAAAAAACATGCAATGTTAGAAATTTCGAATGAAAAAAGTATTGGAAATAAATTTAGTCCTTTGGTTCGTTTGATTCTTTTTGCAAATATACGCATTCTGACAAACAAGCAAACAGTCCACGTCTCGCAGCGTGGCTCCACCACGCAAAATCTGCTCACCAATCTTTAAATTTCATCACCACACCTTTCGTTTTAGCTCATACTGACCACTCCGGGCAAACCGCGACCTGACTTAACTATCCTGTGAAGTGTAAATTACTGGTTGGTAGAGTTTCCGCCATTAATTGGCCAACAGAGCTCTATTTGTTAGTTACCAGAGCGTACGTTCAGGTGATTTAAGGCTTAAATAAATAGCATATGGAGGAGTTGAGGCAACTTTGACATATTTATTTTTACAGTTCGTGCTATAAAACAGCTTAGAATTACATTGGACTATGATCACTTCCATGTTCACAAGTGATCTTAAATTATTACTATAATATTCTTTGTGTTATGCATATAGTTTCAGCTTAAGTACTATGTTCAATTTTTAACAAATGATGTATTTAGAACGTACATAAAACGGTTAGACGCTGCAAGGTATCTTACGGTAAAAAGTAAAGCGTTATGTTTGGTAGTCCCTATAATTTATTGCCATACACATATCATTATGTCTCTGGGTAATCTATCAACACGTTCATGTGGATATGTCTCAATCGACTGATAAGTGACAGACTGTCAACACAAGATTTGAAATGTGATTAATCGATGGTTTTATGTATTGTGTACTAGAACATGATGTAATATGTTGATGTACTTATATGTCGATATATTTTTTAAAATTTTATCATTATATGGAAAATGACAAAATAAAGATTCGGTTTCCTCTTAATCCTAAATAGCTTTCTCGGATTTTGATTAAATGTTCAGAAGCAAATCTAGGTTGGACTGAACATTATAATTGATAAAATGGATATTATTTACAATTGAAATTGAAGTGTGGGGATCGGACAAGATAAATATTGTATGCTGGAAGGTATTGGCAACACAGCTAAAAAAAACCCTTGACGGGTATGTTTACGTAAGGCAATTTTTTTGACTAGATGAGTTCAACTCAATAACAGTGCTCTTAAAAAGAAGTATAATTCCGCCTCCAGGTCCTTCAAAAGAGTCACTGCCAAGGCAAGGTCTGAGCATGTCGGCAGAATTGGCAAGAAACTAGTTCGTCTTTTACAAACAACACAGCTGTCCAAATTATTTTCTGTCAGTCATCTCTTCCATCTCTACACAGAGAGGACGAATCACTGGCCCATCCCGCAAAGGAGAAAGCCGATTTGTTAGGCTCTTTCTTTGCGTCCAACTTGACTCACGATGACAGGGTCACACCGCAGACCATCTCGCGGTGTGAGTGCTCCATGCCGGATGTGCAATTTACACATCGCTGGGTTCGCAAAGCACTCCTCTTCCTGGACGTCAGCAAGTCAAGTGGGGCTGATGGAGTCCCTCCCATTAAGCTAAAGACATTTTCCAGTTTTAGTGCGTCTTTTCCGGTACTAATACTCTCAAGGTATAGTTTAGAATTCATGGAAGATAGCTTTGGTCCACCCGAACCCTAAAAAAGGCAACCGCTCAGAGCCGTCCAACTACAGGCCTATCGTCATCACCTCCTTGTTCTCCAAAATAATGGAGTCCATTATAAACTGCCAGCTCATCTCAAGCTCACCCTGAGGATCACCAGCTGATTAGTGACCGCCAATACGGTTTTCGTCATGGTCGATGAGCTGGTGTTATTTTGATCTACCTGACTCATAGATGGGTGGGATAGCAGAGTCCAAGGGGATAGCATTGACCGTTAGTTTGGACATAGCAAAGGCCTTCGATCGGGTCTGGCACAAAGCGCTTCTTTCGAAACTCCCTTCCTATGAATTCCTATGGCTCTCTGAGAAATTGTGTAATTAGATCACCAGTTTCTTTGCTAACCGAAGCATCAAAGTTGTAGTAGACGGTGCATGCTTTGATTACAAGCCTATAAACGCTGGTCTTCCACAAGTCTGCGTGCTATCACCAACGTTGTTTCTTTTGCATATCAATAATATGTTGCAAACTGGTAACATTCATTGCTATGCGGATGACAGCACTGGTGATTCGTTATACACGGGCCGTGCCAATATTTCTCAGGAAAACTTGGCCGAGTACCGGGCCAAACTTGAGTGTTTGCTGGACAAACTCTCGGACT
This sequence comes from Parnassius smintheus behrii, assembly GCA_036936625.1. Classification (NCBI taxonomy): domain Eukaryota; kingdom Metazoa; phylum Arthropoda; class Insecta; order Lepidoptera; family Papilionidae; genus Parnassius; species Parnassius smintheus. The sequence goes on along the minus strand of JAUPFT010000027.1, from coordinate 4,609,550 downwards.
GGGGGTGACTAAATCTAGTCCAGTTCAATCCTTAGAAGACACAAGTGTGCGCCTTTACCGCTAAAAAGAACCCCTTTGTTGTACCTCTTTAGTTTCAAGGCACTTCCTTTGCTGCCTCAGCTAGTATTGGAATCCTCGGCGTCGACATATCGAATAGTGTGCAGTTTCGTGTTCACTTGGAGGGGAAGGCCAAATTAGCCTTTAAAAAGCTAGCTTGGCGTGCTTAGCAGAGCGCGACAGTATTTCACGCGGGCACATCGCTTGCAACTTTACAATAAGCAAGTTCGGTCTCACATGGAATACTGTTCTCATCTCTGGGCCGGGGTACCCTAGTGTCAGCTCCTCCCATTTGACCGAATCCAGTGCAGTGCGATTCAAATCGTCGACGACCGAGTTTTTTCTGATCGGCTCGATTCACTTGCGCTGCGTTGTTGCATCTCTTTGCATTTTCTATGGGGTGTGTTCAGAGGAATTGTTCGGATTAATCCCAGCTGCCAAATTTCATTAACGTACACCGCGTCAAAATTTAAGATACCATCCTCACCATCTGGATGCTTGGCGGTCCACTACTGTGCGTTTTACCAGAAGTTTTCTTCCTCGTATTACTTCTCTGTGGAATTGTGTACCAACGGCGATTTTTCTGGACCGTTACGACTTAGGTACCTTCAAGAAAAGAGTTAGGTACCTACAAGAGGGGGTCATTGTAGAAGCGTGCTCGTCGCGACCCCTGCCAGCCCTTTTCAGGGCTGCAATTCTACACAGCTGCGCACCCATGCGAACGAGGGTTAGGGCGTCCCCCCAAGGCGACGCACACCAGCTCGTCCCCGTTGGTGTGGAATGCAGCGCACAAAGCGGCGATGGGGACCGCCACCCGTCACGCACAGCCCGACACGGCGGAAGGTGGAGGACGGAGTGCAGAGTTGGCACGTGGAATGTTAGAGGGGGCATGAGAGATAAGACGAATGAGTTGATCGAAATAATGAAAGATAGAGAATTAGATGTCATGTGTATGTCGGAGACCAAACGGAAAGGCAGTGGTACTGAAGAGCTCCCTGACGGGACGTTAGCCATATGATCCGGAGTCCCGGAAAGCGAGAACGCCTGCCAGGGATTGGGGGTGCTGTTGTCGTCCCGGTTGGTCGATCTTATGACTGAATACAAGGTTGTGAATTCAAGACTTCTCTGGGTTCGCTTTAAACTGGGACTGACGAAGTTATTCCTTTTGGCTGTTTATGCGCCGGTGGCTTCGTCGTCCAGGGCTGAGCTGGAGGAGTTTTGGGAGAATGTAAGAGAAGTTCTAGATTTGGTTAAGGGAAACGAAAGAACTGTTGTATGTGGTGATTTGAATGGATGGGTAGGTATCGCTCGACCAGGATACGAGTCGGTGCTTGGAAAGTTTGGCGATAAAAGGGTTAATGATGCTGGCAAGCTTATACTGGCTGTATGCAAGGAAAAGGGTCTTCTTGTGACAAAACACTATGTTTAATCACAGGAAAATCCATATGTACACTAGAGAAAGAAAGAATGAGAGAAGTATGATTGATTTGTTCCTGGTGGATGACCGACTGCGAAAACAGGTGATGGATACACGAGTGTTCAGGGGTGCTGACCTGGGAACGGATCATTATCTAGTAATTACTAGATTTAGGGGTTTGTTCGCGGGTTGGCGCCACCGGACATCAGTAACAGAACCACAGTCGGTCTGTCGCATCCGAAGCTGGAAGCTTCAGGAAGCGGATACTAGGGACAAATATCACACGAGGGTAGCCGAAAAGCTTGACACCATCGATGGCAGGAAAGAATGTGTGGAGAGAACATGGCAGAACCTTAGGGATGGAATGGTAAGTGCAGCGGAAGAAGTATGTGGTACGACAAAAAGAGATAGTAGTAAAAGAAGAGATGCATGGTGGAATGATGAAGTGAAAGAAGCTGTAAAAAAGAAGAAAAAAGCATGGTTAGACTACTTGGCCTCTAGTAACGATGAGCATATGAGAGAGAAGATGAAAAAAAGATATAAGCTGCAGAAAGTTCATGCGAAAACATTGATTGAGGAAGTACGTAAAAGGTGTAGAATAGAAGCGGACGAGAGGTTGTCGCACAACTTTAGGGAAAACTCCAAACTCTTCTGGAAAGAGGTTGGAGGGTCCCGGAGTGGTGCGACAGCTTTAAGAATGAACAAAGTGCTTTCGAGAACCAATGACGTCCTCTCAGAAAAATCGGACGTCATGCAGCGATGGAGTGAATTTTATAGAGAATTGTATGCGTGTCATGATCTTAGTGAAGGATCCGTGGGTGACGCCGTGACTGGCACGCCAGACACGGACCTCGATGACACTGAGGTCATCAGCATGAAAGAGATTGAACGTGCGATTCGAAGTTTGAAATGTGGTAAGGCTGCGGGACTAGACAGAGTTACTGCTGAAATGGTCAAGTACGGTGGGCGTCGCGTCTGGGACAGCTTTCATCTGCTGTGCAATTTGTGCTGGCGGACGGGAGATGTCCCGGATGATTGGCGATCCACGGTCATTGTGCCTTTATATAAAGGTAAAGGTTCACATCTTGACTGCGGGTGCTATCGGGCGATCAGCTTGACCAGTTTAGCAAGTAAAGTTTATTCGAAGGTTTTTACACGCAGGATGCAAGAGAAATCGGAAAGATTCTTATGGGAGGCACAATGCGGATTTAGACCTGGAAGAGGATGCACGGATCAAATGTTTTCTCTCCGCATGATCACGGAGAAGCTTCTGAGTGTTAACCAGAGGATTTTCTGTGCTTTTGTGGATCTGGAGAAAGCATTTGATAAGGTTATAAGGAAGAAAATGTGGGAACTGTTGCCGGGATATGGTGTGGATGGTCGATTGTTAAGGGCTGTGCAGTCACTTTACTATGACTGTAAAGCCTGTGTGCGGGTAGGGCATGACCTGTCACCCATGTTTAGCGTCCAAGCGGGCGTAAAACAGGGTTGTGTCATGTCTTCCTGGCTGTTCACACTGTATCTCGACAGCTGTTTACAGAAGCTGAAAGGTAGCTGTTTGGGTGTGAAATAGGGTGACATAAAAGTTAATTGTCTGCTGTATGCTGATGATGCAGTGCTTATTGCACCATCAGAAGCAGAACTGCAGGCATTAGTCACGTGTATGAAAGAGGAATGTGAAATTAAAGGTCTCCGTTTGAATGCTAATAAAACTAAGGTTCTGGTATTTGAAAAGGACGAAGAGAGACCGAAATGTGAAATATGGGTAAATCAGGAATGTCTAGAACAGGTAAATGAAATTGTATACTTGGGGAGTGTTTTCAGCCGGGATGGAAGATGTGATTTAGATGTGGATAGGCGTGTCGCTGCCGGAAACAAAGTCAATGGTGCCCTGAATGCATTAGTAAAAAGGCAAGGCGTGGTGAAAAGTGCACACCTTGCAATACATAACGCAGTGTTGGTACCGACTTTGTTATATGGCAGCGAAACCTGGGTATGCCAGAAGAAGCATAAAAGCAAGTTGAATGCAGTGGAGATGCGATCTCTTCGTAAAATGTGTGGCGTTACCATAGCCGGCCGAAAGCGAAACGAAGAGATTCGCAATATGGCAGGATTGAAAGATGACCTTATCACAAAAATTGATAGGGGCGTACTCCAATGGTTTGGGCACGTTGAACGAATGAGTGAAGACTGAATGGTGAAGAAAATATATAAAGCGAAAGTAAATATTGTCGAGGTAGACCGAGACTAACTTTCGAAGACCATGTGAGCAAATTGCTCGAAGAGGGGAGGGTCAAGAGTACTCGGATACCTAGACGTGCATGTATGAAGAAGTTAATGAACCTGAAAGAAGCGAAAGAGGTATGTAAGGATCGTGACACTTGGCGATCTGTTCTCTCTGGCTACCCCGTTAGGGATTGTGCGTGACGATAAGTAAGTAAGTAAGTAAGTAAGTAAGAAAAGAGTTTACTCCTTTTTAAATGGCCAGAAATGCAACTTTTATACGTGGTAGAGCCATGCTGCAGTTATATTAGTAGTATAGTTGTAGCACGAATGGGTCGGCTCGACCGGGGAAGGACCACACTCTTACAGAATACCAGCGTGAAATCGTAGCTTAATGCTGCTGTGTGTGTGTTTCGTATGGTGAGTGTAGAGAACCGGAGACCCTTTTTACTGGAAACGAGGCATTCCATCTTTGTCCTCACGGGTGACAACGCATCTGCATTTTGATTCGTAGTCGAGGATAGATGTAGATGTCTATGGGCCATAGCAACCGCTTGCCATCGGGTGGACTGTGTGCTCGTTTGTCACCCTATCCTATAAAAAAAAACTGCCATTCCCCTGTTGTTGCGATTGTTCATGGGTGATGGTAGTCTCTTACCATCCGGTGAGTCGCATGCTCGATTGCTCCCTCTTCTATAAAAAAGAGCAGTGTTGAATTCGACGATTTAATCGTTGAATTCAACTCTGCTGGGCAGTGTTCAGGAGATTACAAATACTAGATAATTAAAATTTTCTTTTTGCCAATATAAACGTTTAATTTGAAAGTTTTTAAATAATTTATATAATTAATTTTAGTCAATCTTGAAGATAATTTCTTAAGAGCATTAAGCTTTCAGCTTCAGCTTCGACTTTGACCAGAAATCAACCTTTGGTTGAACATGAGTTAACGTCATAATTGATTTCTGTTAAATTACTACGGTGTAATACTTTATCGTTATACTTATTACTTTATTCTTAGAGCTTTACTTGAAAAATGTTCTAAGTAACCCTTACCATATATCACACTCAAACGAAAACCCTATTATTATTGGAAACAAAAAGAAAGAATTTATTTAAACAAGGTTAAAGGGGATATTGAAAAGTCATTATATCTTATTTCTTTCCTACACGAAGATCTTTAAGCCGTTGGTCCTGTGCTTGAATCTCTTTGGTCGTGTCAGTTTGACGCCCCATCGGACTATAAGAGTTAGGGAATAAAAAGTAGGGAGTAAAATGCTCTAATCCTGTCCTATGCCTAGTTTCCGTTGAGACTGGCAGCCCTGACTAATAATAAGCCTGGAATATTTTATGTTACCTTTATTTTTTTCCCGTATTAATCCTAAACTGTAAAACATTTCATTTGTTTTAAGATTTTTTTCTATAGAAACAACGAACATAATTTGTGATGGACATCATTGGTTAAGACGTTTGCATTATATTGAAGTTTCTGCATGCTGCATCACATGCGTGCTTGCAAATAGAAAGATTGATGGGTAAACAGCGAATGCTATCGGATGATATTTCTGAAATCTGTCTATGAAAGATAGATTAATGTTTAAGTTGTGCATTTCCTAGTTATTTATTTAAGTTTATTTTAGACCTCGTTTATAACTCACTGTTGTTCCTTATATACTATTAATTAAGATTCGATATAATAATAATATCTATTCGAAAACTAGCTAGATCGAATATTTACTAAGAATACTATTATATTGGCTGTTGTTTCTGGTTGTGTTATAATTGCTCTTGTGTCGTCATCCTAGTCTACATACCATATTAAATGCAAGTGGATAAGGTGAAAAAATTCCATAGATAAATCCGTCATCGTAGATGAACCAGGAGGACATAATATAAAGCTAATTTAAATGTAACACTATGTACATAATAAATTAACTTAAGATAAAAAGTACAAAAAGCCTTCAAAATGTTAAAATCGTTAAAATTTTCATTCCCAAATTTTCGACCCTCTGAAATGGATATATTTCTTTTTTTTTTTTAATTTATATATTCACTAACACTCCGAAGATGACTGTGTTCATCTTTCTGCATTTTATATCGCATTTACCACGGGAAGTGTTCAGATGAATTTTTCGGATCAATTTTAGTCACTTCTTTCAACCATCGCACTTCGCAAAAGAACTTACGATATTCATGCCATCTTGGCGATCCACCATAGTACGATTTATTAGGAGTTTTCTACCTCCCTCGACTTTCTTTTGAAACCAGCCGTAAGCGGCAATTTTTCTGCAACAATATCACTCAGGGATCTTCAAGAAACGAGTTTACTTATTTTTAAAAGTTTGGCAACGCACCTGCAATCCCCATGATGTTGCAGTTGTTTATAGGCGGCTGTTGGCACTTACCATTTGGTTAGCTGTATGTTCGTTTAACTCCTCTATAATAATATAGGACCACTCCTCAAGTATAAGGTGTTGAATAAAAAAATATCATCTAAATCGGTTTATCGGTTTCAGAAATATCGGGAAACGTACATAAAACATACTATATATGATAATTGTCTTACAATCAGACTAGTAGCAGAAATATGTAAGCAGGTGATACGTATCTAGACGGACCCCTAGGCATAAAATGATTTTTACCCCCTAATAAAATTACCAGATAGCCTGTGAATTTTAAGTACATATATTGAAACGCCGTTTAATATATAAAATTTTTCAGCTTAAATATCTGCACTCGTAGCTTATAGTTATATCGAAATCCTTTTTTGGAGAACATCTTTAATCTTCTTTATAAAATCGGCACAAATTGAAAAGTGTACCAAAATATATTATGTTCCTCGTAACCATTAAGTTATCAATTTCAATCTCGTTACGATAAATAAGAATCTTAACTTGATTAAATACACGTTTGAAAAGAGCTTTCAATAAAATCAATGTCTAAAGCCTAAGAAAAAACAGGTCCAATTAATTTTCTATTTCACACTGTCAACATATTTAGACAAGAAACCCACATTAAAACACTAAGTTTCTCTTATATATTGGTAAAGTAAAGTTACAGCCTACATACGTATATCCTGGGCGTAGGGGGCCCCTCTTATTTTTGAAACTAGGTTCAAGGCCAAGTAAGTGTCCACTGCACCGCTCAATGAAAAACTTCAAACGTCTTTGAAAATATGTTTCTTTAGTTTCCTTCTATCACAGCTATGCAGATTTCCTCACGATTTTTCCTTCACCAGCGAGCCCGTGGCACGTCAGCACTTAAATTTATAATTTCATTAATGCTGATTTACCGTGGCCCATCAAAGTAAACTTTTTTGTAGAATAAGGATGAATAATGAGCAGTCCCCTTGATCCATCCACTTGTGAATGCCATATACATCTACATTTATCCTCGATTAAGAATTAAAATGCAGATGCGTTGTCACCTCAGAGGACTAAGATGGAACGCCTCGTTACCAGTAAAAAGGGTCTCCGGTTTTCTACATTCACCATACGAGACATAGCAGAATTAAGCTTCTATTACACGCTGGTATTCTGCCGTTTTAGCTCAGGGGCTAAGCGCTCGCTGTAAATTTCGCATTACGTTGGCGACCCAGGTTCGATCCTCTCCGGCACTAATGAAATCGTTTTAGCTCAGGGGCTAAGCGCCCGCTGTAAATTTCGCATTACGCAGGCGACCCAGGTTCGATCCACTCCGGCATCAATGAAATCGTTTTAGCTTAAGGGCTAAGCGCTCGCTGTACATTTCGCAGTACCTACGCGGGCGACCCAGGTTCGATCCCCTCCGGCACCAATGAAATCGTTTTAGCTCAGGGGCTAAGCGCTCGCTGTAAATTTTGCAGTACGTGGGTGACCCAGGTTCCATCCCCTCCAGCACCAATGAAATCGTTTCAGCTCAGGGGCTAAGCGCTCGCTGTAAATTTCGCAGTACGTGGGCGACCCAGGTTCGGTCCCCTCCGGCACCAATGAAATATTTATAGCTCGGGGTCTAAGCGCTCGCTGTAAATTTCACAGTACGTGGGCAGTGCAGGTTCAATCCCCTCCGGCACCAAAGAAATCGTTGATACCAATTTTATGCGCTAATTTATTACGTGCTCGCCGGTGAAGGTAAGTATTGTTAAGAAACCTGCATATCTGAGAAATAAGAAAAAATATTTCGATGACATGTAATGTGCGCAAACACGCAGCGCTACGGACATTTCATTGCCCCAAAACTCTCTCAGAAATGGAAAGAGGCCTCTGTCTCGCAGTAGGATGTGTATAATAAGCTATAACTTTAACTTTTTAACTTGATTCTGTAAGAGTGTGGTCCTTCCCCAGTTGAGCCTTAAGAGAATAAAACCGGCCAAGAGCGTGTCGGGCCACGCTCAGTGTAGGGTTCTGTAGTTTCCCGTCCGTCACAATAAGTGTTGCCACTTATGAGTTTAAAGGTGGGTATCCATTATGTTCGCGCTCCAGCAGCGCTCCGCGATCCTGCAACTGCTCCCGGTAGTGGGTATTGTTGTTTCGAACCAAGTTCAAAATGATTTTCCTAGAAAGTCCTTATAAAGTTCTACATTTCAGATTTTTTTTCATATTTTCTAAATTTATGGTTCAAAAGTTAGAGGGGGGGGGGACACATTGTTTTTTACTTTTGGAGCGATTATTTCCGAAATTATTGACATTACCAAAAAATGATTGTAAAAACCCCTATTCATTTTTAAATACCTTTCCAACAATATATCACACGTTAGGGTTGAAATTAAAAAAAAATCACTTCCCACTTTACATATAGGGGGGCTACCCTAATAAAACATTTTTTTCCAATTTTTATTTTACCACTTTGTCGGCGTGATTGATACACATATTGGTACCAAATTTCAGCTTTCTAGTGCTAACGGTCACAGAGATTAAGCGAGGACGGACAGACGGACAGACAGACATGGCGAAACTATAAGGGTTCCTAGTTGACTACGGAACCCTAAAAACATGAAAGAGGATTTTACTCAATAAAAATGTTACGCCACTTTTCAGTTATTTGCTTTATTTAAATATTCATTCGAATATACTCGTAGTTGCTAACAGTCTCTTACGGCGATCTTAGTGTTACTCTGTATTACCGTTTTATTGATATTCCCATAATGTGCTCATTTTGATAATTTTGTAAACTTACTATTTTATTAGTCTACTTTATGTGGATTTAAGAAAACGTGTACACATCCTATTCAATGGAATAATTTTATTAATTAAACGTTAGAAATAATTCTTAAAGAAAGCTATTTTAATTTTACCACTGCTTCGGAAAGAAAACTCTTGTCCTTAGAAGAACCAGCAAAAAACCCAGCGAGTCGTTCATTCCACAGTAACGTTATACAGTACAAAATTGGTTGTATAATTAGTAAAGTAAAGTTACAGCTATACTATATACTCGTAGCTATACTGTATTTCCCATGACTGCTTCGTTGGTCTACTGGTTGTAGTAGCGCGACTGCTGATCATGAGGTCCTGGGTTTGAATCCCGGGTCGTGGCAAAAAATTAATTATTGAGTTTTCCGTCAAGAAATTCTCAGTAGTTGACCGGAGTCAGGAAGTTGGTGTCTCACCCCCGTGCTTCGAAAAGCACGTAAAGCCGTAGGTCCTGCGTCTAATCTGTCTCCCGGTCGTGTCGGTTTACCGTCCCATCGGATTATGAGAGTGAGGGACTAGAGAGTGCACCCGTGCTTGCGCATACACTTGGGCACTATAATCCTGTCCTACGCCGATGGCTAGCCTCCGTTGAGGCAGGCCGCCGTGGCTGAAATTCGGTCTGGAGGACATTATTATTATTTCCCACTGTTGAGCGCAGGCAAGTGTCCGTCGCGCTGTCCAAATGCTTGTTGACGGACTTCACGTCCTCGAAAAAAATTTTTTTCTCAGATTTTCAGCTTTCCTTACGATGTTTTTCTTCACCGCCGAGCATGTGGTAAATCATTACTTAAGATTGCCATTAATAATTTCATTGGTGCCTGCGGGGATCGAACCTGAGTTGCTCGTGTACTATGAAATTCACAGCGAGCGCTAAGCCCCTGAGCTACCACGACTCTCGATTGTACAATTATTTACAATTATTATAGTTTAATAAGGAACTTTTCCCTACAGTAAATTATACAATATATAATAGGATCCATTATTTGCAATTATTATGATAAATTAAGTACATCTTTATATAAGAATAGCACCTGTGATCGACTTGCTTTCCCGAGTTTAACGCTATATTCCTCTAATCTACCAAAACTCAATCACACAAAACGCAAACATAAATGAATTCTTTGTTCCCTTTCTCTCATATTCCGATGGACCGGCAATCCGACACGACCAGATTTACGTGCTTTCCGAGTCATGGCCATAACGCCGTCTACTTCTGGACTCCCGGCTGCTACTGCAATGTTTTGACAAAAAAACCAATAATTAATTTTGCTCAACTAATGATCCCGAGTTTTATTCCCGATTTTACTTAAGACTACAAGGTCAGCAGTCTCACTTATGCCCTATGGACCAAAGAGGCAGTCATTAAAATTGTAAGAAAGATAAGGAAATAAAAAATAAAAATATCAATTTCTTTGCAACTTTCCGCTAAACAAGAAAGATAAGGGGTAACTCGCATTCCACTTGCTGACAAAGACATACTCCTTAGATTGCCACAAAGCACGCACCTGAGTCACCTGCTTTAATCGAATAGTTTGGGATCATCGCTACAGTATTTTATCTGTTATCAGTCCTACGACGTCATCTACGGTAATTTCTCTTCTGCAGATTTTATTTCTCCCGAAAACCGCACATTCATCTTCATAGCTCACTGAGTTAGATTGTGTTTTCTTATGGAGTCAGGAAAAAAATTAACAACTCTGATCTTCGTGAATCGTCTCAGAAGATGAGTTGTTTTGTAGAAGACAACTCTCATTTTCTGTCCAAGAGTCTGTGTGGGTAGGTACCACGCTCTTACCTATTCCTGCCGCTATTTTGCAGTGCTTGCACATGTGTGAACACGGAAGTTAATCATGATCTTTACTTTGCGCTCTAATGGATAACTTTCTAAACAGCGATTCTGCTATAATAACGTACGGGCCCTTATTATACACTCAAAAGTGTCAAATGAACACTGTGTGAAGGTCCTACAACGATTGATTCATGATAATTATAACCTCGGCAAGTCGTAAAAAATTGATGATTAATGCTTATAACCTGTTTTTTCCAATACAGTATCGTGAAAATATGTTCAAATACAAATAATGTACAAAATTATTTAACAATTTTAAAGTTTGATCACTTGTTTCGCTAAGTTTAAGGAAGGGATAAATTTTATTTCAGAAAATGTGCAATCCAGCTGGATTAACGGGAAGCGTATTTAGAGTAGAGATCTTAAGACATGCAAGTGTATCCCGAATATCCTATAATATTTGGGATACACTTAATAACAAATAAATAAATTCAAACTATTACTAGCAATGGAGAAAATATGGTAATAATTTCCTTGAGTAACATTATATATTACTAATTTAAGATAAATTTGTAATATAATGTGCGTCGATATACGAGCTGGCATATACCTGGGACACTCAATAAGTTTTGAGATATACAAGAAGTATTTTCGATACTATTAATATTTATTTTGCATCTTTACAAAATATTCTCCATTATGTTATTTACAAATTTCCATTCGCCTAAACCAACTCTGAAAACACTTTTGCCAGTCTTGATCTGACAGGCCGGAAATCGCTTCTTCGTTCAACAGCCACGGCTACTTCCGGGCTCGAAAAAACTTGCCTTATATTATTTCTTTGACTCTTGCCACCAGTCAACGATTTCCGAAACACGCCAAAATGCCCCGTTTTCAAAACGTAGACGCATTTCATTGCACCAATCCACACGAGTCTGTTTCTCGCTTTCAGAGATCAAACGAGGGATCCATCAACAACAAAGTTTCTTCACTCCAGGATGTGGATGTAGGATGGTATGCTCCCCGAACTAATGCCTAAAATATTTTCGATGTCCATATATGTGATTCGTGGGTTTTCTCGCACCAACATTACTGTGGTCCATACATTTTCTGTCGTTACTGCTGTTCGCGGGGCCCCGGTTCTTTGGTCATATTCAATGTTGATTTTACCTCTTTTGAATTCAGCAAACTACCTAAAAATTGTTGCGCGTGATGGAGCTGAGTCCCTCAAAGCTGATTGTAACCGTCATAAATTTAATTGTTTGGTTAAACCAAATTTAAAATTATCATAGCGCGCAAATGTTCACGGTTAAGATCCATCGTTTTAAATAAAAAGCGCGAAAAGCGTTGCAGGAAAATAAATAGAATTTTGTTTTTTAATATTGAGCAATTGGCTTATGGAGTTCTTTTTTTTTAAATAAATTTGCTTCTTTTTTTTAAAAAAAAGGACGGTTTGCTACGGTCATTTATATCTTAGAGTGGCACTGCCGGGAACTAATAGATGACACAGGTACCCAAGTTTGGTATCTAAAAAATTGGAAAGTTCTTTTGATGTTTAATTAAATACCACTCTTATAGAGAGTCTGCTTGGAAAATAAGAACTTCAGTTACCATATTTCTATTTGAGCAAATTTTTAGTCGTTACAGCGGTTTTAGTCGGTACAGAGTGGCAGCCTCGTACCGGTAGGCGTAGTGTAGGGCGACCCCCCACTAGATGGAGTGACGACCTGGTAAGACATGCAGGAAGTCGATGGATGCAGGTGGCTCAGGACGGTGCTTTGTGGCGTTGCTTGGGGGAGGCCTATGTTCAGCAGTGGACATGTGAAGGGCTGTAATGATGATGATGATGAATGATGACAGCGGTTAAACCACGTGTGCACTTAATGTGCTGTAGTAGTATTCAAAGTTCACGTATATTAACGGGATACTACGGAAAGTGTGAAAACAACAAAGATGTCAACAATGTCACTACACGAACCAAGAATTTCGAAGATAAGCAGACGTTATGAAGGACACAGCACAGTTATCTTTATTAATGTCAAAAAATGTCAGAAGAGAGATTATTAAAAGTTTCCGAACAAGAAACATACGGGTTATTGTCTAACTTTGCGAAGTTACTCAGCTTCTTAGAGGTTTTTGGGCCCGAGGCTCAATTGAAACTCTGTCCTTTAATAAAGTTTTTTGTCGCTAAATTTCATATAATATGTAACAGTTTATTTAAGATATCATTAATTTTGATCGATGGCTTATTTCTTCTGTGGCTTGGAGGCATTTTACACTGCATAAGTCTATAAAAAACTTGTTTCCTAATGTTTTAACATTTTTTATCAGAATAAGGGTGACAAATGAGCTTGTTTTAATGACTTTAAAGGATGCACTGGTTTTGTATAACATACGTGTGTCATTCGACCCTACCAAAGAGTGTGTTTTACATAGTGACGTAAGCAGGGACAGAATTGCTGATATGCTTTGCTTTAAATAAAATGGAAATAATACCACTAATTGCTTGATGGATCTTCGCAAGTCAAGAATTTTCTTACGACATTATCCATACGAAAGGTGGTCGTATACAACACGTAGGTGCATGAACCCTTTACAAAAATAAATGTACGTCTGTATTGTTTATGTATATGTGTGAATTCAATATATTAATTGAATGTGAGGAAGTCTCCCACAAATGTATTTTACCTAATTTAGCAACGAATATCAAATTTTTCGTATACTGTGGCAACGTGGCTATGGGACTTCTTTAGTTAGAAGAACTATTCCTAAACAATAGCCTAAACCCGAGACTAACTTTAAATCACGGTAAGCGGGTTCATTATTAATTAGAATTGTTATGTAAGATGATACATATCTCCTGTTTTATTTTCCTTCGTCGCCTCATACGATTACCCATAGAAAGATTTAGGGCAGTGAATTCTCCTACGCCGTCACTGCACGATGTCTGTTCATAATGACCGTTTTGTATTATTTTAGACTTAAAAAGTGTAGGTAAATTAGCAGAAAACTTGTAAAACATTCGTTTTAAGCAATTGGTACGACTCGCTTTTATACGATTCTATGTGCAAAAGCGAGTACTATAGTACTTATTTCATTTACAATAAAATAAAAGAGAATAGCACTTCATTTTTATTTTGAGCACTTGTATTTTAGTTCTTCTAATAAATTCTCCTAAGGCACTAGATAATGTAAACAGTTTTCAATAACGATATTAAAATATATTTTTACATCATACTTAAGCAACAGCTTAAGCAATATCGCTATCTACTTGAAAGTTAAAATCACTGCATTCTAAACTTATTTGCTATAAAGTTTAGAACTCAGTTAATAAAAGTATGTGTTTATGGAGATTTAAAGTTTTTACTGGCAATTTATTTATAATACCATGGATACTGGCTCGAATGCGTGTTTTAGTCGTGCATTTGGTTTTTGTGGCGTTGCCAATAAACTGTTCGTCGTTCACTTCAACTGTACACCTCACCTGCGTATAAAGTCCACAGCTGCAGCTGGACCGCCCTAGTGATTCCTTTATGTATAATGTGGCGATAGACGAGCACACAGTCCACCTGATAGACTTCTACATTTATCTTCTATTACATTTTAAAATACAGATACCCTGAGCACTAAAATGGAATGCTTCGATTCCAGCGAAAAACGTCTCCAGTTCTCTACACTCACCATACGAAACACAGTAGCATTGAGCTGCTATTTGATACTGGTATTCTATGAGAGCGTGGTCCTCCTCGGGTTGAGCCGACCCATTCACTTTTGATGCCTACTACAGCATACCAACATAAAACTGCGGCTTAATGTTATTTCGTATTTTGTGAGTAGAGAATCGGAGACCCTTTTCTACTGGAAGCAAGACATTTCATTTTACCTAATGTCAGGAACATGACTTAAATAGTAAATTTATATGAGTATTTAACAAAGACTAAAGGTTAAGAGCCATGGTAGCTAAGAGGCTAAATACTCTCTAATATCACAGTACAAGAGCAACCTGTAACTTTACTTTTACTTCTTACTTTAATACTAAAAATAATAATCACCAGTTTCGATACCAAAATTCATAATAATGTATTATTAACAGAACAGACATTCTGGCAAGTTGCTCGTTTTGCGGAAATGAAAGTCTCTATATGGCTGTACTACCTATTATGTTAAGGCGGCATTAGTTGATTCAAGATTTTGTAGCAACGTTGTTTCATAGTCAATAATAAAACGAAAGAATAAAAAGTATGTTAAAAAAATTGAAAATTAATTATCCGGTCAACATGAAAATTTCAAGTTGAAGTCAAAATTCCAAAAGTTGAAGTTCCTCAAAAAATATATGCTGAAAGTCCACAATACTGGTCAATATGAGTAGGGTGCATAAACAAAAATGGAATGAAAGAAATAAATGGTCTGTGAATTTAAACAGTTGATTGCTGCGTATGTAGCATTAACCTATTACTGATTTACTATAACAATACTGCGAAGCATAAACAGTATTATCGTTACGGTATTTATCTACTTATGCGTATTCGGTGTATCCAGCAGTGGTCTTTACGGTGCGCTGAAGGAAAAGAATACCTATGGTCATATAATATCTATTATACCTCCCTTTACTTTATTAATGATACATGTGAAACTTGAGATATATGGGAATAGCAAGGTGGCGTTATTTATATTTGAGATAATCAAAGGCGATTTATTTGATCAATTTTTATGTTTATCAAAAAAAAAATTCCCTTTCATTACAATTGGTGCAGCTATTTGGAAGAGTAGCCGGGCAGACAGACAGACAAATAAAATTTTTAAAAGAAGTCAGTTCTTTGAATATTATAGACAGAGACTTCAAATTTATTATATGTATAGATCACGAGATAATTTATGTATGATTATTTAATAACTCATTTATTTACATAACATTAACATATACAATTCTTATTACCGTAGTAGTGAAAAACTATAACTAAAACTTAAATGATCATACAGAGCTACTTCCGAAGTAAAATGAAATGGTTGAATAGGTCATATAAATGTTAGTAATTTGAATAAAAATACCTAGTTAATTTTTACTATGGGATTGGTAATGTTATAATTATACCTGTTATTCTTGTATAAATATATTAATAAAATCAAACAACTTTTGATTTTTCTTTTTTAACATTTTTTGTTTCCTTAAAAGTAATTGTATAATATTATTCAAATATTGCAATTGATATTACTCTCTCGCTTTTCCAAATTATCTGTTTCGCTGTTTATTTATTGCGTAATTATTTATTGCGGCTTAATTATCAATTAAGCCGCAATAAATAATTATGTTCCAGCAATGTGCAAGGAGCCTCCTGTTTTATTGTGATCACAAAATTTTAATCTCTTTTCACAATCACCCAAAGAATTCAGTACAATTTAAAGCATTATACATAATATGTAGACTTCAATTTACTTGTTTTTTATTTTTATTTAAAAGATTATTACTCATTCAAAACATAAACGAAAATGCTATAAAAAGCTACTTTTACAACTCTCCCCATAATAGAAAATCTTCTGAGATGTGGAAAATCCTTCTTTCTGTTGGTGTCGGTAGGTCTCAGATTTTAAAACAGAAAGGCGTTAAAGAAAATGATCTAAATAAACATTTTGCTACTCCTCCTGTGACTTTAGATCCTTACTTTAATCAAAAATGTTACTCACATTGTCGGATATACCGAAACCACACGTTTGCCCCTTTCATCATTCCCGTGTGACGGAGGAAGATGTTAAAAAATCTATCCTAGCCATCTCTTCAACTGCTGTTCTATGCTCGCGGATGATTATGCCAGTTCTACCTCTACTTCTTCCAATTATTATTATTATTATTCTTTATTTCAGAAATTTCTTTCCATAGAGCGAGTTGGTAATTACAAAAATAAATTATAAGCTAGGGTTAGTAAATAAATAAAAATTAAAATTACCTTTAAATTTTAACAACTTATTATACAACCTAGGTACTATTAGATATCAAATAGTACTTAGAACCTAAGTATTATTTGATATATATATATATATATATATATATATATATATATATATATATATATATATTTCTCATTCTTTGTGGGAAGCCTTTTTTCAGGAATGGTTTATTTATCGTATGTAATGGTTAGCACGGTGGTATATTGCGGTCCTTCGGAAGCTATAAGATTTTTCGGGCATTTCCCGTAGTCGCCTCTTCCGACACATGGAATGAAAAATGGCGCTGGATTCTCTGACACCACTACCACCATGATCTGCATTCATTAAAAATCTAAAATGATGTACTAGGTTCCAAAAAAACTAATAATAAGCGAAGTGATGTATATTGCAAGATATTTATTGATTTATAGAAAAAGAAAGAAACTAATCTACAGGCTTAAAAATCCATACGACATATAAATTATAACATTTTTTCACAGTTTTGATTTAGATTCAAAATAAAGCAATGTATTTATTTTATATTACGTATTTATTTTTTGAATATATATTTACATGTATGTTGTATGTATTTTCAAATAGGCCCCTTCTCACAGGTCATTATACCCTCTGCTATATGATTGCCTGTTATAGATCGCTTGTAAACGATAAGTCCACCATTTGTACCTTTTTTCTCTCATTTAGTGTTGTACAATAAATTATATTTCATTCATTTATGGAAATCTAGTATTTACCTACATTTGACCATTAATATGCAGTGATAAATTCCAAAAAAGTTTTGCCGGTGAAATAATATTCGATAAGTTATTAGGATTTCTTTTTTAAATTGTGTTTTCTGAAACGCCTTAATTATCTTAGTTTATATAACTTTACTATATACTATAACAAAATCTTAAATTTTATGCTGACAGATTCGACTTATTTTGCTATATTATAAAATTGCAGATAAACCTTTCTCACCTTTACAAATGCCAACGAAAGAAGTATAATGCTGTATTAAAATTAATATAGCGTTAATGGCTTTCTAAATAACTTGTCATGAACACAACCGAGAAACTTAAGAAAAGGTACTGCAAAATAATTCAAGCTAATAGTATATAGCAACATATTTGTAATAGCTAGCAATTCCTTCGCCTTTAACTATAAAAAAATATTTAGATTTAAAAAATCACAGGGTTGGTAGAAGACGACTTCAAAAGACTAAAAATAATGCAATAATTTAATATTCAACTTTCCGTAAAATGACTTTAAAATAATAAAAATAATGTAAAATAATTTTGAAAAATTATTAAAATTTTGATACATTTTTAATTACAATCGTCTTTCAAAGATCTATAAAATTTCTATATGTTATGGCACATATTGTTAATTCACAAAATGCAAGTTAAATAAGTCTGATACATACATGTATGAAAACGTGTGTGGACGGTTACGGTCTAGCATGAAACTAACTTGGATTTGAACTTTGGGGCCCGTATCACAATTTTTTATGGTTAACTTCTCCGTTTTAATATTTTTGGCCTTTAAAATTACTGTTTCTTACTATTATGAGTTAGACTTTGACTGTAGCCGTAATCCTATAATTATAACGCGTATATTTATAACAGCGGTATAGTCATCAGGTCTGAGTTTAAATCTCAATTAAAGCGAACAATATTTTTCTAAAACAAATTTTTTTTGATTTTCTGGTCTCCGCTTAATGCCACTGTATCCTTTTCTACCTATAATGATTATTATTACAAATATTTTCTAAGCTGTATATCCGGCGCTATTGCCAAATTTTGACAGATTTTATAACTACAGTCTGCACTCTTAAGGTACAAATCGGCTAAAAAGTCTAAATTCATTAGTTACACACAGTGTACTTAGAATTTATACGTGACCATCATAGAGCTCAATGGAAATTTAAAAAAATTACCTAGCGATAAGGCCTTTTTTGCACTAGTTTTTCTTTGAAGGTATTGCCGCAAAATACCTTTTTTGTTTCAATGTTGCCAGAAGTCAATATTATAACATATAGTCAACATTAAATACACTTAAGGTAGATATCACAAACTGATGTAGAAATATTTTTTAAAAGATTGTAACGTGGAAAAGTAAGAACGTGAATAGGGTCGCCTTTATATTCAACACCACTTTTGTGGTGATAACATTTACAATAATAGTGTGTAGCACAACTACTTACAATAACCTGTATGTTGCTTTATGCAGCAGTTAAATCTAATTTTTATTTCTTATATTTACGTGGGTACCACACATTGAAACAAAAATTTTATCGCGTTCCATTTTCACTTACACGCTTGTAAGCAAGCAATGTATGTAAAGATAAAATAAACGCTATAAAATTCGTAAAATTGATTATATTCAATATATATTCTATTCAAAGTATTCGCATAAATATGAGATATAATGTACATGTTAAAAAATTAACTGAATAATTTTCAGGTAGAGCCTTGCTGCAGTTATATTACGGTTATAGCACAAATAGGTCAGCTTGACCCGGGGAGAACCACGGTCTGACACTGCTGCTATGTTTCGTATGAAGAGGGTAGAGTGAACCGGAGACCCACTTTACTGGAAATGAGGCACTCCAGTATAGGGATGACAACACATCTGCAATTTCTTTAATAATCCTTATTCTACAAAAATAATATTAAATCTAATATTGTTATTATTCCACATCATTAATAAGGCGATGTCTGATTATTTTCAGTTTTTATTGGAGTTAATATCAAGAAAATGCTGCTACCCATTTCCGTCTCACTTGCCCTCTGTTGCCTCTTACGATACTGGTGTGTATCCAGTCACCCAACTGTCATTCACGTAATAAACCATTTTTTTTATAATAAACGTGTAGATAAAAAATGGACCACGTAAAATAAAGTAATTTCTTCAAGCATATAAATTATATTGTTACGAGCTTGAGGTTCGTGACAATAAAAATTGCCGATAAAATTACCTAAATTAACACTTTAATTTACTTTATACAAATTAAAGTTAAAAACACTATAATTAAACACACTAATTCACTTAATTCCGCTCCGAAGCTTCGCTTGTGTCGCCGAGTTAAACTCTGTCTCGATCGCATCTTGCGCCACCTATTTATTTAAATTAGCAAAATATCCGGAATGTTCAAGTAAACACGCGCAAAGCGACGAGTGCTCGAGTATAGATTTTCTAGAAACTTAGTTCTTCGGATGGCGCTGTCGGTCGAGAGATCTGTGATGTCATAAACTGCAACGCTCTCCTCGCTCTCGTTCCTGACACTAGATGGCGCTAGTTGTGTCGACTGGAGCGCGTAGCACTGCCCCCTCCTAAGACATGCTCGTCCCGAGCATTATCGGTCCCATGATAATGCGCCAAGCGATCCACTTGGACGATCTTAGGAGTCCCTCTTACGCCTTTCTGTAACGGCTCCAACACCAACATTGTACAATTTCAAAGACGCTCCTCTACTCCGTGCCTGAGGTCCTCTCACAGCCGCACAACTTGTACATGTACGACACCAATCATCGATATCGTCACGATAATGGACCCAGTAAAACTGTTCTCGGACCTTCAGTAGAGTTCGTTTACCTCCCAGATGGACTCTTGAACGACCATTATGGCACAGCTGTAGAACATTCGGCACTTTAGCTTTAGGGACAACCATTTGTAAACGACGGCTGTCTCCTCGACCATTGTCCCATTTACGGCACAGGACTCCATCCTGAAGCAGCAAGCTGTCCCATTGGGCCCAATAGCTTTTCGTGGTTGAACTCATCGCTGAGACGTCCCTCCACTTAGGCTTGGTAGCACGGGCCTTCATCCATCCCAGAATCGGCTTGATGTCCGGATCTTCCTGCTGTGCATGTCGTAGGCTGTCCCTCCACCCGTTGCTGAGGTAGTCTGTCCTGAGCATCCTCACGGATACCACTCCCTTACTCTCTTGCCTACCACAATGGTTGCAATCTTCAGGAAAAGGTCTTCTTGACAATGCATCTGCGTTGCCGTGAGATTTCCCGCTGCAGTGTCTGATAGAAAAGTCGTATTCCTGCTGCTGCTGGGCGGTGCTGTTAGCTGCACTTCCTTTCTGAGACCGTTCACCTTCCCTTCCTAGGGTGTGCTTAGGGCAGCTGGACCGAAGATGGCCCCTTTCCCCACAGCCATAGCACCTAGGGCTGTATCCTTTATTGTGGTCGCGAACCGTAACTGCTGTAACCTCCCTAGCGTGAGGTGAACGATGATCCTGTCGCCGCCAGGCAGTGCCTTTAGCTGCACTACCCTCTCGAGATCGATCAACTCTCCTTTCCACGGTTCGCTTAGGGCAGCTGGATCGAAGATGGCCCTTTTCCCCACAGCCATAGCACCTAGGGCTGTATCCTCTGTTGCGGTCGCGAACTGTAACTGCTGCAACCTCCCTGACGCGATGGGAACGATGATCCTGCCGCACGGCTTCTACCTCCAGTGCATGGGCCAAGGCGTCCTTAAGCGTCTCGTGGTGCCCGAGCCTCACAGCAGCTCTGACTTCCAGGTCACGGATGCCGTCGATGAATGTCTGCACCAGGTTCCCTTCAATGAGCGCAGGTACAGACCGGTATGCTTTTCGCACCAGCTTCTCCACCTCTAGAGCCCACTGCTGCAGGTTTTCGTTGATGCGCTGCACACGATCTTTAAGCTGCGCACGAAAGACGTGTTCCAGGTGAGCGTCGCCATACCTCGCCTCCAATGCCTCAAGGAGTTGCTCATAAGTCACTTCCTCACCGAGAGCTTCCAGAACTGTTAAGGCCTGGTCACGCAGGCCTAGTGTGAGAGCAGTCATGGCCTGACTTTTATTCCAGCCGTTCGCCTTCATAACAGCCTCGAACTGGATCTTGTAGGCTGACCAGGAAGAGGTACCGTCAAACGGCGGCACTTTGAATCCACGTAGCGAAGGTGTTGTAGCTACTACGGGAGCTGTTGTTCCATCCCCAAGTTTGAGGTCGTCCAGCGTTTTCTTCACGTCAGCCATTACGTTGTCAACCCGATCGTTTACTTGGTCGATTCGGGTTTCGGCCTCCGACAGGCGGTTGTCATGTTGAGCAACCTTATCCTTCACCTCCCGTATCTCTTTTCCGAAGATAGCGTGAAGGTCCTTCATGAGGAGCACCTGCTCTTCCTTATCGCGTTGGAGTTGCTCTTCTAAACGACGGGCCTGTTCCTCCTGCCGGCGGGCCTGTTCCTCCTGTCCGCCCCGCAGCTGCTGCAGCATCACCATCAGAGCACCTAAATCAGGTGCCACAGACGTAGAAGCTGCTGACGGACCGGCTTCCGTGGCCGGCGGCTGTCCCTCAGACATCTGCGGCGGTGCACCGCCAAATCTCCTCTGGTCCGTCTCCTGCTGGCGTTGACTTCGGGTACGGACACCCTCCGTTTCCTCCTTAGGTAAAATCGGCATTATTTTATCCCACTTCTGACACCAATTGTTACGAGCTTGAGGTTCGTGACAATAAAAATTGCCGATAAAATTACCTAAATTAACACTTTAATTTACTTTATACAAATTAAAGTTAAAAACACTATAATTAAACACACTAATTCACTTAATTCCGCTCCGAAGCTTCGCTTGTGTCGCCGAGTTAAACTCTGTCTCGATCGCATCTTGCGCCACCTATTTATTTAAATTAGCAAAATATCCGGAATGTTCAAGTAAACACGCGCAAAGCGACGAGTGCTCGAGTATAGATTTTCTAGAAACTTAGTTCTTCGGGTGGCGCTGTCGGTCGAGAGATCTGTAATGTCATAAACTGCAACGCTCCCCTCGCTCTCGTTCCTGACACTAGATGGCGCTAGTTGTGTCGACTGGAGCGCGTAGCAATATACATCGACTTTTAAAACGGAATTTACTGGACCATTTAAATGGATTAGCTGCAAACCAAGAGCAAAAAAGAAAATACCTAGGAATTTTAATATCTAATTTGTTAGTGGAAGTGACCCTCGTCGACCTGTCGGCGGATAATTATTTTTCGAAGCTTGATTGAAGCGGCCACACCAATATTCGATTAAAGATTAAAAATGAATTCGAAGTTTTAATTTCGGAGATAACAAGCTGGCATATAAATTAACAATTAATTAGTATATATTTCTATTTTTTTTAAATTTGTACAAAAGTGCTACCTGATAATGACTTTAACCAAAGATTTGGAATAATTTCACCAAAATTACCATGAAATTTTGTTAATTATAAATTTCAATGTAAAAAAAGTAATTTTATTGAGATTTGTTATTTTATTACATCTGTTGACACGTACATTTATTGGGCTTATAAATAAGAAAGAAATACATTCTCATATACCGATTTAAATAAAATTGCACTCGATTAACTAAAAAAAACTTCTATAGTTATTAAACAGTGTTTATTTAAACTTTTTATGTTCTTGCTACCTGATAATGGATTTAACCAGATCTATTATTACGAATAATTTGATCAAATTTCCAATCAAATTTTGTAAATATTAATTTTAATTTGAAAAAAGGAATTATATTGAAATGTACTATTTTTGTTATCTACATTGATTATGAAAGACTCGATTCCCTAACAAAAATTCTATAGTAATTGTTTATTAGTTACGATTCTTAGCAACATTGAACAAAAGTCCATAACTGGTTTTCCTTATAACAGTGATGTTTAAAAATGCGAGAAAAATGCATTCTTCCGTCTAAGCATAGCTTCACCATTCATCAAGAGTAATCCAAAGAACGGAAGCTCGATTGATAACGACAGAGCAAAATGAAACAGAAGATCATATTTTTGATAACAACTCAATATAAAAATAAATTACGGTTGCCAACCCAGCTGCCAAGCGTGGCAACTATGGCAAGAAGAATTCTATGAGGTAATAATTGTAGGAGGCCCGTGCTCAGCAGTTTTCCTTAGGTAGGCTGTAATCAATGAATTATTAAATATTCACTGTTTAGAAAACAATCGCCCGACTAAATTTATTAATCACGCAGATTATAATAAAACGATGAAACCCATTCAGGTTTAAATTAATAACAAATATCAAAGCCGTAACCCCTCCAGGACAACATCAATGACATAATGAAATTTATCTGTATATTACCTGATCTGAATATTACCTACGGTTATATAAGACCAGCAATTATAGTTCACGTTTGGCCGATTAATGAGTTTCCATGCCTACATATTTAGTTAAAATGTCACCGAACAAATGATTATATTTTATTAACAGTAGAAGTCTTAATGTAAGTAAGCAATTCTCGTGTACTCATACATTGATCATTGGTTGTAATGATCCAAAAAGAATCCTAGGTCATAATATTAAAAAAGCATATTTTTTTGTATAGCATAGGATGATAAACGAGTACACAGTCCACCTGATGGTAAGTGGTTGCTGTGGCCATAGACATCCACATCTATCCTCGATTACGAATCAAAATGCAGTGTCATCCGTGAGGACTTAAATGGAATGCCTCGTTTCCAGTACAAAGGGTCTCCGATTCTTTACACTCACCACACGATACACAGCAGCATAAAGCTTACGCTGGTATTCGGTGAGAGCGTGGTCCTTCCCCAATCGAGCCGACCCATTCGTGCTACAAGTATACTATTAATAAAACTGCAGCATGGCTACCACGTAAAAATATTAATAATATTTTATTCTAATGGTCATAATAAAGTATTAAATTATTGTATTGTGATTAGTTCGAGTGCAAATGTTCAAGTCAATCGGTCGTTTGCAGTTGGTAGACGGCTGATTGTAATGTTGGTGAAAATTATGTCGCGTGTATTTATCTATCTACCTGTGTGATTCCGTCACACAGGTAGATAGATAAATATACGCGAATTTAATAAAAGCGTATTAAAAACTCATAACTTTGAAAAGTTAACGAAGTAATTTTTTTCATTTTATTCTTTATTGCAGCAAAAACTATCATCATCATTACAGCCCTTCACAAGTCCACTGCTGAGCATAAGCCTCCTGCATTCATCTGAACATAGACTTCCTGCATGTCTTACCAGGTCGTCACAACATCTAGTGAGGTGACGCCCTACACTTCGCTTACCGGTACGAGGCTGCCACTCGAGATTTTTTTTCCCCAACGGTTGTCGGTTCTAGGAGCTATATGGCCGGCCCATTGCCACTTCACTTTTCTAATCCATTGGGCTATGTCGGTCAGTCTACTGCGGATATCCTCATTTCTAAGTTTGTCACCCAGAGAAACCCCGAGCATAGCCTTCTCCATAGCTTGCTGAGCGACTTTACGCGTCCTCATACAGCCAGCAGTGAAGGACCACGTCTCGGTTCCATAGATCATCACTAGCAACACGCACCGGTTGCACAATTTAGTTTTCAGGTTTTGAGGTATACCTGACGAGAAGATGTGTCGTAATTTCCCGAACGCTGTCCAGCCGAGTTGAATCCGTCGATTGACTTCTCGGTCGAAGTTGGACTTACCTAGTCGGACTATTTGTCCCAGGTAAACGTACTCGTCAACAACTTTGAGCTTAGTGCTCCCAACAACTACGGGCATAGGTGTGATATGGACATTTAACATGACCTTTGTTTTGGCCATGTTCATCTTAAGATACGGATAGGCCGTTGGGAGGCACTATTGAGATCATTGAGCATAGTGCTTAGTTCCTCCAGTGATTCTGCCATAAGGATGATATCGTCGGCAAAACAAGGTGAGTGATGTACTCACCATTGGTGTTAATACCGTATCTTTTCCAGTCCAAGTAGCTTGAAAACGTCTTCCAGAAACTGGAAGAAGTTTTCCAAAAACTATACAAGATAAAAGGATTCGCTTATCTCAGGTTGGTATATAATAATAACGTATTTTAACACCATTTTAACGCTAGAAAATTGATACTTCTTGAAATATTATCTGCTCGGAAAAAACATACCTATACACGGAATAATTTTTTAAATGAAAGGATTTTAAAATATTTTATATTAATCAAGATTAAAAAAATATAATTTAATCGCCTAGAAAAAACTTTAACGTTCATGTTCTCATTTTAAATGTTAACCCTTCAATCCCCATAAAAATCTCTTGCAGTCGCATGCGCCCGGAAATCCCGAGCAGTCGCAAGCGACCGCACCCACCAGCAGCACTTAAATCCATTAAAACTTATATTTAGAGACTACTTTTCTATGAAGAAGTTGCACATGTAATTTGCTTTTTGTTATGTATTTTGCAAATTTGTCTGAGGTGTACAATAAAGTATATTCATTTATTCAATTTTTGTCCACGGAATATCGGGCTCCTACTTTATGCTGGACAATTATGCATGTTGCGGAGAAGCGCTAAATTTCTTTTTAAAATTGCAAATCCTTGATTTAAATTCTTATTTCGTAAAAGAAAAAATTAATAATCTTTATTTATACTAAAGATGTTATGTAATATTATTTTATATTTTACCGTGCAACGTAAAATTGTCAACATAAATAAAAACACCGTTGTTTTTAGGGTTCCGTAGTCAACTAGGAACCCTTATAGTTTCACCATGTCTGCCTGTCCGTCTGTCCGTCCTCGCTTAATCTCTGTGACCGTTAGCACTAGAAAGCTGAAATTTGGTACCAATATGTGTATCAATTACGCCGACAAAGTGGTAAAATAAAAATTGGAAAAAAGTGTTTTATTAGGGTAGCCCCCCTATATGTAAAGTGGGAAGTGATTCTTTTTTAATTTCAACCCTAACGTGTGATATATTGTTGGAAAGGTATTGAAAAATAAATAGGGGTTTACTAAGATCATTTTTGATAATGTCAATAATTTCGGAAATAATCGCTCCAAAAGTAAAAAACAATGTGTCCCCCCCCCCCCCTCTAACTTTTGAACCATAAGTTTAGAAAATACGAAAAAAATCTGGAAAGGAGAACTTTATAAGGACTTTCTAGGAAAATTATTTTGAACTTGGATGGAAAGTCGGAGCACCTGCCGCGGAGCGTGCAATGTTGCACGCTCCGTGTTCGCGCACGTACCCACTACCGGGAGCAGTTGCACGAGCGCGGAGCGCTGCTGGAGCGCGAACATAATGGATACCCACCTTTAAACTCATAAGTGGGAACACTTATTGTGACGGACGGGAAACTACGGAACCCTACACTGAGCGTGGCTCGACACGCTCTTGGCCGGTTTTTTTATATTTTCACGCAATGCCATATAAGATAAATTTTTGAATAGGGTGACAAATAAGCAAACAGTCCACCTGATGGTAAGTGTATGCTGTCTCATAAACATGCTTATTTATACTAATTTTTTTCTCTTATGTTATGGATTTGTACTGTTATAGTTTTGCAGGAAAACAGAAAAGAAATGACGACAGTTCACCGTTTCTAGTAATATTTCACATGTGCAATCATTTAATACACAAAATCGCATCATTTTTACGTATCAAAGTCTGCTTCAAACTATTATTTGGTAGTGGTAAATGAAAAATTGACTTTCATTAAGTATTGTTTATAATCTACATTGAATAAAAAGTTTCTATTTCTATTCAAACAATAAAACAAGGACAACAATACGCCTACGGTAAAGTTTCAGCCAAAAGTAGATAAATATGTTGTGAGGGGTTTGTTCAATAATTTTTTTGCCATGATATGAACAAGATATTTAATTAGTTCATTTGATATTGATACAGGTGATTTTCTTAATTTTATACATAACAAAATAAATTTAGCTAAATTTTTTTACAAGAAACATAAAAATAATTAAAAAAAACGATGCTCGGAGTTCCTGTACATTGGTTGACAATAATCCTTATGGGGACGCAACTGCATTTTAATTTTTAACTGAGGATAGTTTGGATGTCTATGGGCCACAAAAACCAGTTACCATCAGGTAGAATGTATGCTCGTTTGTCACAATCGTTCTATATTTTTAAAAAAATAGGTTAATATAATAGAGGTTGACCCACCGGCCATGTGTCGCGGAATAAAATTAGGTATTAACCGATTTACAAGAAAATCGCAATAGAATAGCTAGTCCACGGTTTGATACCATCTACACGATTTCGGCATTTGTATGTAAATCTAACAATTATAATTTACATAATATGTTGATAGGGTATTATTTCAATGCTAGAATTACGACATGCAGTGACAAAATATCTAACGAATTTATTCACACACACGTTTAATATAATGTAAGTAATCTGGAATGCTCTTAATTCAAAATTACTTAAGAGTTTCCATGATGGAATATGTTGAGTCTACACAAAGACAGTGTCCGACTGGGGTGTTTCCGTTACCGTTACCGTTACGGCCTATAGAAGTCCTCTGTTGAACACGGGCCTCCCCCACAGATTGCCTCATAGGAAAGATATTTGCCATAATTGCCACGCTCGGTAAGCGCATCGTCAACTGCAGTTTAGTTTATTTTTAGTTGATATTAGAAAGACGCTGCTACCGTTCTTCTAATTTGCTTCGCCTGTCGCCTCTTACGACATCCACGGGAGGACATGGGGCAATTGATAGTCCTACACCGCCACTACACGGGCATCGCCAACCTGGTAAAATAATACATATATATACATAAACACTCACGCCTGTCACCCAGAGGGGTAGGCAGAGACTACAGACTTCCATTTGGCACGATCCTGACACTCCTCTCTCGCCTCCTTCACATCCATACACCACCGCATACATGCTCGTCGGTTAAGGGTACTCCTAATTTGGCCCGTTTTCAATAAATCGCCAATTTGGTCGATAAATTTTCGCCTAGGACGTCCCTTTCCGACTCTGCCATTCACTTCTGCAACATAAATTTTCTTTGTCACTCTCTCCTCATTAATTCTTTCCACATGACCAAACCACCGAAGCATTCCTTTCTTAATCCTGGTCACAACATCATCTTGCAAACCACACTCTTCATTACACAATTTCTTACCCTGTCATTAAGATTCAGCCCTAACATACTCCTTAACGACCGCATTTCTACTGCGTTCATTCAACTCTCGTGCTTCTTCTGCCACACCCAACTTTCACTACCATACGTTAAAGTAGGGACCAACACAGCATTGTGAATTGCCATACGTGCCTTTTTCGACACATTTTGACTCTTCACAATAGAGTGCAGGGCCCCATTTACTCTATTTCCCGCATTCACTCGTCGTTCTATATCCTTATCATATCTCCCATCCCTGCTAAATACGCAGCCCAAATACACAAACTCATCTACTTGCTCGACCAACTCCCCTTCTATTCTTATTTCACAAATCGTTTTACTTTCTTCTCTTTCAAAAACCATAACATTCGTCTTACTTGCGTTCAATTTCATACCCCTTTCTTTTAATGATCTGTTCATTAATGTAACCATCATTTGCAACTCGGCCGCCGACGACGCAAGGATAACTTGATCATCGGCGTACAAAAGGCATTTGACGGATAACTCACCCATTCTTAATCCGCATTCTTCAACTTTCAAATTTTGAAAACAACTGTCCATAAATAGGTTGAACAGCCACGGGGAAGCCACACAGCCCTGTCTGATACCTTTATGGATGTCAAACCATCAGAGTAGACCCCGTTGATCCTAACACAAGCACTAGAGTCCCTATAAAGGGACTCCAATGCCCGTATCAAGCCAGCGCTCAACCCAAATGAGTTCCGTGTTTGCCATAGCACATCCCTATTCACTCTGTCATAGGCCTTTTCCAAGTCCATGAACGCACAAAAAACCTTTTGGTTTTTGGCCAAAAACTTCTCCGCGATCATGCGCATGGAAAAGACTTGATCTGTACATCCCATTCCCTTTCTAAATCCCGCTTGCACATCCCAAATTTTTCCATCAGTTTCTTTCATGACCCTTTCAATCAGTACCTTAGCATACAGTTTTCCCACAATGCTAAGAAGGCTGATGCCACGGTAGTTTTTACAGTCCTGCTGCGACCCTTTTCCCTTATATACTGGGACTATCACGGCTTTGCACCAGTCTACCGGTACCCGCTTCAGTTCCCAGCATAAATTAAAAAAGGTGTGCAGCAGACCTGCCACCACTTCCTCTCCAGCCCTTAGCATTTCGAGTGAAACTCTACCATATCCGGCAGCCTTACCTGCTTTCATGCTTTTCATTGCTTTCATTATTTCACCTATACTAATATCGCTACCTCTTTCCTCTTCTTTCGGAATTTCTACTTCATTTAGTACACACGTTGTCTCCTCGCTCATAAACACGCTTTCAAAATATTCTGTTACGGATCGCCGTAACGCCGTTCGAAAAATGAATAAAACGCGTTGTTCACTGTTTATATAGGAGGCAAGCGGCGGTGAGGAGGAACTTGTACTTTTTCTTCTGGTAGTGCCTTTTCGGTGGCTGGAGAGCGACTGCCGACCCTACCGGCCGGCCCGTCTTTTATATGATTTGGCCGCTGCTGGCCAGCGGACCCTTGCCTCACCCCCGCGCCTTTCTTTATTTCCATAAAACTCTTATTTATTTACAAACTTACTTAATTATACAATATTCTTACCTCTATTTCCTATACTATTATATTCACAATAATTTTCTTATATTCTAAACGGTTTTAAACTTAGTAATTCACAATTTTTAAGCTGAGAACCCTGCCCCGCACCTCAGCACTATAAATATAAAACGTCGTGTCGCCCTACGCGTAGCTTCATTTGCTCCGCGGCCGCGTCACGATAACATGCCCTGTTACAATTATTTTTTGCTCGAAAGGTAATTTATCTGAATGTTAATATGTATGAAAAGTAATATATAATAAAAGTGATATGCAACAAAGGTAAATTAACTATAAGAGTACAATTTTAAATACAATTTAACTATAAGAATACAATTTAACTATAAGATCTATGCTAACTCTCGTTATTTATTCGATGCCTTTATTGGGAGAGTTATTGCATAGTTACAACATCATTCTTTTTTATTATTGAAGATAAGCTATACATGTTTAACAAATACAACAATCAAGACTACGGCTGTTTTTCTGTGTTGTTGTATGCACCCTCGCTAGTTGTCGAACCTCGCCGGACGCGACCCCGTTGGCTCCGCCCCCCGCCCCTGAGTTGCTCAACCCGTGCTGGTTGTACTACGCAGGTATCTCATCGTTTTGCGTCGTGCATATTCTCCCGCCGTCGCCACGCTGCGATCCCTCTGGTAGCACGACGATCTTCTTTGTTGGTCTGCGTAGTGTATGCCCACTGCTAGTGGTTACGTCCACTACTCGTACCTCTCCGTCGACGCCAGGATATACGTTGCTTATTTTTCCCCTAGGCCAGATGTTGCGCGGTAAATTGGAGTCACAAATGATGACCAGGTCTCCAATCTTCGGTGATGCACCTATGCTGCTGGGCTCCCGCCGGTGTTGGAGTAGGGGCAGGTATTCCTTCACCCATCTTCGCCAAAACACGTCGGCTAGGGCTTGAGCTCGTTTCCACTGCTGGCGGGCCGTCACGTCGCTCTCGCTGAAGTGTCCCGGTGCAGGTACGTGTGAGTTGGGACCGATGAGGATGTGATTCGGCGTGATTGCTTCCGGGTCTCCTGGGTCAACTGAGACGTGTGTAAGAGGTCTGGAATTGACCGTGTTTTCGACCTCGGCGAGCAGAGTCTCCAGTGTCTCGTCACTGGGATAGCGTTCGTTGAGGGTGACGCGTAGGGCTTCTTTCACGGAGCGAACCATTCGCTCCCAGGCGCCGCCCATGAATGGTGCTGATGGTGGTATGTACTTCCACACAATTTGTTGACATGTGGTTTCGTTCTCGAGGGCTGCGAGTGCTGCTTCGGCCAGCTCCTTGTCTGCTGCCTTGAAACACGTAGCGTTGTCACTCCAGATTTCTTTTGGGCATCCTCTTCTGCTCATGAAGCGCCTAAGCGCTGACACAGCTGAGTCGGCGCTTAATGAGTGGGCCACCTCTATGTGTATTGCTCGTGAGGTCATGCAGGTAAATAACGCGCCATAGCGTTTTTCACGATGTCGTCCCACTGTGACTTCTATTGGCCCGAAGTAGTCCAGTCCTGTGTATGTGAACGGACGTGCGTGATGAGCGAGGCGTGCGGACGGCAGGTTTCCTGTAGACGGTGATGCAGGCTTGGCTTTTCTTAGACGGCACGGTAGGCAGCCTTTGATGACAGTCTTTACTACTGGACGTATTTTTCTTATGTACAATCTCTGTCTTAATTCGTTCACGACTGTTTCTACGCCTCCGTGGTGCAACCTCTCGTGTACGTGTGCTATGTACAGACGAGTGTATGCGTGCTTCTCGTCTAGTACGGGAGGATCGTACGTGTCCTCCTCTACTTCTGATGCTGCTTTTATTCGACCTCTGAGGCGTAGGGTCCCCTCTTCGTCGACGTATGTGCTCAGGTGGCCTAGTTTGTCGTCGCCTCCTGGAACACTTCCGTTGGTGATCCTCTTGAGCTCCTTCGTGAAGCTTTCCCGCTGACTGGCTTGCACCCACAGTTGTTCGGCTCTTACATGATAAGCGGCTGGTATTCCTACAAGCGATGAGACAGTAGGTGTTGCCCTTTTTTCTTTGGTGGGGGTATTGCGTCGGTTTGTTCTTTGCCAGCCAGGGTCGCTATCTTGTCTTGCTTTGTTGCGTTTACGCCCAGCCTTCACCACGTGCTTGTTTGGTCTGCACATGTCGATGAATAAGAGGACTCTCGCTGTCGCCCTTATGAGGCGAATCCATTTTGAAAATCTTTCTATTTGTGGCAGATGTGCTGTTGGCGAGTCTTCACTTTTAACTGTGATGTTACATATTTCTCGTTCTTCCCCAGTGTCGTATTGCGTTGTTTTTTCTTCCTGCGGCCATTCGGCCGGTGGACGTTGTAGAAACGGGGGCCCTCGGAACCACCGGTGCGACTCGTCGAACCTTTCTGGCGTGGTTCGGGTCGCGTCGTCTGCCACGTTTTCTTTGGACGGTAGCCAACGCCATTCGTTCTTTTTGGTCGTATCTTCTATTTCCGCCAGGCGATGAGCGACGAAAGCTTTGTACGCGCGGGGCTCCGACCTTATCCACACTAGTGCAGTACGAGAGTCGCACCAGTATGTCTTGCCCGCTATATCGTCATCGTGCTCACTGATCACGGTCTGCGCAAGACGAGCTCCCAGTAGTGCCGCTTGTAACTCGAGCCGTGGTATGGAGACTGGTTTTAGTGGTGTCACGCGGCTCTTGGCGGCGGCCAATGATATGTTAACGCTGCCGTCTGCTCGCTCCGTTCTCCAATACACGGCGGCTGCGTAGGCCTCCTCGCTTGCGTCGACGAAGGTGTGTAGTTGCCGCGTCGACACTGGGTTGTAATCGTAGCATCGTGGTATCCTCAGTTGTTCTAGGGCGTGAAGTGAAGTAATCCAGCCTTCCCATTTTTCTTTTAACTCTATTGGCAGAGGGTCGTCCCATTCCGCCTTGTAACGCCATGTGTCTTGGAATATTCTCTTCGCTGGGGTGGTCACTGGTGATATTAACCCCAGCGGGTCAAATAATGCCATTATTATGCTCAGCGCTTCACGTTTAGTTGGCAAGCGTTGTTTTTCTTTTACGTCGATCGGCATCTTCATGTTGTTTGTATTAAATCCAATATGATCGCTTTGTACATGCCAGAGCAGGCCGAGCGTCTTCTCAGTTTCTTTTCCGCCCAGGCGCACGGTCGCGTCGTGTTGTTTATGCTCTGTCGTTATTTCTTCTATTGTTTTTCCTTCGTTCGATGTCCACCCGCTGAGTACGAATCCCGCTTGTTTGTGGACGTGATCGACAGCTTTTACAGTTTGCTGAGCTTCCGTGATAGAGTGGAAGCTCTGCAAGTAGTCGTCCATATAGTGATTTCTTTTTATGGCGACCGCAGCTTCCGGGTATGCCTCTGAGTGTTCTTCAGCATTTTTATTTTTGATATATAATGCTGTGCATGGTGATGATGTCGCTCCAAAGATGATCGATGTCATCCTATATTCCTCCGGTTGGCCCTCCCGCCGCTTGCCTCTCCACAAGAAACGTAAAACGTCTCTATCTTCTTTGCGCACTTTGATCTGCATAAACATTTCTTTTATGTCGGCGCTCACTGCATACGGATACTGTCGGAACCTCATGATTACTCCAGGCAATGATTGTAATAAGTCCGGCCCCGAGTGAAGCATATCGTTGAGACATATTCCTGCTGTCTTCGCTGCGGCGTCGTGTACCAATCTCGGCGGCTTGTTAGGCTTCGCAGGGTTGATGACTAGGAAGTGTGGTAGATACCATGTCTTTCCTTGTGGCGGTGGCATGGGCGCGCGCTCTGCGTAACCTGAGTTGAAGAGGTTCTGTATGCGTTCTTCGTACTGTAGCTTGAGAGTGCTGTCTCGGTCGAGCCTCTTCTCTAGAGTGTGCAGACGTCTTTCCGCGTCTTTGTAATTATTTGGTATTTGGAAATCCTTTTCTTTCCACAGCAACCCTGTCTCGAATCTGCCGTCCGCCGACCGCCTGCTGGTCTCCCTCAATATTTGCATAGCTCGCTGCTCGGGATCTTCTTTAGGTCTCCTCGGCTCGATGCACAGTGATTCTAATTTGAAATAATTTTTTATTTCTTCTTCTATTGGCTGTGCCTCTTCCCTTTGATGTAGTCTGCCGCAGAAGGTGACCGTCGACGTCAATGAGCTATGACAGCCATGCAGAACCCAGCCCAGGTTGGTGTATGAGGCGACTGGTTGGTCCCGACGACCGACGCGCAGTTTTCTAGACACTATGAGGTGCCAGTTATCTTGCCCGATTAGTATTTTCGGTGAGGCGCGTTCGTAGGTGATATCCTCTTTGATATCCAGCAGATGTTGGCAATTCTCCAAATGATTTTCATTCACGGATTCTGGCGCGAAGTCCAACCGCTCTACCGTACGCGCTGCTTCTATGTTGTGTTCCTCTTGCGCGTGCTTTCCTCTTATTTTAAGGCTGACGATCTTGCTCTTCTCATGCTTCACCTCCGAGCCAACCCCTTGTATCCACATTGCGTGGGCTGGACCGTCGGCGCCGATGACGTCAGCGATCGAGGCATCGACTAAGGTGACTGTGCTTCCTTCATCCAATAATGCGTATGTTTCGACGCAGCTTAGCGGCCCCTTTATTGTTACGGGCGCAATCTTTAGGTAAGCACGGCGGTGTTTGTATGGTCGAGTTGTTGTGATGACCTCCTTTGCTGATGTTGCGGTTTCCATAGCGGGTTCTTTTTCAGTTTCGGCCTTTCTGTCGTGATGCAGCAATTTATGGTGTTTCATCACGCATCCGTCTTTTCCGCACGGTGGAGCTTTACACAGCAACCAGCGATGTTTGCCTCGTAGACAGCGGTAGCAGATATTATACTTCTTTGCTACTTCCCATCTGTCATTTGTGGACAGAGCGGCGTATGACTTGCAATCGGGCAGTTTGTGTTCTTGTTTGCATTGAGGGCAGCGTTCTTCATATTGTTTCTTGCTTGTGGCGAAGGCACGTTCTATTTTTCTCGGCCTTCGCTCTCTCGGTTCGTTGTCCTCCGTGATAAATTCCGGCAAGGCATACGCGCTGCATTTATCCGCTTCTTCGTTTAAGAAGAGTGATATTTTCTTAAGCTCTGGGATATCCTCTTTCTTTCTGGCTGCATAGTCGTACCATTTGCTTCTCAATATGGGCGTGAGTTTGTCTGTGATAACTCGCGTCATCTCCGGACTATGCAGATAGTGTGCTTTCTTGAGTGCTTCCACGGTGCCCACTACGTTTGCTATGCGATTGGCGAATATGCATAGCTCCCTGGGATTGTCCGTGACTTTGTTAAGTAGCTTCAGCTTCTCTATTTCTAAGTGAATTAATGCTTCTGGTCGTCCGAATCTCCTTTCCAAAGCTTCTATTATTATTCTGGGGTCTGATTGGCTTATAAGTAGGCAGCTTGCGGCCTCTTTTGCTATCCCTTTTAAGCTTCGGCGTATTCTCGCTATGTTTTCGTTCATCGTGAAGTACTTTGAAGATTCTTCGTACGTTGTTTTGAAGCTGAGCCATTCTTTGCTGCTACCATTGAATGTGGGCAGCTCTTGCAAATATTTCGGCGGCTCCCTTGTGCTTCTCACTGCTTGTGATAAAGCAGCGGCCAAGGTAGCGACGTCGATTTGTTGCTGCGCTTGTACATAGTCTTCTTTCTGCGGCGCGGTATGTTGCGGAGCGTATTGCGGTGCATACTGTTGAAGTACGGGTGGTGCGATCTGCGGTGCTGGTTGCGACGTGAAGTACGACGTGGGTTGCGGTGCGGGCTGCGGCGCGGGTTGCGGCGCGGGCTGCGGCGCGGGTTGCGGCGCGGGCTGCGATGTAGGTTTTTCTTGTAACCATGTACTAATGCGCACTGATGCTAAGTCGTCTTCTATTTCTTCCTCTTCGTCCTCGGTTGATCCGACTTCTGCTTGTAGTCGCTGCACATGTATCTCCTGCAATTCCATTCTTGCTTGCAATCGGGCCTGCTCGAGCTTGAGTTCGGCCAACCGCTCTTTCGCCTCTAACTCCTCGAGGAGTCTCTTGCGTGAGACTACGGAGCGGCGTGACCTAGTCTCGCCCGGCTTTAGTGTGCGCTGCGACCTTTGATCACTTTCTTGCTGGGTTTCTTCCGTTGTAGTCGTTTCATCGGTCGCAGAGGTAGTGGTCGTACCGCTGACCGTTGTGGTTTCGCTAGTGGTGTTTGATGAGCCACTAGCGGCCGAGTCGCCCCCGGAGGCCTCTTCCGTGGCCCCCTGGGTTATCTGTTCATCCTTGCGACGCTTCGATGATTCTCCACTGTTACTACGCGTATTCACCATTTTTCTTCACAATAATATTTTTTTCGTTCTTGAGGTTTGCTTCTTAATTCGGCTCTTCGAAGGACCATTAATGTTACGGATCGCCGTAACGCCGTTCGAAAAATGAATAAAACGCGTTGTTCACTGTTTATATAGGAGGCAAGCGGCGGTGAGGAGGAACTTGTACTTTTTCTTCTGGTAGTGCCTTTTCGGTGGCTGGAGAGCGACTGCCGACCCTACCGGCCGGCCCGTCTTTTATATGATTTGGCCGCTGCTGGCCAGCGGATCCTTGCCTCACCCCCGCGCCTTTCTTTATTTCCATAAAACTCTTATTTATTTACAAACTTACTTAATTATACAATATTCTTACCTCTATTTCCTATACTATTATATTCACAATAATTTTCTTATATTCTAAACGGTTTTAAACTTAGTAATTCACAATTTTTAAGCTGAGAACCCTGCCCCGCACCTCAGCACTATAAATATAAAACGTCGTGTCGCCCTACGCGTAGCTTCATTTGCTCCGCGGCCGCGTCACGATAACATGCCCTGTTACAATTATTTTTTGCTCGAAAGGTAATTTATCTGAATGTTAATATGTATGAAAAGTAATATATAATAAAAGTGATATGCAACAAAGGTAAATTAACTATAAGAGTACAATTTTAAATACAATTTAACTATAAGAATACAATTTAACTATAAGATCTATGCTAACTCTCGTTATTTATTCGATGCCTTTATTGGGAGAGTTATTGCATAGTTACAACATCATTCTTTTTTATTATTGAAGATAAGCTATACATGTTTAACAAATACAACAATCAAGACTACGGCTGTTTTTCTGTGTTGTTGTATGCACCCTCGCTAGTTGTCGAACCTCGCCGGACGCGACCCCCTTGGCTCCGCCCCCCGCCCCTGAGTTGCTCAACCCGTGCTGGTTGTACTACGCAGGTATCTCATCGTTTTGCGTCGTGCATATATTCCTTCCATCTCTTTAAACTCAAAACTTCATCATTCAGAATATAGCCATTCTCGTCTCTTATAGCATTCATCATAGGCTGTTTTGAATATCCCCTGGCAGTTCTTACAAGTTTCCAGAACATTTTAATATTTGCCTGGAAATTATCCGATATTCTTCTATCATTCTTATCCGTTCTTTCTTGCTTTTTTCTTTCAACTACTTCTTTTACTCTCTTATTAAGATGTCTAAAGACTGCCTTTTTTTTCTTTCAATATCATCATTCGTACCGCTAGAATTACCAGCCTTTGTTGCTAGTAAATCTAGCCATGCTCTCTTCTTTGCTTCACCTTCCATACGTACCTCATCATCCCACCATAATGTATTATTTTTCCTTTCATTCTTTCTCTTACTAACACCACATACTTCGGTAGCTGCATCCACTAAACCTTTCTTTACATTTTGCCATACATTCTCCAAGTCTAACTCCTTCATACATAATTCATCCAAACCACTTATATTTTCTTTCAGTCTACATTTGAACTTGTTTTTCTCACCTTCATCTTGTAACCTTTCTGTTCTAATACGCTATAACGCAGTGGTAGACACAGATGACCGATGGCGCCAACGCCTGAATAGACCATTAATTCGGCATAAAACCAAATAATGATCCGTTCCTACGTTAGAACCCCGGTAAACCCTTGAATCTACCACTGCGCCCCTCAATCTTTCATCCACAATTATTAAATCTATCATGCTTCTATCGTCACCTCTTTCCCAAGTATACATGTGAATCCTCTTGTGGCGAAAGCAAGTGTTCGTCACAAAAAGATTCTTTTCCATACATACGGTGAGGAGACTTTCACCATTCTCATTTATACTTTCATCACCAAACGTTCCCAATATCCTTTCATAACCAAGCCTCCTCACCCCAACCCTTCCATTAAAATCTCCTAGCATAATAATATTTTCATTTCCCTTACACTTCATTAACACCATCCTTACCATTTCCCAAAACTGCTCTCGGATATAAGTGGGCTTAGACATGTCTGGGGCGTGGATCCCTAACACAAACAACTTCTTTAAGCCCACTTTCACTCGTATCCACAGCAGTCTTGGGCTTACACATTCATACTCTTTCACACATTGGCCTGGTAAAACAACTATAATACAATTTAGATATTTTGAAGTGAAAGTTTGTTTTCAGTCGTTTGATATTAAAATCTAAGCAAACTTATGGGTTTATTAGCTCAAATGTCGGTTAGCAGCAAAAAAATTAAAAATAAAGCAGGCAGCTTAACAGAGCCGATCGTGTGTAAAGTTCGGTTATCTCAGAGTAGGTTCTGTCAAATATTTTAAGATGTTTTAAGTCGATACGAAGCCAAGATATAATTCTTGTTATTGATGCTCCCAAATTTAAAAGCATCAATCTAGAGTCGAAACCATTGACGTAGACCTTCTTGTCTGTTAGTTCTCTATAGATTGCATTTCAATCACTATACCCGTAAACTGCAATCTTTAATTCTATCGACGCACGG
This sequence comes from Parnassius smintheus behrii, assembly GCA_036936625.1. Classification (NCBI taxonomy): domain Eukaryota; kingdom Metazoa; phylum Arthropoda; class Insecta; order Lepidoptera; family Papilionidae; genus Parnassius; species Parnassius smintheus. Next base: position 4,570,752 of record JAUPFT010000027.1, on the reverse strand, counting down.
GGGGTACTTTCTCCTTTTGCTGTTGGCATTACGCAAACACATATTACACGTCTTGTGACATTATTTTTGGTACGCACAGCTAATAATTGATACTCCCTATCGATATCAACTTTCCTTGATCGACAATTGTTTTTTTTTATGGTACAACTTACTTTGATTCTTCTAGGCTAACGTGCTATAATTACTAGATGTATTGTCATTATTAGGCTAACCTTTGATATCGAAAGTCCTGGTATTTTTTTATTATTATCACCTTGGACTTAGAAGAAGAGCCGTGGTAGCTCAGATGGTTAATGCTCGCTGTAAATATAACGGAACGAGTATAACCCGGATTTGATCCCCGTCAGCACCAATGAAATTGTTAAGTGGTGATTTATCACTTACTCGGCGGTGAAACATCACGAGGAAACCTGCATGCCTGAATACAAATTGTGAAGCCATGTAATTTCCACCTACGCGAATTTGGCACCGTGTCGGGTACCTTGCGTTAGTACCCTTCAGAAATGCTTGTGCTCAGTAGTGGTATGTATGTAAACTTTAGCTTTAACTTTTTGACTTATGTAAGTTAAAAAAAACTTATACATCAAAAATCCTATAAAAATTTACTGATCATCTATTCTAAACCGTTATATACTACAAAACTCTGTGAGTGTAAGAAATAAAATATTCCAATAACATAGTACAACACATTTTAATTTACGGGGGATTATATATGCAGTGAATCTTTCTTTTAAAAATTGTTATATTTTAAAATAGTAGAAGCTCTTTGCAATTTATAGTTCGATGGGCTTCTGGTCTAGGACGGTGCTTGATAGCGTATGATATAAAATAAAGTTTATGCTCATGAGACTAAAGTTATTTTCCTGATATCGAAATGGCTACCTTCTGATGTTGGACAGATTGATAATAAGTGGGAAATGAGATTCATTTGCCTTATGACAGATGATAAAATAGAGTTATCTTTTTTTTCTGAACTGTCCGATATGATCAGATACTGTAAACTCATTCTGCGTAAATCGGACCAAAATCAATATTAAAAAACTGAAGGTATAGGGCTAACTATTACATCTGGACGGCAAACACCGTGTCCTTCGTGACCTTGGGTGGTGTAAAGCATTCGAAACGTCTTTAATTAGAAAGTTAAATTAAACGCGATAAAATCCGTAAAAGTTAGTTTCATTTAGCGTGTAGTTTTCGCGTAAATGTAAGAAATAAATGTCTATGTATTAAATTGTATATAGGAATAAAACAACTGGGGTTAATTTAAGAAATTCACCCTCATTAACTACTCGTAATAAAGGACCGTCTATGATCACATCAATATATTTTGCGGCAGTCAGCGTGCGTGTGAGTATATGAAGAAATATAGTTAGGTCATTCCGAAGCCCATTTATATCTTAATCAGAATAAAATGAAACGGTCGTCTGATTATTCAGCTCCCGTGATCCCTGACTCAGTTGTCTTCTTTTCATACGTATCATAGTATCTGAGTACTGTTAATATTAGCTAAAGCTAATAATTATTCATCCGACTAAAACTAAACTTCCAGGGCTGCATTTGTTGCTTAATGTTCCCACAAAAAAATACTAACACTTACAAGACTTTCATTTGCGTTGAATTTGCATTGCATTTGTTTTCCATAGTTTAAATGCATATTTATAAATTCGTACAGCGTTTTGAAACAATTTGATAACGTTGTATGCAGTCATTAATTAATATATTAATGAACCAACACTACAATAAACAATTATAAAAACTGTATGAATACTCAAAAGATATTGATTCAGTTTAAAAAAACAGTTTATTAAAATCTTTTCTACAATGACGAGCGTGGTAAATTAGATTGAAATAGTTTTTTTTTAATTTTTTTTTGGTGTAACTATTTACATAAACTACTTCGCATAAAGGCATACTTTAATGATTCTTAATTTCAGTCCATTGCCCTTATTTGTACATCTAACACCTCACAAATAAATTTATTAGAAAAACTAAATTTTTTTTAATTAATTAGTTTACCACGAACGTTTTATGCATGTACAATATAACTATTTTAGTGCAGCGAAATAACTACTGAACATAAATCAAAATTGTTAAAATGATCAAAATCACGAGTCACGGCCGCGACACTATGTTAAACAATCCTCGTAAATACACGTAGTCGTGAAATGCTTACGATGTTATTTTGAGATTAAAGCGGCTGGCACTATTTGGAACGGTACAAAATTTTCCTAAAAATGCGAGTATAAGAACATACACGAATGAAATTCAGGTTTGTATAAACCTTTGTAAAGCATGGTTAGTAGTGATTAATAATTATTTAATTTTGGCTTCTGCTGTATGCAGGAGAGGGCTGTTCTTAGGGTTTTTCGCTCTGGTAAAATTCACAATGAAGTTATTATTCCTAACAGAAAACAGTAACTTGGTAAGAAATTTTACGAGTAATTATTGATATAAAATCGGTAAGTTGAAACTTGAAAATGGTAAAATTTATTCGTATGCGGATGACACTGCTGTCGCAATCTCAAAATACACAACTGTGGTTTGCGCAGCAATTACACGTGCATATTACTATAGAAAAAGTTACTAGTACTAGATATTTAGAGGTTATAATTGACCAAACTCTACTCTACTCTACTCCCATATAGAAGCAACTAATAACAGGTTACGAAAACTTATTTGGATGTTTAAAACCCTCAGGCATGTCGCAACTTATAAACTTCTAAATCAAATATATTATGCTGCACTAGCCCAATCAATTTTGACATATTGTATACCAGCTTAGGGTGGTGCTCCGAAAACGAAACTCTTACATCTAGAACGTGGTCAACGTTTTTAATAAAGGTAATGTACAACAAACCACATAGATTTCCTACAGAAGAACTTTACTCAGCGGTTTATTGAGTGTTAGAAAGTTATAAATTTTAAATTTATTGTTAACAATACACAAAACAACTTTCTACAAATGCAAAAGTAGTAATAGACGAGGAAAGGTTTTTGAATTAACTCTAGATAAGACAAATTTTACTAGTCACCAATTTAAAAGACAGGCTGGTTATTTATACAACGTAGTCAATAAAAAATTAAAAATCTATTCACTGAATTCTAATAAGCTCAAGAAGACAGTCATAGAATGACTTCTCAAACTTAACTATGATGAGGTCGAGAAATGTAATTAAAGTTAGTTAAATAATAAACAAAAAATGTAATTCTAGCTATAGAAGATCGGGACATCCTGCCACAAGTATATATTTACTTAAAAGGATGTCTCACTTACTCCCATACCTATGTAATGTGTGATATTTTTAAAGAAATAAACAATTATTATTTTTATTTTTTTACATTAATAACAAATAATTAATAACAATTTCTTAATACACAGAATTACGTGCGAAATGTAGAAAACAAATTTATGTTGCAAAAGTGAATGAAAGAGTCGGAAAGGGACGTCCTAGGCGAAAGTTTACCGACCAAATTGACGATATATTAAAAATTGTGCCAAATTAGGAGTATCCTTAACCGATGAGCAAGTATGTGTAGGTATATGAATGTGGGAAAAGCGAGAGATGAGTGTCAGGATCGTGCCAAATGGAAGTCTGTAGCCTCTGAGTGACAGTCGCGAGTGTTTATGTATTATGTATGTATTTATTATGTGGAAAGTCAATTTTTGCTTGTACTTTCCATGTTAAAACTTAAAGCAAACTTTTTTCTTTTCAATATTCTCTTTGTGTAATAGTTAATGATTTTCTGGAGCTCTATTATTAGCACCATAGTAAGAATGATTAAAAAGAGCTTCCGTTTAATAGTTACTTCAAGGCGAACTTCGTTTCATTTCTTTGAGCTTTGATTATGACATTTCCGATTTCATTTAGATATTTAATTACTTTACTGAATTTTGATCATTTATTTTGTCTAGGAATTGTTACTGTAAATATTAAAAATATATTTAGTCATGTATGGCGATGTAAAAATATCTGTCGTAATTATTATGATAGGTGTAGTTATAGGCGATAGAGAGTAACTTAGACAGAAGATGGGCAGTAGTTCCTGAAAACAAAATATTATACAAAACTACGGTTTCAGGATTTACCTGGAGCTAGTAAATCCTGAAACCGCATGCGGGTTGGCCTACTAAGCGTGACAAAATTGGAAAAATCCCCCCTGTGAGGCAGTTTAGGGGGAGGGACTATGCTCAGCAGTGGACTTCATAAGCTGTTATAGATGGATTTAGTTATGTACGCATTACTCACTGAACATCATATTGTACATATTTCAAATGAAAGTTATTCCATATTTTGTCGTGTTCTAATTAAAAGTTGGAACATCATTCATAAGTGCATAACATATATATGTAGGTGCGCAAAATGTGAAAACTTATGAAGAGCGCGTCGCAAGCTAATTGACGTCCTTCATAAAGTTTGGCTGATTAATTAACAATTGTTATTCATAGTAACACTTACTCACAACATCCTTTTAATTTAAAACTCCAAAGTCAACAGACACCTCAACAGAAGAATACCTACCATCGTGTACGGGTAAAATTTAATTTGAAAAAAAAAATCTCTGAAAGCTTTTGCATTGTTGGCGTTCACGAAATCTTGTAGAAGCGAAGAAGGAATGCAAAGTGAACTTTTTAACTAGTTCACGATTTCGCTAATCTCCCTATAGTCCTACCATTAAAATGAATTCCAATTATTATATTTGTTTGGGCATAAATAAATAAAATTAACCGCACCCCGTAACTATTTTTCTGTTCCATTGATTAAGGTGTTCCTGGGTTAAAAAGACGTGTGGCACTCGGGGACTGCCGCGGTAAAGCTATTGCATAGCATTTTGTATCAACTTATGCAATTATAATTATTTATTTATTTTATTTATGCAGTATTTCTTTTTCTTTGATATTAATTCAAGTTACACATTTTGAGCGTGGTGACCGATAAGAAAACAATTTTTTTTTCTTTTATTAAATAAATAAAAAGTTAATATTGTTTAAAATATTTTTATTATTTTACAATACATGTGGGTTTTATTATCTTACCACTCCATTAGTCGCGCGTTCTACTATTGTAGAACGGGCATGCATTTTGTGGGATTTTAACATTAATTGTGGGTTTCTAACGCACTCATTCATAGTATTCCTCTATTACTAGTTGGTGATCACAATTAGTACCCTTTCGGCAAACTGCGCGATCGCACTTGTTAGAAATTTCGCACTAAATCTAAAATTCTACAATAGTAGAGCGCGCGACCACTCGCGTGTCATTTTTGTCAGAAGTTTACCTATAGTTTTTACTTTATGCAAGTGTTTATATTATGTATAAATATTGTTATTATGAATTTTTTTGTTTGATAATATTATTTTTAACCGAAGTAACTATATTTCGCACAATGATGGCACATATTTTGAGATGGTTAGAAGAAGTTATTACTGATGAAGCAACCAGCAAAGTATGGGATAAACATATTTTTCCTAACGGATACAAAGGTACCTTATGCCTACCATATGGAAATATACGCAGGTGCTCAGACTGATGGTCCTTATGCACAATCAAATAAAGTTGTGTACATTATGCTACGAATGCTTACCCCATTGGATGGTTTAGGTTATAACGTCACAATGCACAATTGGTTCACGAATATACCTCAATGCTTAGAACTCTTAGGTAGCAAAATTACTGTCGTAGACACTGTGAAGAAAGATAAGCCACTAATTTTCAAAGAATTCAAAATCATAAGAAACAGAAGCAAAACGAGTTCAATTTTTGGCTCACAAAAACAAGGTACTTTAGTATCTTACATGCCAAAAAAAAAAGAAAGTGGTGCTTATATACTCAACTATGCACTATGATGATCATATCGATTTACAAACAGCAAACGTAAGCCGGAAATAATAACCTTTTACAACAATACCAAATATGGCGTGGACATTGTAGACAAAATTTGTAGTATTTATGACGTCTCCAAAAACTCTAGGCGATAGCCACTTACCATTTTTTTAATTTAATGAATATAAGTGCTATAAACGGTTATATTGTACATACAATTAACAAGGACTACAGAAATAAGGCCAGGAAGGATTTTTTGTATGAACTTGGTTTTCACCTAGTCGCGCCATGCATACAACGCAGAATAAATATTGAAAGTATTCCAAAATCATTGAAAATGAAAGGGAAAATGCTTTTGGGCATGAAAGAACCATCGGAATTACAACCATGCCCAGCACAACTCCCCAACACTGGTCGAGTCGGGAAATGTTCCTTTTGTGGCAGAGCGCACAATAAGTCCACTAGAAAACAATGTGACACCTGTAAAAAGTGGATTCGTCCTCAACATCAAGTTCTTCAATGCCTTGACTGTTGTAAAAATGATAAAGACTGTGTGGAAGATATGAGCGAGTAAAAAAAGGAGACTGAGAAGGTTTGATGCCAAAAAATCATTGATTTTTCTCAAAATTCACAAGAAGTTTGAAGTGCCTAAAAAATTGTAAGAGTTATGTTTCGTCTATTTTAGTTTCTTATTAAAGTTTGTTTTCATATGATATTGAAGTATTTTTATATTTGATTATTGTTCCTGTAAAATCTTTACACAAAATAGTTCTACATAATATGTAGAGCGCGCGAGCACTCGCGTCCCAAACAGGGGCGCGCGTATTGGAGTGTTACAGTAGCTGTTGGTTATTCAGGAATATTTATCATTGAAACTATAGGTTTGTGATAACTGAAATAAGAAACATAAGTTTGTTAATAATAAATGCACTTTGTTCATTCATATTCAAAACACTTTATACACAAATTTTACAAGTACAGCTATTCACTGTTGTACATAAATACCTATACACCTATATACTTTCTCATAAACAGCTGCTTATGTATTCGTCCGATTTCGGAGCAGCTGTTCTCGATTCGTGCGAGCTTCGTAGAGTCGTACAATACGTCTAGTTGCACGCACACAAACACCGTGTCGAAGACTGCCGAAAAGAAACGACGTTAGAGTCACAAGAGACAATGCACGGCCTTCAAGCCACACCTCCGTGCCCGTCGGAGTGGGGAGATTGAGGTTTTTTCGTTACGGAATTTCTGGATTCGGTCCCCGCGCTCAAGGCCCGCGATAGAAGCTATGCAATAGCTTAAAAAACAACTCGTGACAAGATGAAATAGCGCCGCTCCAAAAGAATATCGGAAGAAAAAAAGGTAAAAAAAAACTAAATATATTGGCCTATTGACCGCTATTTCAGATTTTTGTTATCATTACTCTTGAAAACTAAACACGGGTTATGGGTCATGTTCACTGTAAACGAGCGACATAAGTTCTCAATAGACGACGATGATTAACCAATCGCATACTTTCGTTTAATGCTTCGTGCTCTTGTAATTCATTAACGTTCTAAATAAACAAATTTAGGTTTCAAGACTTAGGCAGATTTATTACTTTCGGTATCAAAATTACTGGCTACAGCTTTTAAATTGATCTGCTTGTCTAGAAAAGTGTCAAGTTTCAACATAAAGTAAGGAAAACCTATGGGAACCTAAAATTGAAGATATGCTTGGTGAGTTTTGTATGTCGGGTGAAGAGTTTTCATCGATACGAGCAGAAATGTTCATGAACTTTCAAATATGCCAAGCAAATGCGATATATGTATGTGGCCGTGGAAGGAAAAGGGGAGATCTCCCGCCGGGCAAGGTGTTCTGCCCTGGGAGCGACCAACACTCCGTGTGATAGTTCGGAGATCTTCTATATAATATGCTGTTTATGATTCGAAATGTTGATAGCGTGGTTTAGTCTTCGGTATGTTTTGCTTGCGGCGCGACGACAGCGCCGCCACATCAAACCCCTGCTCAGACCAGAGGTCGACAGTGCAGTCCAGTTGCCGGTGCGTCCTTAATGCCGGTGGGGAATGCATGCTGTGTGCGTAAGGGCAAGTGACACCGGTGCGAATGATGTGCCGATGTGTAATGCATGCCGTGCTACGCACTGGTAAGTGATGCCGGTGAGAACGATGTGCCGGAGCAAGTGCAAGAAGTCTGCCTTATAAATCTGCGGTGAGTCGAGATGAAGACAAGTTGGACTGGCTTGCAGGAACTGAAGACTGCAGAAGATGATTCTCAGTAGTGAATGGTAGGGGTTCTTGAGGATAATGACGAAGGCTTGAAATTGTAGTTTCCGAAGGTGTTTGGTTGCGTGTTCAGATCATGTCGGATGGTCACCACTGTGGCCGTGGTAGGAAAAGGGGAGATCTCCCGCCGGGCAAGGTGTTCTGCCCGGGGAGCGGCCAACACTCCGTGTGATAGTTCGGAGATGTTATATATATGCTGTTTATGATTCGGAATGTTGATAGCGTGATTTAGGCTTCGGTATGTTTTGCTTGCGGCGCGACGACAGCGCTGCCACAAGTATATATGTATAATAGTTTTTACACTGACAAGAAATAAGTTAAAAAACTCCTGAGACAAGTTTTATTTAACGTGGTTGAGTCATGCCGCTATATCATGGATGTAACACTGATGAGTCAGCTCCACCGGGGGCGGAGCGTAGTCTGTTCCTGCTGTTCATCTTTGTTTCAGTTTCCCCTCTACAATCTCTTACAAAACCTAAGAGAAGATATATGGCAGCGGACATTGTAACACCGCCACTACACAAGAGTAAGAGTTTTCGTGTATTCAACTCTCACCATACGAAACACATCAGCATTAAGCTATTATTAGAGCGAGGTCCTTCCCCGGTCAAGCCGACTCATTCGTGCTACAACTATACAACTAATATAACTGCAGAATGGCACTACTCCTTGTGTTAGGTTCGTTCACGACAATTCAATTGGAAGGTTTAAACATTTTTAGATTTGCCGTTCGTACCCTTAACAATTAAGGTACCGTCGCTGAGGTGACTCTATTGTTTTATAATATATTTATTTTAGTTATTAAAGCTATAAAATTTGACGACTCCGTGGCGCAGTGGTTTAGCAATTAGTGGCCGCGCTTGGGGGTCGCGGACTGACATGGACTGCGACTATAAGTGCTAGAAGAGTTAGAGATATTAAAAAATAATATCATTTTTGTTGAAGGCTGAATCAAAAACTGAATTTTAATATTCGTAGGAGTTTGCAATGAACAAAAAAGTTGTTGTACTTTACTTCCAAGACAAAAGATTTATTCATATCGATTTTTAACCGTTCGAAAATGCAGGATTTCTGTACTCCTTTTGTATTTTATTATATAAATATTATATAAAAATAAAAATACACCAAGCCTTAAGTTCAGAAATTCTTCGTTATTAGAGAATCGAAATATCGATATGAATGAATAAGAAGAGATGTAAGTACAAAATCGTTGAGAGGTAATTATATTACAGCAAAATAACCGAAACAGTAAAAAATTAAATTGTCAGCAAATCACAGTTGGCAACTATTTTATAGATCGGTTCAATACAAAATTACTAAACGCTCAATACAGCCTGGGTTACATATTAAGTTATCAGGATGATACACTTCACAGTAAAATTGTATTTTAATTAAATTACAAAAATGTGTAATTTAATGAAAACTTTAAGGGAAGTGCCAGTCGCTGGAATAAACAGAACATACATTGTCAGACCTAACATATCCGGCCTGGTAATAAAGAGAAACGTCTAAGAATTAAGGTCAAGATTGTGATATTTCCTTGTCTTACTAAGCTTGGCGGTGGATTGATTGCGAATAATTTTTATAGATGTGGCAGATCACGATGAAAATAAATTTAACGGATTGACTGGGCTAAGCTAGAGGAGGTGGATAGCTAGAGTTAAGCGCGGAGAATTTATCATAGTCATCTCTTACGACACAAACGGGACATCATTTCCATTTACAAATATGATTTTTACGTGGTAGAGCCAGGCTGCAGCTGTACTGTGGCTAAAGCGCAAACAGATTGGTAAAACCTGAGGAGGACCACGCTCTCACAAAATACATAATATGGTGAGTGCACAGAACTGGAGATCCTTTTTCACTGGTAACTGCGTGTTCCATCTTAATCCTCAGGGAAGACAACGCATCTGCTGCCACTCCACAACGAACTGATTTTGGGGGCCGCAGCATCTATACCATCATTATATTATTTATTTTATAGTTATTCATTATTCATAGATGGTGGTTTAATATCAATTTAAAAAAAGTCCAATCCTAAGAGTGGTAAAAACAGGGAATAAAGGTTTTTAAAGTAACTGTGTAAACAGAAAATGATGTTTCCCAAATTGTAAAATATTTGCTTAAGCTAAATGAGACACTTAATTTCGCAAAAGAGTACAATAAACTTTATAAAGATATACGAAAGTCAACTAATGACAGATTGCGACAAGAAGGAGTAATTTACGTACCTGAAGACCTGGTTTTACTTGAAAGTCACATTTTAAGCAATGGTTCAAAAGTTGTTAGTCAAAAATTCCTGCAAAAGAGAGATAGCTCCTAACTAATTACCAATAAGGTTAATCCCACAACCTATCTGATAGCTCATAACACTATGCCTCGGGTTCTGAATTTGAAAAAATCGTTATCATTCTAGGTATGATGAACAGAGCCAAGAATGTGATGATTCCTTTCATTTTATTAATAAAGAAAAACTTAAAAGTTAGAGTCTTCTATATCTACTGATCGATAGATCTTGCGTCTTACAAGGCTCAGTAACTGCAATGAGTTATTTTTAATAACGATACATTAAGTGAAAACAATGTAATATTTCATTAACTCTAACAATAATTTCTTAATAGTAATTATTCTTTCACCACAAATATAACGACTATTTCTTTCGAAATATTTATCAACAAAGTGGAAAAATATCCTACCCTTTAATATTTCATCTTGTCATCTTTGTTTGAGGCATTAGTGCTATACCAACATTAATTATGTTTTGAATAAATTTAGTAATACCGCGATCACGTCTTTAGTCACGTACAAGCAAAGATATTTTTGTTAAAATTTAAATATTTTAGGCAAGAATATAGACAAAAATAATGTAATGTATTAAATATTGTCACCCAACTTGGTAGAAATGCGCTGCAACCGGGGAGTTCAATCATTCAAGATAAGTGAGTTACAAAACATTCATGATCTCTTGTTTCAATTGATTGTCAATTCATACATTTATTTTAATAAAACGGTTCAAAAAATCCACTTATATTATTCAATTAAAATAACAAAATTGTGGTTAAAATGAAGTACTTCCTTTGTATGAAAGATAAAATTATAAGGAAAACACTGCTACAGTATCTATGTTATTATATTGATTGAGTTTTGTACTAATATATGTAAACATATAGGCATATTACATATAAGAATATAATGAGATGTGGTGGCACGTGGGCTAAGTGCTCGCTGTAAATTTCACAGTACGCGGGCATCTTGGGTTCTACTCCCGCCAGCAGCAATGAAATTGTTAATTGCATTAAGTGCTGATTTATCACGTAAAAAAATAACATCTCCTTGTCCCAAAAATCTTTAGAAATATATTTATTGAAGCGTGTGTGTTAAGAATTTTAACTTCCATACAAAATAAAAGTACCAATTTTTACTCAAAATTTAATAATCATCTTTATAAATTTTTATTTTTATCATTAACTACGGGCACAGAATAAATAATAGTACACAGAATAAATAATAGTACACAGAATAAATAATAGTACACAGAATAAATAATAGTACTACGTACTACGGGTTACTCAGTCACGGCTTTCTCATCGAAGAAACATTAATAGAAATACCTGATTTGAATTTCGTTAAATTTTTTGTGTTCTGATTTCACTATGTAAATTGAACTTTCCATGTGTTCCAAAAATGCTGCAAAAAAAAATTAAAAACATATCTTTTTGCCTTTTACTGTTCACTGATCTTGCTATACATTCTGATTTGGAAAACTGTTACATAAGATTAAAATATATCGAACATTAAAGAACTATATTAAAATAACTAAAACTTAAAACTTTAATTATCATACAGTCCTTACTTCCACTGGTATCGAGCCAATAAGCTGGTACAGCAGCGGTGTGACTATACCCACTACTCATATCGTCACGTGGGTGACGCAGGAGGCGACAGAGATAAACAAACCAGTAGCAGCGTCTTCTTAATAACAACTAGAAATAAAACCGCGGTTGCCAATGTTGCAACTGTGGCAAATATTCTCCTTATGATTTGATCCCTTCGCTTATGAGGAGGTTTAAGTTTAGCAATGGGCTTTGGCGGTTCGTAGTGTTTAATCTCCTCCTCCCATCTCCTGTTTCAGTTGCCCTCTGTCGCCTCTTACGACACCCGAAGGGTTGACACGTTGTACATCGTGATAAGCAACTGATTAATGTTTATTCCTAAAAGCAATGCACAATAAAATATAAACAAATAGTAAGCGTAGGTAAATAAAATACGGTTCAATAAATTAATAACATAACCAAATAATATATCAAGAGTCGTCTATATACTCGTAAGAACCGGTAGGCTTCGCGTACAAGACGTCATCAGTTAAGCCGTTCTTATTTACTGATATTGATATACGCTCCTCCGAGATAACAATTATACGTCACATATATTTCACGGAGGTTGATATAGAATCGTTAGAAGTGATAACTTTCATATGTATGTTTCTCTTAAAATCATAATAAGAAAGGAACAGGTAAGTGCACATTCAATTCACAATCATTCTCGAAGTTTTGATTTGAGAATATATCCAGAATTTAATACCAAATATATGACCATTGTCGTATATCAGTTTCGAAGAAGTGTTAATTCTTACGGTTTTACATCCGCATACTTTCGCAATTCAAGTCCGATAAGTATCAACTAATTTAAAGGCTTTTCCTTCTTTACAAAAAGGTGACGAACGGGCGCACAGTCCACTTTATCTTAAGGGAAAGTAGACATAGTGACCCAAAAACACCTACATCTATCCTCGATTAAAAATTAAAGTGGAATTTGACTAAACTAAACTAAGGACACACCTGAAGACTATTACATGACTGAGGAGAAATGCCCAGTTACCAGTAAAACGGGGTCTTGTCATTCTCTTATCTTACAAAACACAGTCGCATTCGGCTGCTGTTATACAGTGATATTCTGTGATAGCTTACTCTTTTGTTGATTCAATTTATTGGAGTGTAAGGAAAAATATATTAACTTTTACTCCTTATTCTCCAATCCCTTCCATTACATTCCCTTGCTTTTCCATTCGTATTTTTAACACGTCTAGGTAATTAATTTATACAACTTCCAGCTACGGATGGCTTATATATAATATAATTTTTTCTTCTGTAATAAATATAATTTTTTCTTTACCCAGAGAGGATTTAACAATTCGTAATTCATCACGCTTTGCAGGCGGATTGTCAATCGCAAACGTTTCGCATCTTCAAGGCTGCTTTCCATTACCGATTTGGGTATTTTACTATCTAAAAAAACGTTTTAAATTTCGTAGCTCTTGTCACGAATTTTTCTTACAGTCCAAAGAAAACCTTTCGCTCCAATGTCCTGTACACTCCTCGACATTTTATGATAAATCTTTTGCTGTTCTTGGAGTAAGACTCTGGAACACCTTACCCCAGTCTATTACGAGTAAAAGTGCTCAGTCATTAAATGTGTTCAAGAAACAAATTAAGGAACACTACTTGTCTCTCTAAATCCTCTCTCTTCCTCCTCTTAGTTATGGTGACTAATATACCTTTAGTATGTTGTCATTTTATAGTATATAAGTTGTATTTAAAAAAATTGCAGAAAAATCTGCGTGATAAAATGGGACTAACATATCGCTTTGTATTACGAACTCAAATCAAATGAAAAATATAAAATAATATTTTTTTTTATAGAATAGGGTGACAAACGAGCACACAGTCCACCTGATGGTTAGTGGTTGCTGCGGCCCATAGACATCTACATCTATCTTCCATTGCAAATCAAAATGCAGATGCGTTGTCACCCATGAGGACTGAGATGGAATGCCTCATTTCCAGTAAAAAGGGTCTCCGGTTCTCTACACTCACCATACGAAATACAGCAGCATTAAGCTACTATTTCACGCTGGTATTCTGTGAGAGCGTGGTCCTTCCCCGATCGAGCCGACCCATTCGTGCTACAACTATACTACTAATATAACTGCAGCATGGCTCTACCAATCTATTCATTTGTTAAATATTAATTTTAGCATTTTCATTAAATATCCGCTGTTTACTGCTCCATATCATTTCGCGGGTGTCGTGAGAGGCTGCAGTGGGGATCTGTGACTCGGCAGCAACATTTCTGACAACAACTTAAAATAATAAAAATATTGATGTTGCCCGTGCGTCAGTGAAGCGTGGCAACTGTAGCAAGTATCCTGTCCTATGGAGCAATCTATGGGACAAGGGATTGTGTTCAGAAGTAGGCTTTGACATAATGATGATGATGATAGCGAGGATTACAAAAAACTTATAATATTAATCCCAAAATGCCGGCATCTCTTCATTAAAGGGTATAGAAATTTGCTTGATACAGAGTCATGTAAATTTACTCTTAACAATTTAAGTTATTAGTTATTTTTATCCTGCATTATCTGCATTCGTAGTATATTTGTGTGTTTCCTACTACAATAGATTTTAGCATAAAATTTTAGACAAGATTAAACTAAAACACATTGAAGCAAAAACGTGAGAAAAAGTAAATGATGTCGCATTATGCCGTCACATCCTCTAAAAATGTGAATCAAATTCCTAACGCTTTTCAATTTACATGCTCTTATGGTAATGTTGCATTCTTTCAAGATGAAGGTATGTCAAGTGTTATTAAATTACTGGTTGTAAGCAGTCACGTTCTATATAACGCTTTTTCTTAAACATTCTGATGCTATATTGCCTTAGAGAATATCAACCCAAGCGAAAATCGACAGGAGGTATTTCGTTGCATAAACATAAGTCTGGTCTAAGTAAAATGACGATGAGGATGAGATACAAATAATTGATATGATATTTCCAGAGAAATCGAGTTTTTTGGTAGTGGAGAGTTATCCTCAGAAAAAAGGGTGACATATTCTAGAAAAATCTGATTTATTTTTTATACTATTTTTTATACGTGGTAGAGCCACGCTGCATTTGTGTGATGTAAACAGGCTATAATTTTATTAAGCTTTTATAAAACCTACAGCAGAAAAACATAACAAAACTATATGTAAGTTTTATATTGATTGTATTGTATACTCACATAAGTCACACTAAATTGGTTAAATGGATATGAAATATAATGCACATGAGGGCAATTAATTCTTTTGTCTACTACAGAACAAAAGACAGAGTCATTCATCTTTCATTGCACTCAGCGTTCTTTTACTACAGTAGTAAAACGATCAAAAATATTGATTCCTTTTTGAACTTCTGAATAGTTGAACATGATCAAGTTATATAAAAATTTCGAATGTAAAAATAGACATTAGGGTATTTTTCGACCAAATTGCAAGGGTAATTTAAAAATCACGCAAATCCTGCGTTTAAACTATCTTAAATTTATATCACCTTAGTGATATCTTCCTTTTGTTCTGTGAAGGCAGCGAAAAAGAATCCACCCGTCTTTCGTCCCGTGGGTGTCGTAACGAGGCGACTACAGAAAAGGTTAGAAAAAAGATAGATAGTGGAAATATAGATCGAAGATGTGGAGCAGCGAACAGTGCGAATTAAAGGTACTTATTGTTATTTGCTTATTAACGAATGTATTTTCCAATAATACATACTCTTTTTATTTTTTGCGTGATAGAGCCATACTGCTGCTATACTAGTAGTATAGCTATAGTACGAATGGGTTGGCTCGACCGGGGAAGGACCACGCTCTCACAGAATACCAACGTAAAATAACAACTTAACGCTGCTGGGTTTTGTAAGGTGTGTGTAGAGAACCAGCGATCCTTTTTATTGGAAATAAAGCATTCCATCTTAGTCCTCACGGGTGACTAGCCATCTGCACTTCAATTCGTAAATGAGGATAGATGTAGATGATGTATTTGGACACCTGCAACCACTAACCATCCGGTTGATTGTGTGCTCGTATGTCACCTATAATGTTATTCTATGAAAAATACTCGTAAATAGTTTTATGTCAATAAAAACCAAAATAAGATATTAAAACTAGCGTTTTCCTCGAATTATAGGGGCCACAACATCGACTACAGCGAGTGCTAACCATCTGAGCTACCACGGCTCTTTCATTTCTGAGAGGGTTTTAAGGCAAGGAATTATCCGCCGCGCTGACCCCATGCGTGTTGGCAAACTTGTTAAATCAGTACTTAAAAATTGCAATTAACAATTTCATTGGTGCCGGCGGGGATCGAACCCGGTTTGCTCACGTACTGTGGAATTCACTGCGAGCCCTCTCAGAAATGAGCGGGAGGCCTGTGCTCAGCAGTGGGATGTATATAGGCTGTAACTTTACTTTACAACATCCATTATGCAAAGCTTAATAATAGAAACAATATTAATCCAACATAAGTTACATAAAATGTTATGGAAAAAATATACTACTGTTCACTTCTACCGGCAGCCCTTATTTAATTACAACAGTAAATAATAATAATAATGCCCGCATACCCCTAAGCAAGCGAAATCGGGCTGTCGTGAGGGCTCTTAACCCAGTGCTGGTGACCTATTTGTAAGCCAGCCGGGACCTTTGCGAGACGGACTCAATTCTCTTTGGCGCCGCAGTGGCAGTTTGCCGTATTATTGGCGCCAAACTTCCCATGGCTGGACGCGCTACTACACAAAGAAGCGCCATCCCAGCCTGGAGAAAAAGAATCGAGGACCGTATCGCAAAGGCAAGGGCCCTTATCGGCAGACTGACAAGCTTCAGGTCGGGTAATAATAGACCGAGGATTATGCGCACCGTTAAGATGGCGTTTGCTGGGACAAATATCAGTTTATCCCAGCCGGATATCACGCAGAAACTAACGGAGCGCATAGACGACCTGAAGCAAAAGATCGCTGCTTGGGGGAAGCGGATTCGACGATTTACCGAGAGGTCAAGGCGGTTCAACCAGAATCGTCTCTTCCAGAGTGATCAGAAGAGGCTCTATAAATCATTGGAGCGACCAAAGTTATGTGGAGCGGGCCAAGAACCGGATCAGGCTGACATTATCCCATTCTGGCGTGGCCTGTGGTCAGAGCCCGTAAACCACAGCGAAGGCCCTTGGATGGAAGTTGTGGCGAGCCAGGGTGCGATTGTTACGCCTATGGACCCCATCACCATAACGCCGGAAGACGTAGCTGAGGCGGTCCGTAGGGCCCCGAACTGGAAAAGTCCGTGGCTCGACGGGCTGCACCATTACTGGCTGAAGGGGTTCATAGTGTGTCACGCTGTGCTCGCCCGACAGTTTCAAGAGAATCTCGACCAGAAGTCGCTCCCGAGCCTCTTCACTACTGGGATCACTCACTTGGTTCCTAAAGATCAGGATACCACAGACCCGAGCAAATACCGCCCCATCACGTGTCTACCCACCATATATAAGACACTGACATCCATTTTGAGCGCGAGAATCACTCGTCACCTGGAGCTAAACCAGGTGATGTTACGCGCTCAAAATGGATGTCGGGGCGATGGTCATGGAACCAAGGAACCACTCCTCATTGACGCAGTCATAGGCAAAGTGGTGAAACGCAACCGTCGGAACTTCTCTGCCGCCTGGATAGACTACAGAAAGGCGTTCGACTCGGTGCCCCATACATGGCTAAAGAGGGTCCTCGAGCTGTACAAGACTGACTGTACAGTTAGAGACTTCCTCGAGCAGTGTATGGGGCAGTGGAGTACGATCCTTTGTCATCTGGGCGAGCGGATGATGGCTGCGGAGAACCACATAAGGATAAGAAGGGGTATCTTCCAGGGCGATTGTCTGAGTCCAATCTGGTTCTGCCTCTCTCTGAACCCTCTCAGTACCTTACTGGAGGGCTCCGGGAGGGGATTTCAGCTACGGAAAGGAGGGACAAAAGTGACCCACCTTTTCTATATGGATGACCTCAAGTTTTTCGCCTCCAGTCGCTCCCATCTTATGGAATTGCTAAACATCACTTGTGAATTTAGCAGTTCCATTGGAATGGAGCTGGGGACGGATAAGTGTGCGGTCCTCCATGTTGAAAGGGGAAGGGTTGCTAACTCTGAGGGCATAGACATGTCTATGCCCGTCAACTTAAGGACCCTTTCCGAGGCTGAAACATACATGGGCATGTCACAGAAGATCGGTATCGATGAGGCTGGTACGAAACAGTCAGTTTGCGATGTGTTTTATGCACGCTTGACCAAAGTGCTTAACAGCCTTTTGTCTGGTGTGAATAAGTCACACGCATATAATTGCTGGGTCATGCCTGTCCTCATGTATATACCTTTGGCATACTCAGGTGGACTCAGACTGAGCTTAACGCCCTGGATAAAAAAGTCCGCACTACCACGACGTCCCATAGGATGCATCATCCGAGATCGTCCACGTCACGAAACCAACCAGATGAGAAAACTATACAGATACCCCTAATAATAATAATAATTTATCTTTATTTATTTGTGTATTTTTTGTATTTCTTGAATTTTATTGATATTTATGTATATTTAACTTTTCATTTTAATTTATAATTATATATTTATAGAAACCAACCACATGAGCAAAATAATCAGATACCCCTATATAATAATTTTATTTCAGACCATGGTCCATATATTGTTAGTAATGTTGTTAGTAACAATATTGGCTTAAAACTATGTTAGTATTGTAAGTAATTACACATTATTTTAATCCTATGACTACGCCCACCCAGTGATTCTGTATGGGACAGTCATATCTTACAGATATCGCTCTCAGGATGCTGTTATTACTGTTTCGTAAGCGTTGCAAGAGTGAGGCTGTTTTCTTCCGACTGATCGCTGAAAAAGTGTCAGTACGCGCTTGTGCAAACATACCTGATGCACTGCAATGTCACGGCAGCCGCCACAACAACATCCTGAAAGCATTATTATACTGTACGCGTATATGTCACCCACAGGGCACTAGAGTAAAATGATTGACAAAACGCTTTGAACAGCGTTATTTTAACTGTATCTGTACATCTAGTGAACCTGCGAGCAAGCACATTGGCTCTCACTGTCAACGCCTTGCGTTCCCTTTCTATGTCCTCGTCATCCCGGAGGTCTGCTGTCACAATATGACCCAAATATTTAAAACTATCCACCAGTTTTAGAGGCACCCCATCGAGGGCTACTGGAGGCACACGGGAGGGCTGGTGTTTGCCTGCTTTGAACACAAGAAGTTGGCTTTTGTTAGCGTTATATTTAAGCCCGTGTGCTTCCGCATATGTCTCACACATTGACAATAAAGTCCTCAGTGCATTGATTGAGGGACTCAGCAGCACCATGTCGTCAGCATAGCTTATATTATTGAAGCAGACATCGTCAATATGACAGCCGACATGAGTACTACTGAGTCGCTCAATAAGCTGATTGACATACAAATTAAATAATAGAGGCGAGCTTAACCCCCCCTGTCTTACACCACATTGCAATCTATATTCATTCGAAAGCGTACCGGCCCATCTCACTTGATTTTTCTGGTTTGAATACCAGAATTTGAGGAGGGAGATGCACTCCATCGACACACCCGCACACCCCAACTTCTCCCATAAGCGGTCATAAATTACGCGATCGAAGGCTTTTGATATGTCGAGGAAGCAAACGAATACCGGAGTCCTTCTCTTCGTATAATAGTTTACTCTATGTTTCAAGCTCAGAATAGCATTCTCGGTAGATAATCCGGCTCTAAACCCGAACTGGGAATCATTCAGCTTCACATGTTTTTCGAGATTGCTATTCAACAGACTGTCAAGCAACTTAGCTGTTGTTGTAGCAAGTGAGATAGGCCGATAATTATTTTTATCAGAAGTGTCACCAGTCTTATTTTTAAGGATCGGTATCACAAAAGCGCGCATTAAAGCCTCAGGTAAGTAAGAGTGACATAGACATAAATTAAAGAACATCGCGAGTACGCGCGGTAGGTGCACCCCAGCATACTTAAAATGTTCAATGCTGAGACCATCGTGACCGGGCGATTTACCCCTCTTCATGTTTTTTATAACTGTCGATACATGCTTTGCTGAGAAGGACACCTGACGTTCCGTTACAATGGTCGCAGCATCATTTACATTACAAGAAACGGGATCCGAGGACGACTGAATACTAAAATGCTCGCTGAATAAATTGGCAATCATCTTATGATCATGGACGCCGCCGACACTCACAGGAAGCGTAGATTTTACATTCAATTTATTGGTGTTCTTCCAGAAATTTTTGAAATTTTTAACCGAATGATTTGAAGCAAGTAAATCCATTTGTAGTTGCTCTTGCCTTTCTTGGCACCATTTTAACTTTGATTTAAATTGTTTACGCGTTTCCAACATTTCATTACAAATATTGCCGATTTTTGGTTCACCTGCCAATAACCACATCTGAAATTTAAGTCTAGCCTCCCTGTGCGCGCCGGCAACGTATTTATTCCACCCAGTGACATAACCTTTACTTCTTGTACATTTTCTTTTAACATAGGTCTGCGAAGCTGATTCTGACAGAATACTAACAATCTCCCTATACAATTTGTCTAATATTAAGTAATGACTTTTGTTACTACATGAGTAATCACGGCATTGGTCTAACTCTAGCGGAAATTCGATATTCTTTAGTTTAGATTGACACAATTCATGATATTTATTTATCTGTTCCAACTGCCTATCTCCCCATATTATACATTTTTTGGACTCGCCAATTGGAACATCAATTTCAACTTTCTGATTTAATTTGTATAGGTCACATTCAATTATGAGCGGAGAGTGGTCCGACCAATATACGTCATGTTTCACCGACACTTTATTAATCGTTGTCCGTGCAGATTGAGTGACTATACAGTGGTCTAACCATCTCTCACACCCATGTGCATCACTACGAAACGTATAAGTGTTAGACTGAAGCCCTAAAATATCAACATCCGCGCAGTACCACGTGTAATCATTACAGAAAATAATTAATTCATTATAAAATATTTCCTTTGGATTCGCATTAAAGTCTCCAAGTAAATAAAATGCCTCCACACCACAATTCTCTTCCACTTCAATAATAGATTTTATTAAACTAAGGCATTCTGTAAATATACACAAGTTTTCATGGCAGTTTGTCAGCATGTAGACGCTAAAAATTACTACGGATCTATTACTCACAGTTATTTTAATCGCCACTGTCCGAAAATTATCACAATTTATCACAGATACCGTTTGAAACACACTTTTTCTCCATACCATAACATAGTAAAAATAAGGGCTGCCGATAGAAGTGAAAACTCAATGATATATCATGCGTATGCGTCACGAGCATGTCGAGGTTATCGGTGATGCAAACCCATAAGTTTTCCCCTACGAGAAGTCGCTCAACGCGGCTAAAGAAGTTTTCAATTCAAAAACATAACATGAATCAATAATTAAAAACAAGAAATCAATTCTTGAAAAGCAAATCATCTGGTACTAAGAACGCCAAGCGTGGCGATTACGGCAAATCCTTTTTATATTAGGACAGGAAGAAAAAGACACCCTACTAGCAGATTTCCCATCAAGATGACTTACGAATAATTGATTGATCATTGTTGTATGTTTGTAGATTGTAAGATAAACCTCCAGCAAAAACTAAAACTTCTCGTACATGTGTATCAGTTTAAAATAAATAGTTAAAAATACTCTAATCATAAATCAAATATTTTACGTAATTAATTAACATAAATTCCAAACAAAATTGTTGTATACTTTGTGAAAGTTCATAATTTTTGACTTAATCCTAAAAAGAAACAACTTGTTGGCAAGTCATTAGAGCGAGAGTGAATTTTCGGAACGCCTTCGGAGTGAAATTTAATTTAATCTCCCGTGCTGCGACATTCTTTGGGCTTTTTTCATTGATCCTTTGGAATTTCAAACCGTTGTTAAAATTTTGCTCTCGGTTTTATATAAAGGGTAAACAGGAAACTGAATATTACAAGAAGACACTTCACTGTTCGCCCATTTCTACTCCGCAGCTTACCAACATGGAAGCCACGGTATGCAGGCTAGCTATGACTGGACATCAGTCATCAGTCCATCTTCATAGCCTCCTGTTACATCCCTTCAGGAACCCATCCCCTTAAAAAAGATTTTGAGGCTATTTTATCTTTAGGCAATTCAGTCACCATGTTTGGAGATTTTAACTCAAAGCATACTGAATGGACATGCCGTACTACCTCCCCTAGTGGCAAGATACTGCTCGATATCACGCAGTCTCTTGATATTACCGTCGATAGTCCCCTCGGTGTTACTCACTTTCCGGATAACTCCGATCACGCCCCCGATGTACTAGATTTTGCGTTACTCAAAGGAGTTTTTCTCAATCTCATCCGATCACAGACCGGTCTCCCTCATTATTGGCCATCAGCCGCCTCCCCCAACACACACGAAAATCTTCACTAATTGGAAGGGATTTAAGGAGTCCCTAACTAAAGCTCTGGACTCACAGGACTCTACCATCTCCCTACCGTCGGACTTAGACAGTCCCGGAAAAATCGACACCGCGGCCAATTCACTCTCCACCCTTACCAAATCCTCCCTTAAGGAGAACGAAAGGATCGTCCTGGTTGCTAGCAATAGTGGGCTTCCCCTACATATTAGCAACCTATTAAAAGCCAAGAAAGCTGCTTTCCGGAGAGCAGCAAAATATCCCACCCCCGAATATAGGCGCACGGCCAATCGTCTTCAACGAGAACTCCGTTTCCGCCTCTCTGAATTTCGAGACCTCGAAAAGAGTAAACTCATGGAGAATATCTCTCCATCTCATACAGCGTACTATCAGATGGCTAGAGCCCTCCGCATAAACGCTACCACCCACATCCCCCGTCTCTCCCGTCCCGACGGTACGGTTGCCTTCGAGGACGAGG
Organism: Parnassius smintheus behrii; assembly: GCA_036936625.1. Taxonomy (NCBI): domain Eukaryota; kingdom Metazoa; phylum Arthropoda; class Insecta; order Lepidoptera; family Papilionidae; genus Parnassius; species Parnassius smintheus. The sequence continues at coordinate 4,547,821 of JAUPFT010000027.1, read as the reverse complement.
AAAAGGCTGAGTGCTTTGCAGATAGCCGCACAATGCTCTCCTAGCTCTCAACCCGTCGACCCCTCACACGTCCAGGCAGTGGAGGATGAGGTCCGCCGCCGGAACTCACCCCCTATAGCCTCCGAACCGATCTCTGTGTCCAATGATGAGATTTCATCCCTCATCAAAGGACTTAAGCCCAAAAAGGCTCCGGGTGCGGATGGCATCTCCAACCAAGCCCTAAAACTCTTTCCTAAGCAGTTGTTAACCTTTTTATCTATTATCTTTAACGCCTGCTTCAACCTTAGTTGCTTTCCTACTACGTGGACAGAGGCAACTGTGATTGGTATTCCCAAGCCAGGCAAGCCTCTCAACCTCCCCTTCAGTCATCGCCCCATTAGCCTCCTCAAAGCCATGGGCAAGCTTTTCGAAAGAGTTATCCAAACTCGCATGAGGCGCCATCTGTTTCCCACAGACGGCGACCCTCTTATCATTCCCCATCAATTCGGTTTCCGAGCGAAACACTCATGTCCCCAACACGCTCACCGCATTGTGGAATATATCCTCAGTGGTTTTTATCCTCGTCGTCATAAGACCATCGCGGTCTTATCTACAAGCTATACAAAATAGGTCTCCCCGATTGTCTAGTACGTCCCATGGCCTCTTATCTAAAGCATCGTACCTTTCGTTTTAGATACGAAAGCACGCTATCTTCCCAGCGAACTATCAAGGCTGGTGTCCCTCAGGGCTCAGTACTTGCTCCTCTGCTGTACATTCTGTTCACCAACGACATTCCCATCCCGTCGAAAGGTGTTCAGCTCTCCCTCTTCGCAGACGACACTGCTATCTACATATGGTATAAATGGTCATACATACATATGGAATACATGATCATTTTGAACAGAAATGAAACAAAGAAGTATAATAATTAAACAATATACTTATATAACAATTGATGCTTTTATGTTGCATCTTTGATACAACTATAATGAGGGGCTACCACAATAAAAACTCTATGCTCCAGAAGTAATCGGTTTGAAAACAGAATTTCAAAATATTTTATGAATCAGATTTTCAGATTCAATTAAGCAGATATGGTTTCTTTGTACTCTTTTCGTTTTACTCTTATTGAGTATAAAATATATTAGGTACCAATATTCAAAATTAAACTTACACTAAGTTATTTAGACAAAAATTAAACGGAAATAAAAATAAAACCGTCAAAAAACGAAACGTGTAGATAAACTAGACGCGTGACGCCAAACTAACGGCACATGGGAAAAAAGATACATGAAACGGCAAACGTTATAATTTTTTTTAAATAGTATAATTTTTTTACCATGTACAATATTTTTGAGGGTCTGATTCCAACTGTGAAGGTACCTCGCTATCCTTCATACAGAACAAGGTTCAAAAGTCAGTTGACGACCTAGGAGCTTGGTTCAAAAAATGGCACATCGATGTGAACCCGGAGAAGAGCTCCGCCGTTCACTTCTATTATAAACGACGCCGTCTCAAAAACACTCCACCAATACGTATGCTAGGGACCCCTGTCCCCTGGCATACGTCTGCCAAATATTTAGGTGTCACTCTAGACAAAAGGCTCACTTTCAGGCCCCACGTCAAAAGAGTAACCCGTCAAGCACGTTTTTACCAGAGTAGGCTCAACAGTATGTTGGGCCGACACAGTAAAATGTCCCTCAGAAACAAGCGTACCCTTTGTAAGGTCTGTATACGACCAGTCATGTCCTACGCGGGTCCCATTTTTTCCCACGCCGACCCTAAAATTATTTATGAACTCCAAATATTTCAAGCCTTTTCTGTCGTCGAGCTGCGAACGCACCTGGGTACGTCCATAATGCCGACCTTCATCGGGACCTAGAGCTCCCTACAATTCAACAATTTCTTAAAAAACTCTCTGAGAACTTCTTGAAAGCCTCAGAGCCGCACTCCAATCATCTATTCGTGAGGCAGATACTTATGCAGCCCCACCCCCCTCTCACTATCGAGTCCGCATGCCGAGAAACTCTTACTCGGACCTGCCTAATAAACTGTCAAACGACCTGAACTGCCTCCTGGCGGCTCAGGCCAACTCTAATTAAATTATTCATAATTAATTTGCCTTCGTAGGCACTCCCTCAGCGGCTCGTAGCCGCCTGCGCCCTCTTTTTCCCAAAAGAGGGTCGCTTCCGATGCGGCATAAGAAGCTTAAACAGCCAGTTGCCAGTCCCCAAAGGTGGTTTTTAGAGGGTAACACTTAGGTTCCCCCGGTTGGCAGTGAGTCCCTCATAACCGCGATAGACCGGCTATCGTGGTATGTGTAACGCATTTTTCGCCTCCCTACATAAAGGGTAGCCCTTTACAATTGCTTCGGGCGCAAAAAGTCCCCCTGGCTCATCTACGACAACGAAAACTGTATATCTCATTTTTTTTTAAACTTACCCACTTACATATGATATAATAGATAGCACGAGAGCAATTATAATACAACCAGACACAAAAACCAACATTTAAATTGGTATATGTGTATGTACTTTGTGGCATACCTTGGGGGAGGCCTATGTTCAGCATTAGACTTGTGTAGGGCTGTAATGATGATGATGATGATGTGTATGTATCTACCGATCGAATATTTACCAAGATTACGTAATGATATTCTTACGAAATATTCGATTTAGCTAGTTTTCTAGAAATAGCTATTATTACATTGAAGATCAATTATTAGGTAAGATAATCCACAGTTAATTACTAACGTAGAAATAAAAAACTTTAACACACAAACAACTAAGAAATGCATAAGTAAAACATTTGACAATTCATCCTGCATAGACAGATTTCAGAAGTTTCATCCGATAACATTCTTTAGTTATCAATCAATCTTTCTATTTGCGAGCAAATTGCATTCTCTGACACGTGTGATTGATGAGGAGTATTGCAGAATATGAGAAATATTAATATAGCGCAAACGTCTTAACTATTGATGCCCAGCATGAATTATGTTCGTCATTTCAATAGAAAAAAATCTTGAAAATAGGATTTCTTTTACAATTCAGGATAAAAACGGGAAATAGTATAAAGATTGCTATTATTATTAACACGAATGTCGATAATTTCTAGTTTTCAGTTTAATTCTTCTTTCTACAGGCTAAACGGTGTACCTTGACGTCAAATTTCAAGTTTTAAGGGAACCCTATGTTTTCGTTAATGTAGTAACTCAAGAACTATAATAATAAAAACCGGCCAAGAGCGTGTCGGGCCACGCCCATTGTAGGGTTCCGTAGTTTCTCGTCCGTCACAATAAGTGTTTTTTTTTTGTTTTTTTTTTTTTATAGAAGAGGGGGCAAACGAGCATGCGGCTCACCTGATGTTGAGTGACTACCGCCGCCCATGATCAACCGCAACACCAGGAGAATTGCGGGTGCGTTGCCGGCCCTTTAGAAAGGAGTAAGCTCTTTTCTTGAAGGTCCCCAGGTCGTATCGGTCCGGAAAAATCGCCGGTGGTAAAGTGTTCCCACTTATGTGTTTAAAGGTGGGTATCCATTATCTTCGCGCTGCAGCAGCGCTTCGCGCTCCTGCAACTGCTCCTAGTAGTGGGTATTGTTGTTTCCATCCAAGTTCAAAAAGTTGATTTTCCTAGAAAGTCCTTATAAATTTCTACTTTTCAGATTTTTTTCGTATTTTCTAAACTTATGGTTTAAAAGTTACAGGGTACACATTGTTTTTTACTTTTGGAGCGATTATTTCCGAAATTATTGACATTATCATAAAATGATTTTAGTAAGCCCCTATTCATTTTTAAATACCTTACCAACAATATATAACACGTTAGGGTTTAAATTAAAAAAAATCACTTCCCACTTTACATATAGGGGGGCTACCCTAATAAAACATTTTTTCCAATTTTTATTTCACTTTGTCGGCGTGATTGATACACATATTGGTACCAAATTTCAGCTTTCTAGTGCTAACGGTCACGGAGATTAAGCGAGGACGGACAGACGGACCGACAGACATGGCGAAACTATAAGGGTTCCTAGTTGACTACGGAACCCTAATAAAAAAGAACTAAAACAAAATATAAGGAGTCTTTGTTAGATACGTAAGATAACAGGTGTTTAAATTTAATCCTTTTTGAAGTGAGGTTCGCGTAAACACATACAATGCCGGTGAGTCACATTCTTTCTGTCAGTGCGTCGTCCATTTTTTCACACACACAGACACACTGCGTTTCAAAATTGCGTAATAAATTTCTTGCTGAAGTTTTTACAAAAAATAAAGTATAAAATTTTTCGACGGCGAGCAGAAGGTTTTTTCCTATAGATCAAGAGTCATCCGATGGTAAGTGGACGCTGGGATCCATAGTCCGTCCGCGCTAAAAGAATTCGTCATTCAAGTCATCAGTGCAACTGCACGGTCAATGTTTATACACAGTGGCAAAAAAAATACAAACTTATAAAATATATTGATTAAAACTACTTTTACGGATTTTATCGCGTTTATTTTAGTATTATTTTTAATTCCCGTCGTTTCGGGCGCTTTCCAGCACCCATGGTCACGGGGGACTGAGATGACTGACGTCCCGATGACATTGTTAAACCCGGAGTACCTTCAGCTTTGCTAATTATTGTTAATGGTCCGATCTATGCAAAATGAACTGTCTATGTTCTGAGGTCTTGCAGTATGCTTGGGTTTCGTTTTAATTTTATTGATTATAGGATCCCAAGCAGGTGGTAGTACCCAGCCTCCTTCTCTATTGAAATTAGGATGTTTTTTAATTTCAATAGCCTCACGTATCATCCTTGGTAGGAATCGGTGTTCTTTCGCGAGGATTTGTGGTCTATCATATCTGATGTAATGGTTGGGGCCGTCTAGGATATGATCGCAAACTGCAGACTTACCGGAACGTTGATGCCTCACATCAGCTATATGTTCTTTTACGCGGGTTCTAATTGATCTTTTTGTTTGTCCTATATAAGAGAGACCACATTCATAATCAAGCTTGTACACTCCTGCATCTTGTAGAGGAATATGACACTTGACTGATGGTAGGAACTGACTAATCTTCTTCGGCGGCTTGTAGAATGTTCTAATAGAAGCTCGCTTCAAGATGTAGCCAATCTTGTCTGTGACACCTCTGACATATGGTAGTACTGCAGGCACACGCTCGACTGTGGCCAGCTTCACTCGGTCACTGTGACGTAGGCGCGGGACCCGAAGCTTATTATCGTGCAGAACTTGCTTGACGTGCTGTATATAATTTTATATTTTATAGTTTAAAGATAAAGTTTTAATCAGTATAACTAGAATCTTCCTTTCGTGGATAGCCGAACTCAGTTTTTCACGGGTGATTTTAATAAGTTATTTTCCTTTTCTTCCCTAATAGTTTTTTAAACTTTATTTACAGAGTCACTGTGAACTTGACTTTCTAATTTTCGGTGACCTGATTGGTCGGGGGTCGCGGCTAGGCCGGCGGTCGACGATATTTTTCTCAACGCGCACAAACTACACATTCATCCTCAATTAAGAATCAAAATACATATTCGTTATCAATCCCGAGGACTACTCGTAGGATGGAATGCCTTGTTATTAGTAAAAGGGGTTTCCGGTTCTCTACACTATAAGCATACAAAACACAGATGCATTGAGTTGTTATTTTACTAGTACTCTGTGAGTGCGTGGTCATTTCACTACTCGATGTGCGGTTGAGCTCGATGTGCGGTTGAGCTCGATGTGCAGTTGAGCTCGATGGGCGGTTGAGCTCGATGTGCAGTTGAGCTCGATGGGCGGTTGAGCTCGATGTGCGGTTGAGCTCGATGTGCAGTTGAGCTCGATGGGCGGTTGAGCTCGATGTGCGGTTAAGCTCGATGTGCAGTTGAGCTCGATGTGCAGTTGAGCTCGATGTGCGGTTGAGCTCGATGTGCAGTTGAGCTCGATGGGCGGTTGAGCTCGATGTGCGGTTAAGCTCGATGTACGGTTGAGCTCGATTTACGGTTGAGCTCGATGTACGGTTGAGCTCGATGTGCAGTTGAGCTCGATGGGCGGTTGAGCTCGATGTGCAGTTGAGCTCGATGTGCGGTTGAGCTCGATGTGCGGTTGAGCTCGATGTGCAGTTGAGCTCGATGGGCGGTTGAGCTCGATGTGCGGTTGAGCTCGATGTGCAGTTGAGCTCGATGGGCGGTTGAGCTCGATGTGCGGTTAAGCTCGATGTGCAGTTGAGCTCGATGTGCAGTTGAGCTCGATGGGCGGTTGAGCTCGATGTGCGGTTGAGCTCGATGTGCAGTTGAGCTCGATGGGCGGTTGAGCTCGATGTGCGGTTAAGCTCGATGTGCAGTTGAGCTCGATGTGCAGTTGAGCTCGATGTGCGGTTGAGCTCGATGTGCAGTTGAGCTCGATGGGCGGTTGAGCTCGACGTGCGGTTAAGCTCGATGTACGGTTGAGCTCAATGTACGGTTGAGCTCGATGTACGGTTGAGCTCGATGAGCGAGCGTACTATCGTCGACCAGTACGAATTGGTGCCCGTGGCTTACTACAAATAGTCTGACGATTCCAGCAATTGCGACTGTCTTATACTTATTTGCAGTCAGATAGCCTCTATACGGGATCAAAAGCATTCTAGCTCCATTCATAGTTCCAACCAAAAAGGACACCATTTTCCAGCCTTGCTGAATGGTTTCAGTTGCAGTTCCGTGCGTTTCAGAATCTCCCAGTCTTTGCCAGACTCAGACACGTCAATTATCTGGATGAGTACTAATTCGCGATTTGTCAACGAAGAGACAGTTTTGCCAAATGTTTTACTCCTCATCTTCTTCATTTTGCCGGAGTCTAGCCCTCTGCAAACTCCTTCTTTGACGTTGCCGTGAATTCAAAGGTGCTCGGCAAGATCTCGGTGCTCGTAGTCCAGCCTAGTATAAGCAATTCTAACTTATCTGAGTGCTGACTTCAAGTGCAGAGGCGGCCGCACTTCTGCTGTTATTGTATTAGCATTGATTGTTGGGTCACGAGCTACCAGCAATCTGATATAGCGCTTCAGAACAGTTCGGCGATCTCTGTGGGATTGGCCAGCTAAATTATTCATGCGGTGGTACCTCTGCAAAGTGGCCCCCACACAGGACTGGGATACAGCAACTCTGCGTGCTATTTCTCTCATATAATATTTTTTTTAGGATAGGATGACAAACGAGCACGCAGTCCACCTGATGGTAAGTGGTTGCTGTGGTCCATAGATATCTACATCTATCCTCGACCATAAAATAAAATTCACATGCGTTGTCACCCGTGAGAACTAAAAAAAGGTCTCCGGTTCTCTACACTCACCGTACGAAACACAGCAGCATTAAGCTACTATTTTACGCTGGTATTCTGTGAGAGCGTGGTCGTGCCCCGGTCGAGCCGACCCATTCGTGCTACAACTATACTACTAATAAAACTGCAGCATGGCTCTACCACGATTAAAAGACTTGTTAAAAAAAGAGAAAAAGAAGAGGAACGGTGCTTTATTTAGTGGAGATAGAAGTGAACCGGAGAAAGGTAATGAAAATATGGAGCTTAATCAAAAACCGCCAGTAATGGCTCCAAAACAATACCGTATAAAAGATACTTCACATATTATCAAAGAACGCAATCAATTTTGCATTTGAAAAAGAAAACAACGTTAAACTGTAGCAATCACAATAAGCCTTTTGGCTCTAATTTTATGTACTATAATGGGTTAAAAAATAGAAAATTCCTTCCTCCTAGAAAATATCTTGCTCTGTAAGAAATTTTCCCCCGGCTATTATTATTTTATAACGCCACTTCAGGAACGTCATTAAAACTTGTTCTATTGTAGTAGCAGGAACAAGTTCATGTATTGAATTCAGTACATGAAACATATTTCTTGTAGAAAATTTTAAATAAAATGGGTCAAAGCAAGTTTGAGTAAAGACGTAAGTAAACAAAACGCAGACAAATTCAGTAGGCGTCATAGTATAAATGTCGCAACAGTATAAATGTCGCAACTATAGAAAGTGCCAGACAGATCTTATACCTTCCATTATATACCGGAGATACAGGGACAGGTGTACCGTAATAGATACGATTGCGATGCTCAATCCACTTGGTTAGTGCGGCGATTACGGGAATTCCCCCTACAACAAAAGAGGCTTTGCCCAGCTATGATTTATATAACGGGCTGATAAAGACAACAGAGTAATGTAATAGTATCTGCTTACACGTACTACAGCAGCGCTCACGCTTTTTAATAATCTTCGGTTAGATGAGGCGTTTGATAAAACTCATAGAGTATGTATATGTATTACGAATTTTTTCGCGTATTTTAACTTATTCTATATTCCCGACGTTTCGAGCACTTTACGGCACCCATGGTCATTGTAACTACATGACACTTTACGAAAACTGTAAGGAATGCCATTTAATGTTACGAATACACGTAAGCGTATTTTTGCTGATAACAAAACAAATGTTTTTAATTTTTGAACCGTTACAGAGATATATTTATTTGAATAGTTTGATATTTAATTTTTAAAGGTTTGGTGAGGTATGGATACAAATTACATAAGGGAGTAGAAATTACTATAAGAAGTTTTTTTATTATACTATTCTATGTAGGTAAATTTTAAGAAGGTTTACGGAAAGGCACAATGTAACATAAGATAAGAAGCACCTGCCAACTCGGTGTACAGTTTCACTATAATGTTCCAGTAATGAAAAAAACGACGTATGCCTTTTACAATAACAAACGTCAAACTCCTACTTTTCATTTTATTAATTAAGAAAAATGTAAATGGAGCACAAATAGAAAAAAATGTCTCAAAATAGGCACTTAAACAATTAAAAATGAAAATCGAGAGGATTTAATTTTAAATGCAAATAAAAAAATAGATATAAAAAATTAGGGATGGCTAAAATGGCACAATGTATCACAAAACGTCGCCTAGTTATTTGTATGACAAGATATTTGTAAAAGATGTTTGCTCCAAGTCAATATAGAATGTTATCGGCTTCTATTACCCAGGAGATTCGCTGGAAGTAAGTTTGTATTAATTTCGCAACTGCTAACATCTAAAACCATCCGCCACCATAAATCCTGTCTATCCTGTCTTTATCTACTTGTTAATTACTACAGCATTACCTGACAATGTGTGGTACTAATTTATCCTCAAGTTATTGAATATTTCGTTATGTTTAGTTACTCCCATTTGGTTTTTAACATCACTTGCCTAGGAATTTACATGATTAATTTGTAAAGTCTGTGGTAGGATAGCAGAAGTAATGTGCTTCCCGTTACAACTGAGTCACCGTTCTAAAAGAAAAAAGGTAATATTTAGAAAGTATATAATAATAACGCCTTCTAGGCGTAGCAAACATGGCAGCATCCCACTTATGTAGCAATCTATAGAAGAGGCCTGTTTTCAGCAGTGGACTTTGATAGGCCTTTAATAATAACATCAATGTTAGCCAGATCGAATTTTCGTCACGTTGGCAATTCTTATCGAAGACTAGCCATGTGCGCAGGACAGGATTATAGTGGCCACGTGTATGCACAAGCACAGGTGCACTCTCATTTCCCTCACTCTATATTTCAATGGGACGATAATTCGAAATGACTGGAGAGAGCTCAGGCGCAACTTGCTTTTCGAGGCACAGGCATGAAGCAACGCCAATTTTCTTAATCCGGTCTGCTACTGAGAATTTCCAAAAATTAATACTGTATTTCTGGCTCTCAAAATTGTATTAAAACTCGTGATCAGTAGTCGCGTTTACGACCACTAGACTAATTAGTTACTACTAATGAATTGAATTAAAAATGTCTCGTTCTTTAATAGATGTTAGGATTATCTAACGAGTATACAGTCTACCAAATGGCAATTATGTGATATTTCCCAAAGACACAACAAAGCCCGCAGACACTATTGCACAAAGATAGACAACCTATCTACGATTAAGAATCAAAAGATGAATACGTTGTTATCCCTAAAGATTTAGACTAAAATCAAATGTCTCGTTACCATTATTATACTGGTTGAAATCTCTATACCCTTCAGACTGAACCACATTAGTGCGAGCACTGCTAATGGGCGGCAGACATAGCTGCAGGTATAAATAGAAAATGGTTGTTGGCGACGCGCCTATAAGAATGTTTCAGTTTATTAAGTCAACCGATGACGAATAACTTTTGAAAGACTTATTGTCCAATTAAGATGTTCTGATAAGAAAATGCTTAGTTAAATCTTAAAGAAATGTCGAATTAATGGTATGAAGGTCTTGGGTTCGACTCCCAGGCCGGACTAGTTTACTGTTTTCTAAGTAATATTTTTCAATAAATTCATATAGGGAATTTTATGTTATAAATTATGTTACCGGATTTGTTCCCCGGTTGAAATCGTCTTTCCAACGATGTAAATTCAAAGGAATATTAAAGTGGAGTTAGAGATCGGATTGGTTTCCCGGTCGAGATGATCACTCTGTGCATAAACAGAATTAACGGAAATTAATTACATAAGTATTGTCTTGTATAAGTATGATATGTTTGTACGAAAACAAATGCCTATTTGTTATGATTGATTAATGAAAACATTCACTTGTATTGTTATCTGATAAGAAGCATGATAACGAATAAGAATCTTATCAGAGGTAGTTTCCTACAGTTTGAAAATTATGTAGAAGTACTTGTTTACATAATATTGTTAAAATTAAGTGTATTTCAGACTTTCATTTTTTCTGATAGCCGAGAGCCGTGCAAAGTTAGTTGTTCAAATAGTGTGAGTTCACGGAAGCACGCTGGCCACGCCCTTAGGAGGCCGAATATGTAAAAATTTAAAATGTTTGTAATTTCAGCAATTTATGTAAAAATGACTTGTAAAACATTTCAGGTGGATTGTACGTGCTAAAAAGGTGAATTCTGTGTTATTTTTATGTGAAAATTCCTGTGTATAAGTGAAATAATGATAGTTTTGTATAAGAAATTTAAAAGTGTTTTAAATAGTGAAATAAATAGAGAAAATGTAAATTAAACTATTGTATTAGTTAACATATGTATAAATTCAGGTGGGAAACATTGTTTTAACTTTCTGTGTTAAATATTTAAGAAGTTTGGATTTTGGATTTGTGAGTAAAGAAGGCATATTTTGTTTTATAAATTAAAGGATTTTTGTAATACGAAAAAATAATTTATATCATGGTGTAGATATTGTTTTGTGCTATCTAAATAGATAACTTGTATTTGTGTATGATTTATGTGAATAAAGAAATTAAGTGAAACGTGAGAGAGTAATAGTACAAATTCATGTTGTTAAGTTGCGCAGGCACGCGAATGGCGCGGCTCACTTTCGCGTATAGTTCTGGGGGTAGCTTAGTGAACGGGTTTTATTGCAATTCGTTCGGGAAAATAGTTCGGGGTAATAGTTCGGAAAAACAAGAAAATCCTTCGGGAAAAGTGAAAACCAGCAGTCAAGAAGAAAAAGTGTAGGGAAGTGATAGGGAAAGGTGATTACTCTCTCACGGAACGGTTTGAAGATAATTGCTGTTTTATTCCCAAGTAATTCATCCCTAAAGTTATACAGTCCACATCGAAGAATTAAGGCGTCGGGACCGGGACGACTTCGGAAGACCCGTAATCCCCGTCTGAACCTACTTGCTGAAAAGGAAAGAGGTTATCGCCCTAGTGTGTAACTCCGTTGCGGAGATCACATACGTTGTTCCCGAACCCAACGTAGGCGTTATAGGAGGCCGGATCGAGAGAAGCCTCGATTCCTCCCTTCTGTTTCTTAGTTTCCGATCCGTTGTGTCCTTTTCAATTGGTCCTTGCGAGCCGAATTCCTTTTCAATTGGACCTTCGGAGCCGGATCAAAAGGACCACCCGAACCCCGCCAGCTGGATCAAGGAACCAGCTGTGGACTGCTGGTAGTGGAAAAGAAGACCTTCGGAGCCGAGTGAAGATCAGCAACCGAAGGAAGCCGGAGGTTTGAGCTGAAGCAATAGGACCAAAGGCCAGAAGACCAGGACGTCAGCGCTGAAGGACTGGACCTGGAACTACCGGAAGAAAGAAAACCGGGATTGCGGCCGGGGGCGTGTGCTCGCATGGGGCACGTATCGCAGCCGGGCGCAGGTGTCTTGTGAAGGCACTCATCGTGGCCAAGCAGGGCTTGGCATTTTTCCTGTCGGACGACCGTGTCTGGCATTTTCCTGTCGGGCAAGCGTGCTCGGCATTTCCTGTCGGACGACCGTGTCCGGCATTTTCCTGTCGGATCATCAGGGTGCTGGACGAAGCATCCACCGCTGCTGCTGCCGGGCGAGGGTGCGCGTGGGCACCTGACTGCATCGCGGCCGGAGGAGGGCGCCTGGACGAGGCGTCACCGGCAACTGGGCGGCGAGCACAGCATACATCCCGACCACCTAACGGTGCCAAACGGTTGGGCTCTGGCACAACACCTTCGGGTAGAGCAGTTCTCTCGAGCGAGACTGCGCTTGCACTACCGCTCGACTGTTTCGTCATATTCCTTGGCGGGACAGTTCCTAAACCTTTCCTCCATTCCATTCCTGCACGACTCCATCCCTGGACGGCTCACTTCGGTAGGCCCCGTCCAGGATTGATAGGGCTGTTAGGGCTGTTAGGGTGGTAGTAGGGTTGTAGGGTTGGGAGATAAGGGGGGGAGGGGTAGTGGTGTTAGGTTGGGGTGTAGAAGGGTTGTAGGTAAGGGGTTGTAGGGACCGTAGGGACAGTTAGGGACCGTAGGCCAACAATCACCTTCCTGCAAGATGAAGAAGGCACAAGACCAGACAGGGAGAAGCGAAGGGAGCAGGACAAGGACAGGGCTCTCAAGAAAAGCTAAAGAAGCGGAACCATCTGGAGCGACCACAGCTACTGCGTCAAATGGAGCAACTCCTTCAAGTGGAGCCACCACCGACACGTCCACATGCACGTGGGACACAGGGACGTCCGTGGCAACGACAAGCAACAGGACGGACACCAGTGGTACGCAGGCCACTACCGCACAACAATCCGTTATATCCAGGAGTGAAACGGTGGTCGAAAAAGTAGGTCAAAGGACCGAAGAAGCGGCATCGTCAAGGACAGTAATCGGGCACACTAGTGATAAAGGGTCACAAAGAGGTAGTAGGTCATCGCGATCGGCGAGGCTGAAAGCCGAATTAGAAGCGCGGATTAAATTCGAACGCTCAGAGCTCGAACGAGCACAGGCAGCTGCTGCCTTAGCCAAGTCTCAATTGGAGTTGGCACGACTCAACCGAGAAGAGGAGATCGACTCGAGTGAGGATGATGAAGAGCGGAATACTCAGGTGGAACCTTTCGTAAGGAGTTGGGTTCAGCAGACCATAATGAGCGCGCCGGTTAGTGTAGCACAACCCGATGTTACTGATAAGGAAGCGTGTAAAGGATCACGCCGCAAAGGGGCGGAGATCGAGCGCAACCAAAGAAATGCACAGAAAACACACGCGAGTGAGGTGTCAGAATTGACCGAAGCGATTGTGAGTGCAATAAAAATAGCTGGTAAAGATAAGTCTTCCCAGCTTCATTTCCTCCAGGAATTACCGGTGTTCGATGGAGACCCGGGTGAATGGATTATTTTCAAAACGGTGTTTGAAGACACAAGAAGCCAATTTTCAGGGGTGCAAAATGTCGCACGCCTTAGGAGGGCAATAAAGGGCACCGCTAAGGAAGCGGTTAAGTCGTTGTTGTTTACTTTGTGTGAACCGGAAGAAATAATGAACGCTCTCGAAAGAAGATTCGGTAGGGTTGAGATGCTCATTCTAGCCGAAATCGAGAATGTAAAGCGTATGCCAAGATTGGCAGAAGATTGCCGGAATATAGGATCTTTTGCAAGTCGTATTACGAACGTGGTTGCCACGATACAAGCGTTGAATCAACCACAGTATTTGTACTCACCGGAGTTAGTGAGCCGCATAGTGGAGAAGCTCGGAACTATGATTAAATTTAAATGGTTTGAATATCGAGCTCAGTATCCTTTGGAGCCAGAGTTACAGAAGATGGCCAAGTTTTTAAATTTATTGAGTGAACAATTTGGAGCGTCCTTAAACAATGAAAATGCGCCTGAAAAAAGGAAGCGTCCTGAATTCAGGAAGCAAACTGTACACACTGCAAAGGGAGGTGTACGCAGATGTGCCGTGAGCGAGCGCTATATGCGCCGAAGTAATTCGAGCGAGCGTCTAGAACGCCGAAATAGTAAAGGGCACAACCGACAGGTGGTTATGACAACCCAGGACAAGCCTGTAAGTCGGGTAACACATAAGTGTGTTATATGCAACAAGGAGCACTCTATAGTGAGTTGTTACAAGTTTAAGGACATGAATATTCGCGAGAAATGGGAAGCGGTCAAAAAAGCGAAAGTATGTTTCCAATGTTTGTCACCTAACCATAGGAGGTTAGAGTGCAAAGCGAAAAAATGTGGTGTAGAGGGATGTAGAATGTCACATCATCGAATGCTACACCAATACCCCAATGAAAAAACCTCGCCACAAGGGGACGAGGGGGGTAAGGATGCTCAGATTACAACTGTTAGTACAGTGAATGCACTGGCATGTGCATACTTAAAGATTATACCGGTCGAGTTGTATGGACCTAGAGGAAAGCTCAAGACAACAGCTCTTCTGGATGAGGGATCGACCATGACACTCATAGAGGAGTGTATGGCTCAGAAATTAGCGCCTCGCGGACGTAAAGAGGGATTACGTATCGAAGCCGTGGGAGGTAAGCGAATTAACGACGACAGTTCGTATCGCTTAAACGTTAAGATAAAAGGCATTTACTCGAGCGACTTAGAAGAGATAAGTGTACAAACAATTAAGTCACTTAACCTTTCTCCTCAGTCGGTAAGCCGAGAATTATCGCAACGGTGTTCTCATTTGACACCGATTGAGGATGAGTTGATGTATGAGAGGTCCAAACCTACCATATTAATTGGTCAGGACAATTGGCATCTCATAGTTACTCGTGAATTAATTTCAGGAGGTAAGAACCTACCTGTAGCATCGCTCACCAAACTTGGATGGGTTTTACATGGTCACATATCGGGTGGTATTAAACCGATCAAGATCGTTAACCACATTTCCACCAAGAAGGAGGAAGATATGGATAAATTGATCAAGGATTATTTTAGTTTGGAATCTCTGGGAGTGTCGGCTAGAAAGCCCGTGAACGACCCAGAAGAACGAGCTTTAAGTATTTTGAACAAAACGGTACGTCGTATACCTAATAATAGGTACGAGACTGCTTTGTTATGGCGCACAGACAATGAGTGCATGCCGTCGAATAGAGCGCAGGTTGAAAGTCGCCTGTTGAATATTGAAAGAAAGCTCGACAAAAATAGCGAGTTGAAGAAGGAATATGAGAAGCAAATTGAAAATCTCATCGTTAATGGTTACGCAGAGAAAGCGAACCATATTCCCATTTCCCCACGTACGTGGTACCTTCCTCACTTCGCAGTGACTCACCCACAAAAAAAGAAAATAAGGATAGTTTTCGACGCCGCCGCAAAGACGGGCGGACGTTGTCTCAATGATGCATTGTTAACCGGACCGGACTTATTGAAGTCGTTGTTCGGAGTTCTGCTACGATTCAGAGAAGGAAGCGTGGCAGTAATGGCAGACATTAAAGAAATGTTCCTGCAAGTGAAAATCCGGGATGAAGACAGGGATAGCCTTCGATTCTTATGGCGGCACAATCGTGACTCGCCACCGGAAGAGTATAGAATGACGTCACTCATATTTGGAGCGGCATCATCACCATGCATCGCTATATATGTAAAGAATAGGAATGCGCAGGACAACGCACATATCTATCCAGAAGCAGCTTCCGCTACGGAAAGCAATTTTTATATGGATGACTATCTACAGGCATTTCCCGACGTGACGACGGCCGAAAGGATAGTCAACGATATGTACGAATTACATAAACATGCTTCTTTCCAACTGAGGGGATGGGCTAGCAACCGACCCGAAGTTTTAAGTAGAATGGAAAATAAATATAAGAGCGACAGTGCTTCGCTGGGAGATAAAGAGCACACAGAGCGCACGTTAGGTTTGATTTGGAATATCAAACGGGATATAATAAGTTTCTCCACAAGTCTTCGTAACACACCGGAAGAGGTGATGGAAGGTTTACGACCGCCTACGAAGAGGGAGATAACTAGCGCTGTGATGTCAGTTTTCGATCCTTTGGGACTTGCATCACCCATAACGATTCAAGGGAAGTCGCTGATCCAGCAAGTATGGAGGACAGGCATCTCTTGGGATGAAGAAGTTTCACACGAATTACACGTGTTATTTTGTAAATGGATATCGGAAGTGAAGAAATTAGGTCATTTAGAGGTACCTAGACCCGTTGCCGAAGGCGTCGGCAAGGGAGAGTTACACACTTTCACGGATGCTAGTGAAAAAGCATACGCTGCCGCGGTGTATTACGTCACCACGGACGAGCTAGGAATAAGGCGGATTACGCTGATCGCCGCAAAGGCAAGAGTAGCGCCATTGAAACCAATTTCGATTCCAAGGCTTGAATTGCAAGCAGCTCTTATGGGCAGCAGGCTGGCTGCCTCGGTTAGTGAAGAGAGCAAGTACGAGATGTCCGAGAGAGTGTTTTGGACGGACTCACGTACAGTATTAGCGTGGATTAAGTCAGATCCTCGCGCCTTTAAACCATTCGTTGCTCATCGATTGGCTGAGATCGAAGATCACAGTAAACCATGTGAATGGCGATGGGTTCCAACGTCACAAAATGTGGCAGACGACGCCACTAGAAATTTTCCTTCCACCTTCGATTTAAGTCATCGCTGGTTTCAAGGACCTGAATTCCTCAGGAAAAGTCCTGATTTATGGCCCAAACAAGTGGACACCATAAAAAGCTTAGAAACAGGTGAAGAAAAATCGCCAAAGGGCGTAAATGCGTTAAGAAAGCAAGAACCGTTAAGTCTACCCGACTACGGACGATTTAGCAGCTTTAAGAAATTCCTTGGGGCAACTACACGCACCTTACAAGCGGTAGAAAAATTCAAGAGTTTAAGAAAGTCGGTTAAAGGACCCGACGACGCAGCCGAAAAGTCGGTTATGTGTTCCAACAAGGTTTTAGCAAAGTCGGTTAAAGGACCCGATGGCGCGTTGGACATAGCGCTCTTGAAAAAAGCGGAATTATTAATTTGGAAGTTCGTTCAAGACGAGTGTTTTTATTCGGAAATAAAATGCTTGAAAGCAGGCAAAAGTGTTGAAAGAAGTTCACGCTTAAGTAAATTATCTATGGAAATAGGAGAGGATAACTTACTCCGTTTAAATGGACGTTTACCTTTCAAGTCTAATTTGACCGAGGAAAGTAGAAAACCTGTCATATTGGACGGTAAACACGAAATCGTTAAAATGATGATTAGAGAAGTTCATCATCATTTTGGACATGCCAATCACCAGACGGTGATGAATGAGGTGAACCAGAAATTTTATGTCTTGAACTTACGTAATGTAGTACGTAGTGTGTCACATCATTGTCAATGGTGCAGGACATACAGGTCAAAACCGCAGAACGTGCCACAAGGAAATATTCCTCTGGAGAGAATAGCTCATCATGAACCACCTTTTACATGCTCAGCTGTGGATTATTTCGGTCCTATGAGTGTGACTATAGGAAGGCGACACGAAAAACGTTGGGGTGTTTTATTTACGTGTCTGACTACCAGAGCAGTACATCTGGAGTTAGCAGCCTCGTTGACACCAGCGTCAATGATAATGGCGTTGAGGCGATTTATCGCCAGAAGAGGAAAACCAGCCGTTATATACAGCGATAACGGGACGAATTTCAAAGCTGCGAATAAAGAATTATTGAAAGCATGCGAAGAATGCCATGAGGGCATGAAAAATGAGTCATTTAAGAAATACATTAAATGGAAATTTATACCTCCGGGAGCACCGCACATGGGTGGCGCCTGGGAGAGGTTAGTAAGATCGATTAAAATTGCATTGACCGCTACGCTCAGAGAAAAGAGCCCACGAGAGGAAATTCTGCATACGTTGCTTTTAGAAGCAGAGCACACAGTGAATTCCAGGCCTCTGGTAACATTCAGTATGGATAGTCCTGAAGAGGGTTTGACACCCAATCATTTTCTTCTGGGACGCTCATGTGGTGATCGACCACCTGGATTATTTCTAGAGCGGCATCTGACGGGTTAACTCAATTGGAAAGCTGCACAGAGATTAGCCGACCATTTTTGGACAAGGTGGCTGAAGGAATACATGCCTACCTTAATACCGCGAACAGGTAATAACGGAAAGTTCATGGAACCTAAAGAGGGCGATATTGTTTTGATAATAGATCATTCGTTGCCACGAAATACGTGGCCGAAAGGCAAAATTAGTAGAACGTTACCGGGACCAGACGGTCACACCAGAGTGGTTGACGTCATTACTAGCACAGGTATCTTGAGGAGACCTACATCCAGAATAATAGTCCTGGTACCCGCGACGCCTCCCAAATGATGGTGCTAACGCACGGGGGGTAGATTGTTGGCGACGCGCCTATAAGAATGTTTCAGTTTATTAAGTCAACCGATGACGAATAACTTTTCAAAGACTTATTGTCCAATTAAGATGTTCTGATAAGAAAATGCTTAGTTAAATCTTAAAGAAATGTCGAATTAATGGTATGAAGGTCTTGGGTTCGACTCCCAGGCCGGACTAGTTTACTGTTTTCTAAGTAATATTTTTCAATAAATTCATATAGGGAATTTTATGTTATAAATTATGTTACCGGATTTGTTCCCCGGTTGAAATCGTCTTTCCAACGATGTAAATTCAAAGGAATATTAAATTGAAGTTAGAGATCGGATTGGTTCCCCGGTCGAGATGATCACTCTGTGCATAAACAGAATTAACGGAAATTAATTACATAAGTATTGTCTTGTATAAGTATGATATGTTTGTACGAAAACAAATGCCTATTTGTTATGATTGATTAATGAAAACATTCACTTGTATTGTTATCTGATAAGAAGCATGATAACGAATAAGAATCTTATCAGAGGTAGTTTCCTACAGTTTGAAAATTATGTAGAAGTACTTGTTTACATAATATTGTTAAAATTAAGTGTATTTCAGACTTTCATTTTTTCTGATAGCCGAGAGCCGTGCAAAGTTAGTTGTTCAAATAGTGTGAGTTCACGGAAGCACGCTGGCCACGCCCTTAGGAGGCCGAATATGTAAAAATTTAAAATGTTTGTAATTTCAGCAATTTATGTAAAAATGATTTGTAAAACATTTCAGGTGGATTGTACGTGCTAAAAAGGTGAATTCTGTGTTATTTTTATGTGAAAATTCCTGTGTATAAGTGAAATAATGATAGTTTTGTATAAGAAATTTAAAAGTGTTTTAAATAGTGAAATAAATAGAGAAAATGTAAATTAAACTATTGTATTAGTTAACATATGTATAAATTCAGGTGGGAAACATTGTTTTAACTTTCTGTGTTAAATATTTAAGAAGTTTGGATTTTGGAGTTGTGAGTAAAGAAGGCATATTTTGTTTTATAAATTAAAGGATTTTTGTAATACGAAAAAATAATTTATATCATGGTGTAGATATTGTTTTGTGCTATCTAAATAGATAACTTGTATTTGTGTATGATTTATGTGAATAAAGAAATTAAGTGAAACGTGAGAGAGTAATAGTACAAATTCATGTTGTTAAGTTGCGCAGGCACGCGAATGGCGCGGCTCACTTTCGCGTATAGTTCTGGGGGTAGCTTAGTGAACGGGTTTTATTGCAATTCGTTCGGGAAAATAGTTCGGGGTAATAGTTCGGAAAAACAAGAAAATCCTTCGGGAAAAGTGAAAACCAGCAGTCAAGAAGAAAAAGTGTAGGGAAGTGATAGGGAAAGGTGATTACTCTCTCACGGAACGGTTTGAAGATAATTGCTGTTTTATTCCCAAGTAATTCATCCCTAAAGTTATACAGTCCACATCGAAGAATTAAGGCGTCGGGACCGGGACGACTTCGGAAGACCCGTAATCTCCGTCTGAACCTACTTGCTGAAAAGGAAAGAGGTTATCGCCCTAGTGTGTTACTCCGTTGCGGAGATCACATACGTTGTTCCCGAACCCAACGTAGGCGTTATAGGAGGCCGGATCGAGAGAAGCCTCGATTCCTCCCTTCTGTTTCTTAGTTTCCGATCCGTTGTGTCCTTTTCAATGGTATATTTAGGTAGGAGAGATAGGTACCTACCCAGACGGACTGCTAGATAGAAAAACAATCCTACCACCGAGTGGTAGTCATAACACCTGTTTAAATACCTCAGTTATTCGGTACCGTTACCGTTACAGCCTATTAAAGTCCACTGCTGAACATAGGAATTCCCGTATAGATTGCCTCAGAAGGTATTAGCCATAGTTGCAGCGCTTGGCAAGCGAGTTGGCAACCGCAGTTTATTTTTTATTTTTAGCCGTACTTAGGAAGACGCTGCTGCCCCTCTCCTGATTTGCTTCTCTTTGTCGTCTCTCAATACACACACAGGATGACATGGGGTAGTGTACATTATTACACCACTACGGGGTAAACCTCAGTTATTCAATGTTGTATAAATACATCAGTAATTAGTATTTTTTAATTTTGTTTTTGTTTTTCTTCATGTGTTTTTGTGAATAACTTTCACTCCGATAGTTATATTTTTTCTGTGTCATATGTATATGCCATTTGGAACGTTTGGGTAAGTCCAAGTAGTTGATACGATTTTAAATTTGAACTGTGCAGTAGCCTTCACTTTTGGAGTACCACTGCAAAAGCAATCTCGTTTTCAATAAAAGGAAAGTGTGCCAACTTTTCAAAATACTACTTTCCTCGCTTTCACCTGAAAGTTTATAGGCAAAAAATCGGAAACAACACAAAATAACAGCTACAATTCAGGCCACGTATTTCATACGTGCCCTGATTCATTCATTCATTCATTTCATTATAATTGTAACTAAGTGAACTAAGCTGTAACATCCATCCATACCATCCATTTCAGCCTATAAATGTCCATTACTGAACATTGGCTTCTCATAGATTAACTGATTATCTATTATTTCTCATAGATTAACTGATTATCTATTATTTCTCATAGATTAACTCAACGGAAGGATTTTGCCACAGTTGCCACGCTTAGCAGGTGGGTTGACAAGCGCTGTTTTTTTATTACTTTAAGTTGATAAAATGATTAAATTTCACGCTTTCGCCTCCTGAGACACCTGCATAAGGAAGGAAGATATAGGGTAGTGGATATTCTTACACTGTCACAACACGCTGTAATGTACTTCATTGAAAAACTACAGTTAACTTTAAATTATACCGACCATACTTTGATAATATTAACAAATTTTTATAAGATTTAGTTAATGTGAGACAAGTATGCCCACAACTGTACGTGCATCGTAGGTGATTTTTTTGCATTTCTAAATTCAATGAACCATTCCTATTATTACAAAGGAAACCGCAGAATGACCAGAGAAAATGTCATAAATTGAAGTTTTATAAATTTTTATTTCATTTTTTTCTAAATGTTCTAAAAAAATGGGTTGTCACCTCCGAGGACTAAGATTTATAAATGAATATACTCTGATTAAGTTGGAATGCCTCACAGCCTGTGTAGTGCACACACTGCTGCTTGGCGGCAGAGATAGGTAAATAATGGTAACTGCAAAATCCGTTTTGTTCAATGTGAGGAAATGTTCTTCAAATTTAAGGCCTTATGAAATAAACATCGTACTCAAAAAATCCTTTTTTAAATAAATTATTATAGTATTTAATTTAGAAAGCTTAAATTTTTTATCAATATTTATATTTCATGCATACAGTTTGTAGCATTTAACTATGCCTCTCTTATATCTAGAGGAGCAAAGATGGGATGTCGGATGTCGACGAGTCGCGTTACACGGGTCGGTATTAAGAGGTATCATGTATTAGTCTTATGAACGACCTCAAAAAGAAATAATCTCCGGTTTCGCGAATGATACCACTGATTTAAAAGGTTTAAGCTTACGCTCTGTACTCACGACAAAGTATTAATTGTAATAGAAATTATCTTTTTCAACATTAAAGTCCTTAATAATAACTAAAGAATATTCATTCTCATTAAAACAAACTTTGACTTCTTTGAGTGTGCAGGTGCTAACAATGTCAATTTAATATAGATTTGACTGACTAAAGTATTGTAAGCCTTTATGATGATATTAAAGGAAAGTGAATGATTTAGCACATGTTGATCCACTGTGAAAAACTATTTAAAAGAAAAATAATTATTTTCCTAAGTATCTGTCTGTGTAATACAGGTGTGTGATAGGGAAATTACATATTTAAAAAAATATTATTAGCAATAACTCCATAAGAAAATGAATTTTATGCCACTGGAAGCAGATATGCTTGTTAAAATTATCTAGAATACATAATTATACTCTACTATTTATCTGGTGGTAAATGGGATTGTAAGTGAGAATGTATACACCAACTTTTCTTTAACAATAATCCGTGCTAAGAAACGAATAAGTCCCTGGCGAATAACTAATGGCAGAATTTCTTTAATAGAATAAAGGTGCCAAATAAACACATAGTTCACCTTATACATTTACATATATCATCGATTAAGAGTCTCACGTTGTCGTTGCGCCTGAAGATAAGATGAAATTTCTCGTAACCAGTAAGAAGGGTCTCACACAGCTTCCCTTACTCACCATACAAAACACAGCAGAATTATTTGCTGTTTAAGCTGGTGTTTTATGAGACCGTGGATCTGCCCGATTGAGCCGAACCATTCGTGCTGCAGCTATGTATAGCTAACTTAGCTGCTGCGTGGCTCTACCTAGAGAAAAAGCCAAACCAAACCTACAGACTTATAAAAGTCAAGGTAATATTTATTTTAATTGCAATGCTAATCAAATCCAGCGTGGTAAGAATTAACAAATCTTCGAAGAACGAGATATTTTTGACTTTCTTGACAAAGCGGATTCTCGGATTCAATTTTTCCAGTCGCGAATTTAATCAGCTGATAAAAAAAAATCAAAACAAATATTTTAACAACCAAATTACTGATAACGTGAACTTGACATTTAACTAACGTAATTCAATTTAAAAACATTTAAAGTTGTCTTCATTCATGCATTATTTCATTACAGTCTATCAAAGTTTACGGCTATACCATTGGTTGCCTTATCGAGGGAATATTTGCCATGGTTGCCACGAACCTACCTGAGGTTGGTCATCGTACTTCTTTTTACTATTTCGAGTTGTAATCAGAAATTCTGCGTCAAAAGGAATTAGTTTTCATGGTTTGGAAAAATTGCTTGAAAAAATTGATATGCGTCACAATGTTTGAGAAACGAAACGAATGTTATTCGGGGATAAGGGTGACTTCACGCAACGTTTCATTTCTTTCTAAGGTTAATACTATCTAAGATCTAAGGCTTAATGTCAAACACGTAATAGTTGTTAATGTGTAGTAAGTGTAGTTGTAATAGTAGTTAATGTGTAGGTGAAAGTCAAAAAGCTTGCTTCCAAAAAAACTTAATGAGTCAGGATCTTGGTGATGTTTCACCCTTGTACCTCGAAAAGCACGCAAACCTGGTCTTGCTCCAAATTCGTGTCGAGCTAACGTCCGATCGGACTATGAGAGTGTGAGAATAGGGAGTACCTTTAGTTAACCTTTAGTTACTGAATGACGGTTAAAATTTTAATAACCTTCCAAATGACAAAAAATTTAACAAATACTACACTATTTTTATCCAAAAAGTAATATTTATATGAAAAATGTTTCTATAATTTAAATGAATATTTTGATACAAATATTATTTAATTTATGTGGACAACTTCTGCCTGTGCCTATCTAATTTAATTCAATTTTGTTATTCAATTGTTATTTTTTACTTAATTTTATTTTTACTTATAATAATAATAATTACTTTTTACTTGACATTGTGATTATGAATTAAATTAAATTTACAGAATTTTAAAATAATATAATCTAATAATGTAATGTATTAATGAAATCTAACATTGTAGTTTAAAAGTAATAATTTAATATTTTTATAATTGCTACGCCCAAACTGGGTTCAAATGCGGACTTTTTTTTGAACATAAAATCTATTGTAACCATTTGATTGCAATAAAGACTATGACTATGACTGTAACATACTCGTCGACAACTTTGAGCATAGTGCTTCCAACAACTACCGGCATAATTATTATATAGACGTTACACGTGATCTTTGTTATATCTAAAGTTGTACAAAACGACTATAAACCAATAGCACGCTACAGACTATAAACTATAAATTTCTAGCGCGCTATTAAATACGCTATGTTATAGCGCGCTATTTACAAGAAAGCGCGTAGGAGGCTGGTAAGCGCGTTAAATTTTACAGCACGTTATATCTCTTAGCACGTTACATTACATGTCGTTCATTGGATAGATCGCGTGCTATATTCTTTTTTTTTATAGGATAGGGTGACAAACGAGCACACAGTCCACCTGATGGTAAGTGGTTGCTGTGGCCCATAGACATCCACATCTATCCTCGATTACGAATCAAAATGCAGATGCGTTGTCACCCGTGAGGACTAAGATGGAATGCCTCGTATCCAGTAAAAAGGGTCTCAGGTTCTCTACACTCACCATACGAAATACAGCAGCATTAAGCTACTATTTCACGCTGGTATTCTGTGAGAGCGTGGTCCTTCCCAGGTCGAGCCGACCCATTCATGCTACAACTATACTTCTAAAATTGTATTATATTTTAGAAGTAGTATTATATATAAGAACATTATTACGTAATAAGTCGTATTTAGACTAAAACGAAATAAAGCAGTAAAGAAAGACCAATGCACCCGTTTTCATACTTTTCAGGCTTACTGCTTTCTATAATCCTAAAAATTTTTTTATGTTATGTACTATTTAAAATAGAATTAATTTTATTTTTCGAAACGAAATAAAATTAATTATTTTTATTATAATTGATTTAAACGTTATTTTAATCTTAATATAAATCGAATAATAAAGGTGTATTTAAAAGTTTATTTATTGTATTTATAAAAATCAATTATTGACATACACTATTATATACACTTATGTATCTATATTTTATTTACATTTAAAAACATTAGTTAGGCTTCTTTTGAAATAACACTAGTTTTTACGGAATTTATCGCGTATATTTAACTTTTTAAATACCCGACGTTTCGAACGCTTTACAGCACTCATGGTCACGGGCGGGACTGAGATGTTCAACGTCCAGATGTCTCATGTCATAGTTAACCGCGGTTACCATAGATTAAAATTTAACTTTTGTTCCGATCTACACAGTTAAGCCATTTAAAAATGTCTAAATAATCGTTTGTTTGATATAACTTTCCAAAAACCTCCAATTTCCAGAAACTGGAGCCCAATGGACTTTTTCTCCGAAACATTCAAGTTCGCCCAGCTATAAAAGCCAAACCATGCAATTTAATATTTACTTACACTTTTAACGGTATAGAGCGTTAATTTATGCCAAAAAAAATTTCGTATTGTAAGATAGAAAGATCGAATTAAAGCTGTTGTTTTTAAGTGCGCAAGGAAAAAACTTAATGTAAATAACAGACTCAGCTTAAACATCTCTCTTCTTCTAAGTCCTTACAGGCTCAGTCACTTTAATACACGTCGACGCGCCATTTATGCATTTATTTAGCAATGGTTTTGAATTTCTTCAATTTAAAATAATTTTGATGCAAATAGTTACAAGGCCACTTAATATGTGACTGACTAATATCTATAATAATATGACATTATCTAGTCAATATTTAATCATCATTATTACAGCCTATCAAAGGCCCACCGCAGAACATGGGTTCCACCCTTATATTGTCTCCTTAGGGGGGGATATTTGCATATATAGCACAATGGTTGGCGAAGACAAAAGTTTGTTATATTATTTTCAGAGTTCTTTAGAAAAATATTGTCTAATTTCTCTTCTTAGCCTCTTACAAACTTCACGGGACGATACGGACAAGTGAATATTCTCACACCGCTACTACACACCGATATTAGTCTGTAACAGAATGCATTTATCTTTACCTTGGTCCATTGAATCACATTTTAATCTTAATTTAATAAAGAAATTTAACTACAATTTTTAATTTGGTTTTCAATAAATAAGACAAAGATAAAATAATTAATTAATGCTTGTCTTTATAAAAGCTCTTTTGCTTTATCGCAGCTTTGGTAATGGATTTTAAAGGAGGTAATGATAATTTCACAAATACAATTAAAATAAATTTTATTCTTCGCCGGAGACCTCTATTGTGACACAAGTTTGAACAATCTTATCTGAACTTATCCTCTAGGGGCACTAATTATTATAGAACACAGACAAAACTTTATTTATAAGAACTGAAAATTCTGTAAATAAGCTGGATTTCAAAATTTTACCTCTGCTATCTCACCAAATATTGTTAAAAAACAATGTCTATTAAAATTGATATATATATATATATATCTATATATATATATATATATATATATATATATATATATATATATATATATATATATATTATATAATTGTTCTATTGTTTGTATTACTAATAAAATAAAATAAAACTCATCGTAGAACAAATAAAAAAATTATAAGGTAGCCGAAGTTAACCGCGACATCGGGACCTTGGAAACTCAAGTCCCAGTCGGATTACCACGGGTGCTGATAAATTGACAGCTATTACAGAGATAGTGCTAAACATGTAAGAGTTGTTTGAAGGATTTGTATGGATGTTTTTTGAAGCACCCTGTTTTCGAGTCCTCAGTTGATTGAAATGTCGACGTCTGCAACTAGTTTTCTTGTTACAACTAGCGGGAAAGTTAAGACAATTTTCCTACATACGAGTACCTTCATTTAGCTCGACAAGTTGATTATTTGACCTATATATATATATATATATATATATATATATATATATATATATATATATATATATATATATATATATATATATATATATATATATATATATATACTACCTAATTTATATATATATATATATAAATTAGGTAGGCGGATTGACAATCCTAGCTTTTATTTTTGAACTGTTATTAGTAAAGACGCTGCTGCCTATTTCCTATATTTCCTTCTGTCGCCTCATACGATATACATAGTACAATATTAGATATCCTTTATCGTCACTACACGGGCTAATTCCTCTTATTTCGTGTTGATGTGTATAGATTATGTAGATTATATTGTATAGCTTAATACTTGATAATGAACTGCAGACTTTAGAATCAAATGGTTTAATCGGTACGGGTTGCTGCACTTCCAAGGGATCAAAGGTGAATAATGTTCTTGACTGAAAACCTGATACCGTCAATCACAAGATACAGATGCCCCATAATTATTTTATCTAGACCTGGTAGGATATATCGACACTTGATTGTTGCAGGTTGTTCAGGATCGTGTTTTGCTGTAGTCTTCAAGGTACGCCTAAATTAACTTATTTTTTATCATTATTCTACTCCAGCGTTTAACTACAATGCCATCTGATTGTAAATGCTGATGTAGCCTAAGATGGTGAATGCACTGACTTAACAATAGTCTATTCACTCTGGCCTCGAACACTGTAATTGGATGGAAATACAGATGCTGGCAAATTATTCCACTCCTTTGCTGTACGTATAATGAACGACGAAGCAAACCGTTTGCTCCGAATGCGTGGTAAGTAATTAACGAAAGAATAGAGACTGGCCAAACGTCTGGTTGTCTGATGGTGGAAGAGGGAGGGAAGATTAAATTATGCAATTTATGCGCAAACTCTCCGAAATGTAGAAAACTGAATGGCTGGCTACTTTGCGCCTGTGTTCGAGGCTGGTAAGATTGGTTTTAACATTATTCGGGTCATAATATGTTACAATACGTTAGTAGTGTGCTTATGATGTTTTGCAGTAACTAATAACTACGTTGATGATGATGTAAATGTGTATATCACTTATGAATCAAATAAAATTATAACCTAGTAGTAATTACAAAAACAAATGAGTTAATATATATATATATATATATATATATATATATATATATATATATATATATATATATGTATATATATATATATATATATATATATATATATATATATATATATATATTTAATGACAATAGGACAATATTTATTATTAAGTTTACGAGTGCAAAATTGGTAGGCCTAAAGGGTATATATTACAGGCTTTGAGCTGTTCCATTTTAGACCTCAGAAGAGACTACGCATCTTTAGTTTTCTTTGTTTGAAGTTGGCTACAGTTGTATATGGACTGCCATAACAATTTACCGTCAATTAAACCGTAAGTTCTTTTGCCATTTCATATTTATAAAAAATAAAACACTTTCCAAACAACTTTATTAGCCTTGAAATTATGTTCAATTATAGAAACCTTTTTTTAACGAAGCTTTTAAAAGTTATAAAACCTAGTTTCTTGAAGTTGTAACGACGTTTGGAAGAGCTCTACGTTTCAAGTTGTAAATTGATTGAAATGCCAAAGTCTAATAATTGGTAATAGTTTTCTTATTAACTTAAAATTGGAAAGTATGAAGGCATGTCTCTAAGTTCTACTTTGTAACTTGTAGCTGATCACTGCGTTCTTTGAAACGTTATTAATTCTTGTTTTCGTCAGTGACAGTTTTTGTGATTTTACTTTATTATTTTTTGTACTTCTTGCTTTTGATGACGTTTTGAATATTGTATTTACAATTTTTGTTTGAATAATATTTCTGTATGATTCGTTAAGACGTAAATTATGAAGGAGAGGTTGATTAATAAGAGGAAATGGATAATAAATGATTTCATTCATTTCTTCCATAATAGATAAAAGACAACACTATTCAGTATGTATTACTCTATCTCATATCTAGTAAATTTAAGATAAATAGCTCTAAACTGTCAGAGATCATAGTATTTTAAAAACAACTAATATATAAAATAATATTTTCGGTGCTACCTAAGATGGAAAATTATTAAACTAGATATACTCAAAATTTGTAATATAGTCAATTTAAATAATTTCCACACTTATAAAAACTTTGCTAATACACTATGTATGATATAGTCACACATCTACCATTTAAATATGATAACTGCATTATATGGTATGGATTTAATTTATTGCAGAACTAGTGACCCACCCCGTCTTTGCCTGGAGAGGGTCTGTTAATGTGGCGTTGTTTAAACTTAAGATATAATGGAGGATTCAAGAAAGCCCGTATGCTTCATAAAAAAAGGAAAAAATATAATATATAATAAAACCAATAATTTATTTAAAGTTACATTCTATCAACTTCAAATATATCACTACTTTCCACAGATCTTCACTCATTTCTGGGAGAGAACACACAGACAGAGTGTTTAGTTCGCCACGTAATATTGTAGTTTATATTTACATATGTATCGGACCCTCAGCAGTGCGATGTAAATACGGATGCTATTTACCCGATACTATCAATCGGTTTACAAAAAACCGCATTAGTGTACCCTGGTGGTTTGTCACTGGTTTTTGTTTTTAACAGTCAAACCTATCTAAGGATCATCTTCTCTATATAAAAATAAATTGGTGACCGTCTCACTAAAACTCTAAAATGGCTCGACTAATTTTGATGAAATTTTCTGTCTATGTTTGAGTGGTCCCTAGATGCTTTAAATTCACAATAGAACCCGTTACGTGGCTCTGTTTTTGAGATCCAGAAATCACCCTTGCGAAATCGGGGTGAAGAGCTATCCTGGTGGCAGAGAAGTTCCGACGGTTGCGTTTAACCACCTTGCTAATGACGGCGTCAATGAGGAGTATTTCCTTGGTTCAGTGAATACAGTGGCGAAGCTTCCATTAAAGCCGAAAAGCCGGGCTTGCCTTATTAAAACTGAATCAATCAATATTATCAATCAATAATATCAACTAATAAAATAACTCATAAACAGTTTCAAATTATTTCAATTTTCCCGCGCACTCCACTGTTCGACACATGTCGACCGATGACCTCGTATTGCCTTAGCGATACGTTTATACAAAAGTACTCTGTGGCGATACTGCTGCTGTCATAAAGTGAGTTTTAATAAAGTGATTTCTTGTCTCCCTCGCTCGCGTTGGCTTTTTACGGGGCTTTCGAGAAGACGATCGCTCTCTTTCTAACCTATGGCAAAATATTCTATAATGAAATATAACTACGAAATGTTTATATAGCAATTACTATTGAGCCAACAAGCCTGGCTTTGCCATGAAGTTGTTTAGGATTAGGAGTGCGTTAGCGACTAGCGAAGCGGTTGCGGGCCCCTCGTATGCAAGTTCACTTCGCATTTCAATGTTTATGTTTGTTTTTGTTGTGTTTGTTAAAAATTTATGCTTTTTCGAAGATTTTCAGTGAAAATGTGAGAATAATAGTGTTCATTGTGATGAATATAAGTGTGTTGAAGTGCTAATCGGCAAGGAAAAGGTAAAAATCTTTAAAAATTGAAAATATTGAATATTAAATATTTAAAAATATTGAAATTTAATATTCAATAAACATTTCTTCATACTTTAAATATAGGTACAGAACTCTAGTATTAAAGTTTAATTAAGTTAGGCGTATTTTAGGTTTAATAACTCAATATTTATATTAATAGTAATATATGAGTTTAAAAATATCATTTTGTACGGTTTATTATGAATTGAAAATGAATAATTATAATTATAATAAATAGTCATTATTTTATGGTAAAAAATTAGCAAAGCTTTATCTTCTCATTATAACTATCTAATTCCTGTCGTAATCTGTTCTTTTATGCATATAACTTAAACAAAATATAATTTCGAGGTTTCACATCTGCCAGGCGTCCCTTTTTTAACTTCGTACATAGTTTGTTTGTACTTTGTTCATGCTTTTCTTTTGTTCATGTATTGTATTTTTTGTAAATATCTCAAGCAAACCCAAACGGCTCTTTTCAAAACCACCGAAGGTGTGCAATTGCATATTATGTCGTACAATATATCTAGCGGTAGTATGCTTTCTGTGTGCTTTGTTAACACGTCCTTGTCAGCACTGAATATGAAACTAAAGAGTGGAGACAGCTCAAGATTGGTGTATTTTTATTAAACTGCTAAAAACAACAAAACCATATCTTGGGCTTGCCCTAGTTTGGAGCCCAAGCTTCGCCACTGTGAATACCACCCTGACATCCATTTTGAGCGCGAGAATTACTCGTCACCTAGGCTTAAATCATCGATCAAACCGTATGGGAGATAAATCAGAACTTTCGTTTGTACACACAAATTACCTTACACATAAAGTAAAATCAAAGAGATGCAATATCTCTTCGCAGCGCCAGTGAATCGAGCCTATCGGAAAGCACTCGGTCGCCGACTATTCGAGCCGCTCTACGCTGGATGCGATCAAGTAGAAGGAGCCGGTACTGGGGAGCTCCAGCCCAAAGATAGAAACAGTATTCCATGTGCGGCCAAACCTACGCCTTGTAAAGTTGCAGAATAAAATTCAGTCGTGAATTTTTGGATTTTCATACTTTTTATTTACGTTTGACATAAAATTGTCGGAAAATTAGAAGTAATAGTAACAAGGTAAAACTTGTGTGCATTTCAAATACAATGGTCTTTCCCCGGTCGAGCCGACCCATTCGTGCTACAACTATACTACTAATATAACTGCAGCATGGCTCTACCACTTCACACATTCACACACAATCACTACGCGCAATTAAACTTAGTGTAAAGTGCCTGGAAAATATCTCGCTTCACACCAAGTTATAAACAACAACGGAGAAGATATATTACAGAATTAACTTTCAACAGCATAGAAAGAGTAAACTTAAACCTAAATGCACTAAATCTATATCAGCTAAGCTAAGTACATAAAATTTTATATTGGAGCTTGAACAAACTTAGTGTACCTATTGTTAATCTACCAAACAATTGGCCAAGTGCGTGATAAGTGCACAGGATTTCCGAGTGCCGGTTATTTCAAATATATCCGAAGTTTCAGTGCAGTTTTGCAATTATATATAATAATAATATAGAGTTTTCACTGAATCACAAATGGGCATTAAATACACATTTTATTAAATATTTTGTGGTATTCTTAGATGGCGCAATTTCCTTCTTTTTAAGTTGACGTCGGGGGATATTATTTTAATCTACTTTCATTCCATATAAATAAATAAAATATAAATAAAATCATAAAAAAACCTCTTACATACTCTCAAACCTCTTCGCTCTGACAGCGCGCGACATGTTATACTCCCGTTCACTCGGGACCTTTTTGGCGGGAAAATTTGTAAGTTAGAAAATTTTTTGCTATATTGCAAATTTTGCTATATTTTCACTTTGAGATAATATTTATGGATAAAACTTACAGGAATTCTTGTTGAATGTATAAACTATCGAATAAAATTATTTTTGGTTGCTAGAAATTGTAATAAAATACGTAAATTACCCTGTATAACATAGTAGTAGTATATACTTCAATTTTAGTGACAAAATTACTACTAATTTGAATTCTACACTTTTGTTTTAGGAGAAATTTATATCAAATTGTTTGGAAATATGTATATTTTTATGTTTTATGTGTTTCCATTCGTTACTCATACCAAAATATTAAAATATTAAAAAATTAAAAAAAAAATAATATTTTATCTGTGACATTTCGAACAATATTTCTAAAATATGTTTGTGTGAATTTGAAATATATACAACGTCATGTTATTTGAAATATATACGAAAACTATTTTTACTTACATTTTACACTAAAAATAAATGAGAATTTGAAAAATAACACATTTATAACCCACCTGCCAAAACGGGCTTTCCGGAATTTGAAGTACTTTTGGCAATTTACTTTTCACTTTTTATACCACAAATTACATATCTACGTGTTTACTATATTACAAGGAATATAAAAAAGTATAATACTTTCGTTTTTAGTCCAGACACAAATGTAAAATTCTATAAAAAAGACGGAGCACCTTCATCAAAGTGACACGTGGAACGCCGGAAGTTCAGAGTGATTTCTTTTTTTTTTTTTTCTTATAAACATTGCCAGGTTATGGTTTAAAATAAAAGAGCATATCTTTTTCTTTGATACTAATATCTATTGCATAGTGTCTTTGGTTTTGTTTAAAACGAAAAAATAGTTTTTTCATAGGTACACATGTTTACATAATTCTGATCTAATTCGATCACTACTTGGCGGACGTAAGGTTGGTATTGCGCGATCGAAAGTGAGCATGGCTTGGTTAACGGGAGTTAGACTAAATTATGACGAGAGTTAAAAACGATATAAAGACACGTCACATTTAATAAACCCTAGAGAGATTGATTACCACGTATCAATCACGGGATGATATGTGGTAGTGGATAGACGATTCCATTTGCAGAAAAAAATATATAACATGTGAGACCCGTTTTACTACCGGAGACCCTTTTTACTATCGGACTACCCCTTTCCTTACCGGAGGTGCTTTTACCTACTGTAGCGCTTTTCAACCGGAGACATTTTTTACCGGAAACGAGAAATTCCATCTTAGCCCTGAATACACCTGCATTTTAATCGAGGATAGGTTCTAGATGTCTATGGGCTTAAGCATCCACTTACCATCAGATAGGCTGTGTGCTCTTCTGTCACCTTTATTTTATATAAAAATAATACGCTGGTCACTTCCATACAAACTAACATCTCAGCCATCAATACTCGCGACACGATAACGGATTTCCCCGGAGCACAATCTACAACAAGCCGCGACGCGCAAAATGAATATTATCATACAAATTCCCGTTCTTATATGAACCGAGCACCGTTACTGTCCAAGTATGCAAAAATATGGGAACGACTTCTTTTCCTTTCAAATGTTAACGAAAAGTAAGAAAATGTGTATTTGTTCGAGAGTATTTTTCTCGCTCATAATTTGCATTTGTTATGTAAATAATGCTTGTAAATAATCTTGTCGTCTTTAGATGATCGCGTTTGTTATCATAAATAGAGAAATATTTCATTTTTGTTCGTCTTGTAGTCAAAGGGAATGAAAAGTAATATAATTTTCGTTTGAAATTTAATATTTAGGATATTTATTATGGCAATATAAAATTAAAAAAAAACAAACAAACACAAAAGCGCAAACCCAAACCTGATCTATCTTGCAACTAAAACTATTTTTTTAGAGTAAAGGGGTGACAAACGAGCGCACAGCCCAACTGATGGTAATTGTAAAATGTTAACTATGGCCCAAAATGCAGATCGTTTCCAGTAATAAGGGCGTATGGTTTACTACACTTACCAAACGAAACAGCAGGTTGGAGCTCCTGTGTTACGCTGTTACTGTTACCACGCAACGAAGTTTAAAATTTGTATAAGATTAAACACGTCTGTTTCAAGAACTTACGCGGAAAATATACGAACTAAAATGTAATGTATGGAATTCATGAGCAATTGTCTTTCTGGACTTTTTTCGTGACTAAGATACTTTTTAAACCCGAGACTATTAGTGAGTTAGGTTTTGTCGATCTTATTACAAACTAAGCCGCTGCTTCCTGTTACCGTCCCTAGTATTTTGCCACGTCAGAAACAAAATTTTTATGTTGGCTTCTGTAGCAAGTCAAAAGAAATTGCATCTGACAAGTCAAGCATTGCGTCTCGCATTTTCCATAGAATAAATTTAAAAAACGGAAAGGAGTAAAAAGTAGATAGTCCTTTGAATTATCACCATCATTATTACTGCTCATCACAAGCCTCTGCTCAAAAGAGGCATCTCCAAAGATTGCTAAGAAACACATACACAACACACACTGCATCTGTCTGTGTCCTGTAAGTCCAAGTCGTTATGCCATCTATTACCACTTTAAGCTTCGTTCCTTGAGTAATTCTGATAAATATCCACTTTTTATTATTAAAAAAAACTTCGAACCTCCCGAGTGTGGCTCAACTCAAACGCAGTAACCTCAAGTGGAGTGTGGTCGATCGCACGCGGCGCGCGGGAAATGAGCGGAAAATCCGACAACTGCACATGCTATGAACACGTAACGATTTACCTGTTTAGTATGTAAGGGGTCTACTCGATAACACATGAAAAATATTCTTTTCAAACTTATACGCATTAATAAATTCAAATTCAAAATATCTATTGTAAGTTATGTGTTACATTTGGTGTTAATTTAAAATATAATACGTCTTACAAATTAACCCCCCTTTTCGGATATTACAATATTTATTGTACTTAATAAGGTCTGTGCCTAACATAAGTAATATAATAAATCAAGTTGTTATTTATAAGAATTAAAAATTTAATCAAAATTATAAAAAGCAGCAATAGCTCCAATTTTCCATAGAACCGTTTTCAGTTCAACGTATGCTTCTGTAACTAGGCGATATTTACGATGTTGTGGTCTGCCCATTTGCAGTGGTTAGCCGCAACCACACTCACTCGCCTGTCATTACGTTAGAACTAAAATGAAAATACAGACATGTTGAAAATATATTTGTCACATTATTAACGCATCAAATAAAGTATTTAGAGCATTAAATAAAACTATTATTTACGAATTTTATCGCGTTAATTTTTAAATTAAATTAAATTTTAAATTAAAGTAATTAAACGCGATACAATCCGTAAATAATAGTTTTGTTCAATGTGTAGTGTTCGCGTAAATATAAGAAATCTTTATGTATTTGGAGCAGTCAATTTCAGTACGAGCGGGTGGTTTCACCTCTATTTAACGCACGGGTATAGATTTAAATTGGCGCTAACTGTCGTCGAACTAGAAATTGGGTGGTTTCAGTATATTAAAAAACAATTATAACGATGGTTGGTGCTATTTGCTCACAGCTATTATTTTATTCTAAAACAATTTCATACAATGAATCAATAAATTTAACGAACGTTAAAGATCTTAATGTGAAGTTGCGGTGTGAGAATATCCGTCACTCCAGATCGTCTCGTGGTGTCGTAAGCGGCGGCAGAGAAACTGAAACACGAGATGGGCAGAAGAATCTTCCTGATAACAATAAAAAAACTGCGGCATACAACTCGCCTGCCGAGTGTGGCAACTATCACTTGCGTTTAATAACATTTTTAGTGACTCAGGTGCATTATTCATGCATCAATTATCTATTACAAGCGCCCCACGGTTTTCGTTTAAAATCTAACACGTATTTTCATAGATATGCAAAAGTAGGATCACAAATTTTCAAGACTATTTATATCAGATAAGGAATCTTTATAGGGTTATAAATCTCTATGGGGCTGGGAGAAATTATTTTATGCTTTCGGTTTCAAAGACATGGTCTATTAGATTTTTATTTAAATAATTTTTAATAAATGGGTACTAAAAGTACCGATCCGCCCAGACTTCGTACGAGTGATTGTGAATCCAAACCATTCTTGAATCAACTTATATAATCACACACACACACACACAGTTACATCGAAAGCCGTTTGGAAGGACTTTAGTCACATACACGCGGACAGAAGAATTTTATATATAAAGATAACAGTCTATAACGTCTCACTATTGGTAATAGGCCTTCTAGAAGAAGAAGAAGAAGAAAGGATAAGGTATTATATAGGATATAAAGATTTTCAGTTTCTCTCAATATTATGAAAGTGTCGTTAAGCACTCGTAAAATTCACTGACAAGTACGTGGTAAATGTTTATTTTAATCAGAACTGTATCTCATTTAACCTCTGATTATTTTACGGCTAGTATTTATCTTACCCCAACTTTGCCAACTCTTACAGGACAAACTGGGGGCGGGGTGTGTGTAAAGTGAATTTTCATACGATGCTATATCTAATGATTACACAAGACACGAGAAAGATATTGTTAATAGTAAGCACTTCAGAGAAAACCGGAACACGTGGTACACAATGATACAGTTGCTGTAATTTTCGATTATATATATATATATATATATATATATATATATATATATATATATATATATATATATATATATATATATATATATATATAAATACATATACATATATATTTTAAATGTTTTAATCGAATTTCTTAAATTTATTTATTTTTTATTCTTGGACGATTATGTGACAGACATGTGACGTGTGAGTAATGATAATAATAAATCTTTGGGTACTTGCTTTCAACACTCATTACGTAGTTGCAATTATAGACTTAGAATATACTGGCGTAGTAGTATTAATAATTATTTTGATCGCACATGTTCATAGCAGATTTGCAGTATGTAGGCAAATATTTACGTGTTAAATTCAAATAACCATTCAAATATTAAACAAAGATAATGAAAGAAAAATACTTTTAAAATATTTTTGTCTTGTAAC
The DNA here is from genome assembly GCA_036936625.1 of Parnassius smintheus behrii. Classification (NCBI taxonomy): domain Eukaryota; kingdom Metazoa; phylum Arthropoda; class Insecta; order Lepidoptera; family Papilionidae; genus Parnassius; species Parnassius smintheus. Next base: position 4,510,513 of record JAUPFT010000027.1, on the reverse strand, counting down.
CGTCCTTGAATAATAATTTATTTTTACTATTTTGTTATTTTATATTTTAGTGTATATTTTACAACCATTCATAAACTTGTGCGCTCATTTTTTTTTAATAAAAAGACATCTCACTACAATGTAACATAAGCAGTTTATTTCATTTATTTATTTATCTTAACAATAAGTAACATTTTATGTGTTAATTGTTCAACCAATGTAAAACTTCTCACACGGTTCATTGGTCTGTGGCAGTGATTGGATTTTCCGCTCATTTCCACGCTTCGCGGGAAATCAAGCACACCACACTTGACGAGGCTGCACCTGAGACTGGCTCGGCGTAAGTTTGAACGAAGTTTATGAGCACAAGCAACAACACAAGCAACAAAGTTATACCGAATTATAATTATTTAAAATAAATTTCAAATATTAGTGTATAAAAATACACAATTCTATTTCAATGTAGCCCTGAGTTTGAAAAGGGAACATTACTACTTACTATATATACATTTGTGACTGGCTGCTATATTGAAGAAACGTTTTGCTTTCCTTTACGATCCGATCGTTATATTTCTATAGATTATAGCATGTAAAACTGTTTCTCGTACTGTTACTTATGCTAAAAGAAACTTTAATAAAAAAGTATTTAATGTACAAAAAACAATAAAATAATTTCACATTCTGAAGTTGGTGCCAAGACGTAATGTATATGCCGCAGTCGACTAGCTTAATTAGTTTTTCAGTTAACAACCTAGCTTTTTACTAAACGGCACTATTCAACATAACCGTCCCGTTGAATAAAATTAATAAGTTGAACATTCCACGTAAGGTCACTAGTCTGTGCCTAATATTTTTTTATAGGATGGGGTGACAAACGAGCATACAGTCCACCTGATGGTAGGTGAACGCTATGGCCCATAGACATCTACATCTATCCTCGATTACCAATCAAAATTCACATGCGTTGTCACCCGTGAGGACTGAGATAGAATGCCTCGTTTCCAGTAAAAAGGGTCTCCGGTTCTCTACACTAACCATTCAAAATACAGCAGCATTAAGTTACTATTTCACGCTGGTATTCTGTGAGAGCGTGGTCTTTCCCCGGTCGAGCCGACCCATTTGTGCTACACAACTATACTACTAATATAACTGCAGCATGGCTCTACCACGTAAAATAATTGTGCGCTTTGTGCTATATGATAATATAAATGTACGCCGATGCAGTGTGGCGCAAGGGCCACCCAATCAGCACCATAACTAACACTATTCTGCTACTATTGGTTGGGTTATTTTTTCCAAATGTGTATGATTTAATAGAGATGGGAGATATGATAAGGATATAGAACGACTTGTGAACGCAGAAAATAGAGTAAATGGGGCCCTACACACTACTGTGAAATGTCAAAATGTGTCAAAAAAGGCACGTATGGCAATTCACAATGCTGTATTGGTCCCTACTTTAACGTATGGTAGTGAAAGTTGGGTGTGGCAGAAGAAGCACGAGAGTAGAATAAACGCAGTAGAAATGCGGTCATTAAGGAGTATGTAAGGGCTGAATTTGAATGACATGGTGAGAAATTGTTCGATAAGAGAAGAGTGTGGTTTCTAAGATGATGTTGTGACCAAGATTAAGAAAGGAATGCTGCGGTGGTTTGGTCATGTCGAAAGAATGAATGAGGAAAGAGTAACAAAGAAAATTTATGTTGCAGAAGTGAACGGCAGAGTCGGAAAAGGACGTACTAGGCGCACATTTATCGACCAAATTAACGATTTATTGAAAACGGGCCAAATTAGGAGTACCCTTAACCGACGAGCATGTATGTGTAGGTATATGGACGTGACGGAGGCGAGAAAGGTGTGTCAGGATCGTGCCAAATGGAAGTCTGTATTCTCTGCCTACCCCTCTGGGTAATAGGCGTCAGAGTTTATGTCTGTATGTTGTATGAGACCACCCTTGAAAAATATCGTATTTAATTAAAAAAGAACCAAAACTCGGTTCATTATTGACAAAGATATCGCGTGATATACATTATAAAAAAGAACATATAGCCAAAATGTAAATCTCCTCTTTTTTGTAGTCGGCTAAAAATGAAAAAATTAACAAGTCTTTAAGTTTAGAAACAAGTTTCCGAGAACAAACAAATTGCTTTAGAACTGCTCTGCTTCTTAAATATATTAAGCGGACATTGGACAAGACCTCAATGTATTTGTAAAACTTTTCCATTAGGTGATGGTGGAAGAATCCTTTATGTATTTTACGATTCGCAGAAGGTGACTATGGGAATGCCAGAACGTCCCATGGCATCCGAGTGTGACTGTTTCGCGTATCAGGTGACCGTGAGCAGCTTCAAAAATGGGAAGAATTTGATGACGTACTACGAAAATCCAAGTACAAAGTTCGTTAAGGGATGCGACGTTTTCATATCGCGAACACGGTTGGTATTTTGATTTATTATTCACATTTAGATATTTTATACTTTTTGTTATATCCGAAGTACTTTAATGGTAGGCTTTAATTATGCTGTATGATGTATGGATTTTTAAAATCCAAAACTTTGTTCTTCGTTTTCTGGTTGCACTGCTGGCGTTGGCAGATTACGGGAAATTGAGAGAAGTTTTTCTTCAGAAGCAGACTTTTTTAAATTATATTTATGAAACTAAAGTGATAATCGAAATGACAGTCCATCTGACAGTAAGTGGTTACTATAATCCATGGACATCTCCTGACAACATCAAACAAAGAACGCTACAGATGCGTTGTCACCACTGAGAACTAAGACGGAATGCCTCACAGACTGTTATTATACTGATCTTCTGTCTCTACACACTTCAGACCGCTACACAGCAGTGTGAGAACTGCTGTTTGGCGACAGCAATAGGTAAGCGGGTGGTACCCACCCAGATGGATTCCTATATTCCATGATGGATTCCACCATTCCTACCACCTACTAGTTTAGTTTATTGACGGACGATACGCAACAAAAAAAATCTCTTTTTTATTCAATAGGAAAAAGTATGCCCTTGAATTGAGACGAACGATATGTGGGTCCTCTTCTTAAATGCGACTAGTAGACAATGGACATTGCGGCAATTCAGCAATTCATAGCAGCAGAGCATTCTTTGAAACCTTAGTTTTACTTAAAGATTCCTTCTATAAATGCTTACTATTGTTCATGAAATGAACGTATATATATATATATATATATATATATATATATATATATATATATATATATATATATATATATTTATATATATATATATATATATATATATATCTAAAATTCCACAACTGATTGACTCACAAAGAAGACGGATTTTACGATAGTGGTTTATGTTTTAGCCCTCAGCCTGATCTTTTTGACATATAGTTACAGTGCTTTATCTACTCGTATAACCTGGTCTACTAGATCTTTTCAACCTTTATCTTAAATTTTCTTTATAATTATCTTGCATAGGTTGTCATTACCAAAAGGCTAAAGTCAAGGACTACAGAGACTACAGACTATATAACTAGTATCTTTTAACGGAAATAAACACATAATAAAGCAGTCATTCATTACTAAACAACTGTTTAATTCACATAAACATGTCCGAATTTATAATTTAAGCGACGAGGAAAGCATTTTGAGGATGGTACTAAATTCTTCTTAAAAGGGTTATTACAATTCTAAATGAATTCAGTGTAGAGGAAAAATTATCAAAAGGTTTATAAGGTTTTATACGTAATGCGTGAATACGACAGCGAAGGCTTTGGTAAAAAAGAAATAATAGCATGGGACTGACATATCGCTTTGCATTACCTACGCACTCAAATCAAATAAAAAATATAAAATTAAAATATAATTATTAATTATTTTTGAGGTATTTTCATTAAATATTCGTCGTTTCGAGGCGGAGAATCCGCTGTTTACTGTACCATACATAGAAAGTATACTACAGAGGGAAACTCAAACTCGGCAGCAACATTTGTCTGATAACAACTCTAAATAATACAAACATTGATGTTGTCCGTCCGTCAGCGAAGCGTGGCAACTGTAGCAAGTATCCTTTCCTATAAAGCAATCTATGGGACGAAGGATGGTGATGATTACAAAAAAATATAATATTAATCTCAAAATGTCAGCATCTCTTTACTAAGGACCACCACTAGCTCGTTACAGTGTTGTGTAAATTTACTCTTAAAATTTAAGTTGTTGGGTATTTTATGTCTGCAATATCTGCATGCGTAGTATATTTATATGTTACCTTCTACAGTATTTTATGTCTGCAATATCTGCATGCGTAGTATATTTATATGTTACCTTCTACAATAGATATTAGCATAAAATTTCAAATAAGATTAACTTAAATACATTGAAGCAGAAACGTATGAAAAAATTGCCTTCATTATACGGTCACAACCTCTAAAAATGTGGATCAATTTATTAACGCTTTTCAATTTACAGGCTCTTAGGGTAATTTTTCATTCTTTCAAGATGAATATATATCAAGCGTTATTAAATTATTGGTTGTAAGCAGCCACGTTTTATTTAACGCTTTTTCTTAAAGATGCCGTTGTAATATTCCCTTAGGAAATTTCAACCCCGGCGAGAGTATTCAGAAATACGACCGTAGGTATTTAATCGCGCAAACATAAGTGCGGCCTAAGTAATATGTTATAATGCCGGAAATCATTCTCATGATGAGATACTGATAATAGATATGATATTTCCAAAGAAATCGAATTACGTGGTCACTTGGCACACTTTTAACAGTATTATCCATAGAGAGCAGTGTGGCATATTCTAGAACGATCTGATTTATTCAGCTTTAGTCTATCGCCGTGGTGAGCACTTTCTTGCTCACGTGAGTAAAGAGACCCATTGATATTATTGTATTAATGGATAAATAATTCATAAATCGACATGAATAACTTTTCCTATATTCTATGCTGGGAGTGATTCAAGACTTATAATAACGAGTACCAATGTAAAACAACGGTTATTCATAACCCTCTATAATGTGAGGGAGGTCATGTGTCCAGCGGTGGGACGTAAATAGGCTGAAATCTTATTAAAATTTTATAAAACCTACAGCATAAAGACATAACAAAATTATACGTAGGTTTCATATTGATTGTATTGTGTCTATGGGCCACAGCAACGACTTACCATCAGGTGGACTGTGCGCTCGTTTGTCACCCTATCCTATTAAAAAAACATGACTTTGATTGTGTAGTGGGGGAGCAAAAATAACTACTACTCCATATCGTCAAGTGGATGATGTAAGTGGCAAGAGAAGAAAATTTACTTAATAAGAGATGGGCGACAGCGTCTACCCGCCTAATAACCTGCGGTTGCCCACCCGCCGGCCGTGCGGGAAGCCTTCATTCAGCAGTGGACTTTTAAAAGGTTAAGAGAGTAATGTAACTTTGGATGAGTAACATTATACTTTCAAATTTTGAATTTCCTATAAAACTATTAAATTAATTGTAAATATGTAACTTAAGCATTGTTGTCAATTAAGGGTTCTCTTTTTCTATTCTTCTAATTCTCGTCGTCAAATTTAAGTAAAGACAAATGCTGATCGGACAAATTACAGAATAATAATTCCATATTTCAGATCGCCTACTTACATCGCGACTTTAACGCCGCCCATATAGGAGAGGGAATTTGTATGGTAATATTCATTTCGCATTCACTTGGTTATTCCTCAGCGCGCCTCGTTGTGGATTGCGCTCCGGGGAAATTTGGTCGCGCGTCGCGGGTATTATTGGTAGCTCTACTCTACTGGTTTATAGGACACATCCGGTGCGGCAGCACAAATAGCTCTTACATATTATTTTCGGAACTATAAGCTTTCTGTATATTGTACCATGCTTCTTTGGGTCCGTATCTAACAACCAATTCTATTTTTGCGTGGCATATTGTGATTGCTTTGATGATATTTTCGTTCGTTTTTATAGTGCATACGTAAAGCTGTTGATTTTTTACCCCTTCCATTTTAATTTTTGGTCTATTATTAACCAAGAAACTTTAGAAATTTAGCATCTCCAGACGAAAAACAAATGAAAACGGTGTAAGAAATTTAATAACTGCAATAAAAGTACAAACGTTCAATGCAGTCACAATTTTCTAAATGAACTATTTTGGTGAATCTTATCTGTTTAGGAATGGCTTGAGTACTGTAGAGGGCATTTACTGGTTAGTAATACAATTTTAATCAAATTTAATAAATATCACCTATTATATTATGTTAAATTATGTTAGATTTTTACTGAAATGCTATTTTGTACATATTTATGCCACTTCTAGAGAAGTATACTGGTAATTGTCACCTTAACGGAGTCTGTATCAATATTTGTATTTAGGAGTAGAGCCTAAGAAATATCCTACGCTTGAGTATTTTCTGATTGGACGGGATGGATGCCCCAGTAGTAGTTATTTAATGTCGATATATTTTGTCACACACGATAACTCAATTTTTTTACTATAGTGTCGGTGGTTAACTTGTTAAAATATACCCCCTTAATTCAACTTCATATTATTATATAATAAAATTAACGGTGCACCAATCTCCTTGCTAGCGTTATACATCAAATTATTTACACCAACTACCTAGTTATAAAAACAGACTGACGAACAGATGGACACCGCTTTTATTTCATAAGTGTTACGTTTTGCTTATTTTGAGACGAAAAACGAAAACGTATTAAATATAATAAAATTAACCTTTCTTAAAAAAAGAAATAAATATGCAAAAAATTAATACGTTCTGAAATAATATCACAATATATTACACATCTCTTAGGACCAATTTAATCTAAATTCCATCCTGTCACTTCTTTACGCCGAAGCAGCTCCTTCAAGGCTCGATGTAATATAAAATAAGATATATCGTCAGTTTGACTTTGCACTTGTTGAGTAATTGTAAGTTTTTCAGAGATTTAATTTCATATCAGCAATCACGTGTATAATATGTCTCCCGATTTTTTTTTCTTTATAGGATTGAGTAAGAAATGAGCACACAGTCCACCTGATGGTAAGTGGTTGCTGCGGCCCATAGACATCTACATCTATCCTCGATTACGAATCAAAATGCAGATGCGTTGTCACCCGTGAGTACTAAGATGGAATGCCTCGTTTCCAGTACAAAGAGTCTCCAATTCTTTACACTCACCATACGATACACACCAGCATAAAGCTACTATTTTACGCTGGTATTCTGTGAGAGCGTGGTCCTTCCCCGGTCGAGCCGACCCATTCGTGCTACAACTATACTTATAATATAACTGCAGCAAGGCTCTATCACGTATATTTATATAACATTTTACGTGGAATTTCCACGCTGCAGCTACATTATAGGTCGGCTCGACCGCGTTAGGAGCACGCTCTTACAGAATACTATACTTATAATATAACTGCAGCATGGCTCTATCACGTATATTTATATAACATTTTACGTGGAATATCCACGCTGCAGCTATATTATAGGTCGGCTCGACCGCGTTAGGAGCACGCTCTTACAGAATACTACACTTATAATATAACTGCAGCATGGCTCTATCACGTATATTTATATAACATTTTACGTGGAATATCCACGCTGCAGCTATATTATAGGTCGGCTCGACCGCGTTAGGAGCACGCTCTTACAGAATACTACACTTATAATATAACTGCAGCATGGCTCTATCACGTATATTTATATAACATTTTACGTGGAATATCCACGCTGCAGCTATATTATAGGTCGGCTCGACCGCGTTAGGAGCACGCTCTTACAGAATACTAGCGTAAAATAGCAGTTTAATGCAGTGTTTCGTATGGTAAGTGTGGATAACCGGAGACCCTTTTTACTGGAAAAGAGGCATTCCATCTTAGTCCTCAGAAGTGACAACGCATTTGCATTTTGATTCTTAATTGAGGATAGATGTAGATGTGTATGTGTCACAGCAACCAGTTACCATCAGGTTAACTGTGTGCTCGTTTATCACCGAACCGATCACGGTAAAGGGAAATATATTAAAAAAGGTATTTTAAGTAACGAAGTGTGAAAGGATTTCATTTTATGTAGGAACGTGAGCGTTCCTGCGAAAGCGAAAGCTGCAGCGCTAAGGGAACCAGTTTGAATTCCGCACGGAACAAGTAGTAAACCTGGAACAATTATTTGTAGGCCGCACAACCTAAAAATAATTGTTCCAGGTTTATATGTTTGTTCTTGTAAAATTTGTATATGTAAACTGCCCCAACGATACAGTAGAAAATTCTAGAGTGGAGGTAAGTTTTTTTTTTTTTCAAATAAGCCACTTGAGCTGCTTGGGAAATTCGGAGATGCGCTCATATTCGCGGAGCGAAATACAAACCTAATACATAAATTTTGAATTCGCTCTAGTTTATTAATGTGCTCCCTAGAAATGTCAAGGTACATTAGCATAGTCAAGAGTAGGCAAGAGACTGAGCAAGTCCAATTTTAGTGAATATGGCAAGAAACATTAAAAGCGACACTATAAAGACAAACATATACATCCACAGGATTTAGCCTGCGAGAAAATGAGATAGAATACAGTGCTTTTCTGAAGGTTTCACTTCTGAACTGTACACGTGTGAACTGCACACATTTTTTTAGCGACAGCGACTGTCTTTTAAATAGAGTCAGCAACTTTGAAGCACTTATTGTGCGTAATTATTTAAAAAATACAAAATAAAATTAAAAACAATTAATAATACATTCGTATAATCTTGACTCAATGAGGTTTTAATTGATAAACTAAATATTGATCACAAAAAAAATCTTTTCTACCCTCCCACATTTTTCTATTCCCTTTCTTTTTTACCCCTTAACACAAATCCCTTAAGTAGAAAATTTGAATAGCTAACCTCACGCTTGTGTTAAAGTATTCGTATTTTATAACTATGCCCAATTTCAATAATTTAAGTGGAACTGATTTTGAGGAAAACCATTAGTATTTTGATGGAATGTTAATGGAACGAAGCATTTTGAAAACAATTAGGACAAAAATAGTGTTGGATTGTATAACAGTATCTTAACTTTTGTACTGTAAGAATAAGCTAGAAGACTTTACAAACTAGTGTTGTTAGGTATTAAGAACAGATATCTTTTATTATTGTTTATGTGAATTCATAATTGTCTGATTATGTGTATTTAATTATATATCTAAATCTCTCTCTAAAAGTATCTCTGAGAGTGACTTGATCTATTAGACCAAACCTTCTATAATCGTGTATTAATAGTAGTATTGTACGTGGTAGAGCAGTATTCGTTATATGTTGCAGCTATATAATGGTAGTAGCATGAATGGGTCGGCTCGACCAGGGAAGGACCACACTCTTACAGAATACCAGCGTAAAGTAGCACCCTGATGCTGCTGTGTTTCGTATGGTGAGTGGAGAGAGTTGTCTCCAGTTCTCCACGAGGTATTTCATCTTGATCCTCAGGGGTGATAACACATGTATATATTGATTCTTAATCAGGGATAAATGCCACAGTATCCACTTACTATCAGTTAAACTGTGGGCTTGTTTGTCACCCTGATTCTATAAAAAATGACCATCGCGGCCTTGAAGCAAACTATATAATCTATATTTTTTTTTTGTAAATGGTAGAGCCACGTTGAAGCAACATTACGGTTGTAATTCGAGTAGGCGGGGGCGCTTGACCGGGGTAGGACCATGCTCCCACTGAACACTAGTAAAATGGCAGCTTGATGCTGCTGTCTTTTGTATAGTAAGTGTGTAGAACCGTATTCCATCTTAGTTCTCATGGTTGATAATGGATCTGCATGTTGATTCTTAATCAAGGATAAGTGTACATTTGTCAGCCTTGTTCTATAAAAAAAGTCTTACCTGGTCTTGAAGTGAAACATAAACATTAAATTCTAACTGGTGACCATTTAGGCTTTTTACCTGTTTGAAATCTCAATGAAAGCTAAACCGTCACCCATATCGTGAAGTGATCGATGTCAGCAACGTGGTGGAGCCATGCTGCAGCTATATTATGGATGTGATTGTTTTTGTTATTATATTTGTTTATCAAGTTTAATGGGTTGCAATTTTCTAATCTGTAAGGTATTAATTTTTCGCAAAGTTTTAATCAGTGGCTACAACTGTCAAACTAATTTTAACGGGTGTCTGGTTTTTCGCAATCTATGATTTAATCTTAAAGGGAAAAAAGTAGGGACCGGGACTCCTTAGGCCGAGCTTGCGAGTTCTTGCGGAACACATCTACAGTGAAATTTAATTTAATTTTCAGTGCTGCGTTTTACTTTTGCCCTTTTTCGTTGACCCATCTAAGCCTTAAATTTTTTATTATATTGGTTTAATTGACCGGAAGCTTACATTATATGATAGAGCCTTATTTACATATAATGTTACAGTCTATATACGTTTTACTGATGGGTACAGGTTTGCTCTCACTCCTAGAAGGGTTTGGGCAGTGATAAAACCACGAATATATATACATTTACATATACTGGTTGACCTTTTTTACCGTCTGTAAAAAATAGGGTGTAACATGTGAACGGAGTAGAAGCCTATGACACTGATGACTGATATTTTACAAGAAATAAAAACAAAAATTTTAGGTAAATTAAATAAACAAATTTATTAAAAGCTATCGAAATTCAAATCGAAATCAAATCAAATCATTTATTTCGCTAAAACATGGGTACAGACGGATGGATACAAAGTCAACATTTGTTTCCAGATGTTTTGCCTTTTGTGGCATGCGTAAAAATTGTTTAAAGTAAATATGTTAAAAAACAAATTAAAATTAAGAAAAATAAAATTAGAAATAATCACATAAATTTTCTACGGAAGAGCAGGACATCCCTGCACAGGTATATATTTATTTAAAAGTCCAACGTCGGATTATTGTATCTATTAAAACGAACCATGTAATAATAATAATGAATTGGTTCAGCCATTTAGAGATGCTATGAACATACATGAAAGAACCTACACGTCGAATATAGAATCTCCACTTTTTCAAACTCGGCTTAAATAAATATTTATAAATAAATCGACAATGCATGTTGTAATTTTATATGGTTTGAATTTATTTATACACACGGCATTTAATTCAAGGTTAACTCGATGCTGTACTGATTAATTAGTACTAACTTAATGAAGTTTACTAGTGAAATCTAAATATTTACCATGAGTAGGGATTTAGAAAGCGCTCCCCAGTTATTCCATTATCTTATTTTCAGTTAAAGTTTATAACCGAGTGGGCAGTGAATTTTTTCATACTTCTAATTAAGTTTTTCTATAACAAAATCTTAAACGTCCCCAGTGGGGGGTCGCCCTAGTGAGATGGAGTAGTGGAGAGAAGGAGTGGCGACCTGGTAAGACATGCAGGAAGTCGATGGATGCAGGTGGCTCAGGACCGTGCTTTGTGGCATTCCTTGGGGGCGGCCTGTGTTCAGCTGCGGACTTGTGAAGGGCTGTAATGATGATGATGATGATGATTATAACACGCTTTTATTTGCTTTACGTGTATTTATTCATCTATGTATCTATGTAACGGAATATTTTAATGTAATTTTCACCAATTTATAGACTGGCGATTGACTTGAAAATATGCACTCGTATTTAGGACCAGCGGCCATACAATAATTTATTAACTTTGTCTTAGTATCCTGATCAGGGTCATCAGGATAAAATAAAATACTTACCAGGATCATCACAGCTCATGGTCAATGCGTATTGTTTAAGTATTTTTAAACTCTTATATTACTAAACATAATAATTACAATAATATCGGTCGTGTTGTTTTTAAATTTGTTTTCCAACACAGGCCGCCGAGTTGCCGCTGTCACCAAACGATATTTTTATAATGTGTCTGTGTGGAAATTTATCCTTTTTGTTTTAATTTAATGTGAGAATTGTGTAGTGACAGACTTTATGTGATTTTGTGTGCGCAGATTTATCGGGAAAATGTAATGGCTGCTCCCTTCTGGTCCGCAGCATCGTCAGCCGCCGCTCCCGTTGCTCTATGATTGTGAACCGACTTTAATGATTTTTTAATTAAATTGATAATACTTTAGAGGCGGTGTCATACAAAGTTAAAAACTTCGGTTACCGACTAACTAACTAGACCTACCAAGCGTGCAAACTATGACAAATATCGCCCCTACAGGGCAATCTATGGGGGATGCCTTTGTTAAGTTGACTTTGATAAGCTGTAACTGGACTTTGATAAGCTGTAATGATGTTAATGATGAATGAGTTGATTACTTTCCTTATTACGTACGTATATTGCTTTGTTAGCGAAAGTCATCATCATTCACCATCATCATTACAGCCATACACAAGTCCACACTTAAGCTTCCCCCAAGGTATGCCACAAAGCACGGTCCTGAGCCACCTGCATACATAGACTTCCTGCATGTCTTACCAGGCCGTCACTGTATCTAGTGGGGGACCACCCCACACTTCAGCTACCGGTACAAGGCTGCCATTCGAAAAAGTTTTTTCTCCATGGGTTATCGGTTTTTCGAGCTATATGGCCGGCTCATTGCCACTTCAGCTTACTAATCCTTTAGGCTATGTCCGTTACTCTGGTTCTACGCGAATATTCTCGTTTCTAAATTCACGCAGAGAAACGCCGAGCATAGCCCTCTCCATAGCTCGTAGAGTGATCTTGAACGTCCTCATATGGCCAGCAGTGAAGGACCACGTCTTAGTTCCATAGTTCATCACTGGCAACACGCACTGGTTGTAGAATTTGGTTTTCAAGTTTTGGGGTATATACCTGACGTAAGATGTGTCGTAATTTCCCGACCTCTGCCCAGCCTCGCGGTCGAAGTTGGACTGACTTACCTAGTCACACTATTTGTCCCAGGTAAACATACTCTCAACAACTTCGAGCTTAGTGCTTCTAACAACTACCGATATACGTGTAACATGGACGTTACACATGATCTTTGTTTTGTCCATGTTCATTTTAAGACCTATTCTTTGGTGGGCACTTCACTTCATTGAGTATAGTGCTGAATATTTAACAGCGGGATTACTTTATATCGGAACTACTAATAATTGTGGAAGTACTTAATAGCTCATAGGCAGATCAATATTCGTTTCAAAACTCTCGTAGTTCAAACAGAGTTGGAATGAAGAATAGGAGAAAAAACTGCCCTAACCAGTAAATCTATCGCTAGTAAATGCTAGAATTGTTTTTGTTATTTATAACAAGTTGTAACCTATATTATTAGCCAACTTCAGATTCCAATTATTTACCACAGGATATGAATGTGTTTACTCGTTTGCAAGATAGGTAAGTACAACAAAGAAAATGAGAAAGGAGATGAATTTTAACACGATGTTATTAGCTTAGTATGAATTTATCTATCTATGAAACGGAATTTTCAATGTTATTTTCACCAACTTGTGAACGGTGGTTGAATTAATTTATTTGGGGCACTTTTATGGAATTCTGCGAGAGTTAAATCTAAGACACTGTTGTTTAATTACTACCGGTGAATTTCACCAGTAAACTCCAAATATTTGCCGCTAACAAAGGATTGCAAAATGTTTCAACGTTGTTCGGTTATTTCATTTCAAACTCAAAATTAGATCTCTAAAATTGTTTGAATATAAATATCGTAATGCTTAGTTTAAACATATTTTAATGGAGAGTTCACGTCCTCGCTTTTTAAAGTTCACTGTTTGATATGGAATGTGCTATTAGGCGATTCTAGTATAAATACGTACGCAGTACCGCGTAGTTGACTGCGGAGTGGCGGTGTGAGGATATCCACTGCCCCGTACCGTCCCGTGGGTGTCGGAAGAGGCGATACAGTAAAGCAAACCAGGAGATGGGCGGCAGGTTCTTTCTAATAACGGCAAGAAATAAAAAAAACTGAGGTTGCCAACTCGCTTGCCAAGCGTGGCAACTATGGCAAATATCCCCCTTACCAGGTTATCTGTATGGAAGGCACATTTGGCGGTGGACTTTTAAATAAAACTAGTATTTACGGATTTTATCGCGTATATTTTATATATTTCCGGCGTTTTGAGTACTTTACAGCACAATGGTCACAGGGGGACTGAGTTCAACGTCCTGATGTCACAGTTAACCGCGGTTTCTCACAGATTAAAATTATTAACTTTTACTTCTTATATTGACGCGATACTACACATTTAAATAACACTAGTTTTACGGTATGTATCGCGTATATTAACTTTTATATTTTCACGACGTTTTGAACACTTTACAGAACAATGGTCACGGGGGGACTGAGCTCAACGTCCCGATGTCATAGTTAACCAGGGCTACCTAGGCTACCAGGTTTAAATTTAATTGTTCTTCTAATCAACACAGTATGAACTTATAGTATCTTGAAGTCTTGCAGTTGTATGCTTGGGTTGGGATTTAATTTTATTAATTATAGGATCCCAAGCAGATGGTAGCGCCCAGCCATCTTCTCTATTGAAATTAGAATGATTTTTTTATTTCAATAGCTTCGCGAACACAGAAATAGTAATAATAAGACAATAGAAATTATTAGCGCTCAATTACTTCCAAAACCGATGTCGCCACCTACAGCCGTATTATAAACATATGCAATGCACAATGATATCTAATGTTTTACATTACGTGTGTTGCGTATTACGGTAGAACAAAAGCAGCAACGGTAATTGTCAATACAAAAAGTAATAAATGAAAGTTTACAAAGGTAAATATCATAGTAAAGTATTTATCGAGATGTAAATTAGTTAATTAGGACCGTGCTTTGTGGCATTACTTGGGGGAGGCCTATGTTCAGCAGTGGACTTGTGAAGGGCTGTAATGATGATGATGATGAAATTAGTTAAAACAATGAAAATCAACTTACCTATGAAATTGTATGCCTTTATTAGTTGAACTACATGTCCTTGATGAGTATTTACTACTTTTTTTTTACTATTATGCTGCAGCTCACCATTATAATAACATAAATTCACGTACGACGTTTTCCGCGCAGGTAAATCACAAAATAGTGAATTATGTTCGTCAACACATAATAGCGACGACAAGGTCACTCGTCTATGCAGCTTATATTGTCTTATTGTTACGATTTCTGTGCTCGTGAATCATACTTGGAAGGAATCGGTGTTCTTTAGCGAGGATTTGTGGTCTATGAAATCTGATGTAGTGGCGACAGGGGCGATCCTGTATGTGTTCACAGACTGCAGACTTCCCGGAGATCGAGTCTTCACTTGCTTGACGTGTTAAAACATGGCAGCCAGGTGTTGACT
This sequence comes from Parnassius smintheus behrii, assembly GCA_036936625.1. Classification (NCBI taxonomy): domain Eukaryota; kingdom Metazoa; phylum Arthropoda; class Insecta; order Lepidoptera; family Papilionidae; genus Parnassius; species Parnassius smintheus. Next base: position 4,495,292 of record JAUPFT010000027.1, on the reverse strand, counting down.
GTCACAGATCCCTCGTGCTGTCTGAAACAAAGATTTACCCACGGTAGCTAACTGTGAAGGATGGTGGTGAGAATCACCGTTTAAATACAGGATTGCGAATTACTAACACATCTAGAAAAGGTAAAGAATTATTTGCCTCTTACTCCATTGTGAACTGAATTGTAGAATTTATGGAATTAAGACGGTCTAAAAATACTAGTGAAAGTGTCGTCTACGTATCGCTTGTAGAATCTTGGATGTACAGAAGAAGTAAGCAGGGCTTTCTTCTCAAAGTCTTCCATAAATATGTCGACGACAATGGCAGATACAGGTGAGCCAATCGCCACACCATCTACTGCTTGTAAAAATCTTCCTTCCACAATAGGTAGCCAGATGTAAGGCAGTGTCTGAGTAATACTGCATATTGTACGGGCGTGTTGTTTTCTTCCAGGCTTCTAGTTACAATTGAGATGCAGTCTTCAACAGTTAAGCATGTGCACAATGACTTGACTTGACGTGATCAAAGTTTCATTGTCTGCTATATGTAGGTCTTTATTCTTGCTGACAAAACGGTAGGAATTCTTTATTTATTTTATATGTTTATGGAATAAGGGTGACAAACGAGCACCCAGTCCACCTGATGGTTATTGGATGGAGATTTATTCTACAGATGCGTTGTCACGCCTGAGGACTAAGATGGAATTCCTCGTTTCCAATAAAAAAGAGTCTCCAGATCTCTACACTCACCATACGAAACACAGTACAGTATTCTGTAAGAGCGTGGTCCTTCCCCAGTCGAGCCGACCCGTTCGTGCTACAACCATAATATAAATGCATCATGGCTCTACCACGTATAAAATGTGTGCCCTAGTATGTCTCCTGAGCGTTGAGAGTATTTTCGCTAATTTTTGAGCCGAGGCGCCATTTTAACATTGGCTATTTACTGAGATGTAGTTTTTTTTACTCTCATAGGTCTCTTAAGTCTCTTAGGTCTGCAATCGTCTCCAACTCGACTCAAAAAAAAACGTGAAAAATTAAGACACTCAAAAGAGATTTGTATAATTGCATAATCGTACGATCAAACCCATCGTACGATCATTATTAAGTATTTCTTGTGCTTGCACGTACAATTAGTTGGTAGTTATTGTAGGTCTCATTCAAAGTATCCATGCAATCATACGAGTATAGCCTCATACACTAAAGATATTAAAAGTTACTTTACAACCATCCACTCAATAAAATAAAATGATGTGTCTTACCTAGGTTGAAGAGCACCTCCTCCTGCTCTCCCTCAATGGCGTGCACTAATCCCGTCACCGCTAATCCCAGCTCCACTACTCCCAACACCAGTAGTGGTGGAACCTAGGAATGACACACCATCGACTATAATGCAATACGTGTTTCGCCTATACGAGTACACGAGGCATCTTCAGGTGATGTAGATGATAATGATCTTTAGTATAATGGATTTCCGCAAAATGACGCCTGATTCTATTAATTAGCCTTACACAGTTTCATTCATTATACTTTTATTTTACGCAGGTGACCCTCAGGATAATTTAGGGCAGTGGTGATTACGGGAAGGTTCGTTACGATCACATATATTCTTAGGGTTACACTGTCAGAAATCAACTGACCATCTTTGTACGGACTTGGCATGTAAATGATTTAATGTAAAATAGCTTACCAGGCAGACGTTGTTCTGCCCTTCTCGACAACAATTTGTCGTGTCCTATTAAAAATCCTTAAATTCGAAAAAAATTGTCGGCAAAAAACCGTTCTATCTCTCAAGTTGGACGAAACTGCACACGGTGTGCAAATTTGATTAAAATCGGTTAAGTAGTTTTGGAGTCTATCGCGGACAAACAACGTGACATGTAATTTATATATATTAAGATTGTATTATTTCCAAAATCAAAATTTTTTTGGATCTTTTTTGAATACCCTATAAGTCTGATTTGAAAATAAGTCCTTCAGTTATTGTCTGCCCAATATTTTGGTCCATTTTTATTCGTTATAACCAATGACGTATTAATAACTGTCAAACCGAAAACTCATTTAATATGCTCATTATTAAAGAAGTGTATTATGACGTATTATGTATTATGACGGACAATAAGTAAGATTTGAAATACTTTCAAACACTCAAAGATAAACTTCAGAAGAGACCTACACTGGACAGAATGTTCGTTCCGACGTCACAAAGAAATGATGATGGTTTGCGGGCGTCTTACAATATCTCGTTACTTATATCAAAATCCGGAAAACCGCATACTATCGGAGAGAAGTTAATTTTGCCAGCCGTTGAAGAGGTTTTAAAAACTGTTTTACATAAACCTGCATCTGATATCTATAAATAATTCCCTTAAGCAGCAATACTGTTGAAGACGGATCGATGAAATGAGTGAGAGAGTTGAAAGCTTCTAATAATTATTTGCAAACGACCCATTTCTCTATACAACTGGACGAGTCAACTTTACCTGATAATGCAGCATTATTATTTACATATGTTCGTTTTATTATGAAGTACCCTGTTGACCGAGCTTTGCTCGGTATTTTTCGCTCGGTTTTTTTTAATTCGTGTGTTTTGAAAATTATATTTAGATACAAATTACATACTGATGAAATACGAATAATATTTTTTGATCTTAGCGACATTATAGAAAAAACTGAACTGGTTATTTGAATAAAAAATCATGAGTGCAATTAGTTTAATTTAAATTTTCGTGTTTTAAAAAAATACTAAAAAAGGGCTCGAAAAAATAGATTTTCTCAAAAAATAAAGGAACTTGAAAAAAAATTAAAAAAAGTCGGTCGGTCGGTCTGGACCCGAACCATGGCATTACGATTTTGTGACCGCCCAATATACCAATTAAGTTATTTGTAATCATTAACAAACTGTCAAAATTTACGTTCTTATTCTAACGATATTATAGCAGTTTCTCATTGCCTAAAACACGGACAAAAAGACATTTTCTAAAAATAAATCCTAGCTAGATCGATTTATTGCCCCCAAAACTCCCTGCACACAAAATTTTATGAAAATCGTTGGAGCCGTTTCCGAGATTCCGATTATATATATATATATATATATATATATATATATATATATATATATATATATATATATATATATATATACATATATACAAGAATTGCTCGTTTAAAGGTAAAGGATCAAGAAATCTACGAAGAACTGCTCTTCGCAAGAACTTTGATAACCGACACTAAAGGTGAATCAATATTTCATGTTTTGAAGGATTACTTCATTGAAAAAGCAATTCCTTTATCAAATATATCAGTAGCTACAGATGAAGCACCTGCCATGGTTGGACGTTATCGTCGATTTATAAGCTATTAAGACAAAATGTGTCAGGGGTGTTAGCAATACATTGCGTCATCCATCGACAACATTTAGTTGCTAAAAATTTGAGTGTTAGATTGCATGAATCACTTCAGTTAGTCATTGATGCAGTAAACCGAATCCAAAGCAACGCGTTGAATACGCGGTTATTTGCGCAGTTGTGTGAAGAAAATGACTTTCATCAACACTTTCATCAATTACTCCTTCACAAGTACGCTGGCTGTCGAAAGGCTTATTTTTGGCAAGATTTTTTGCACTTTTTGAGACTATTTTAGAATTTCTGGATACTAAAGATAAAATTTTAAAAGAAAATTTAATGAAGAGGAAAACAGACATCGCCTATTTAACAGATTTGTTTACAAAATTTAATATGGTTAATTTGCAATTACAAGGCGACAGTTTAAATTTGATTAAAACAAAGTCCATCTTAATCAGCGTTTCTTGCCAGAGTTAAACTAATGAAGCAAAATATTGGACGGGGCGAATTTTCTCAGTTCCCCAATTTGTCACAGACAAGCTGCTAGGAAGACGACGACGTTTCAACTTACGTTCAACATTTAAATGCCCTCTATTCGGATTTTGAATCTAGGTTTGAGGATATTTTTACTATAGTAATACCACCGTGGATAATTAATCCATATGGTGACATAGAAGAAACGAATATCATAATACAAGAGGAACTGACTGAACTAAGTACAAACGAAGAACTTAAGGTTCAGTTTAAAAAGGGATATCAGCAATTCTGGCTGCAAAACAACATACCCATTACTTATCCCGTATTATGGAATATAGCGAGGAAATTTTTAATTTCCTTTCTATCGTCATACCTAGTGGAAAGGGGGTTCAGCGCTGTTGCCAATCTCCTAACGAAAAAAAGCAACAGACTGGACATCATTAGCCGAGGAGATTTAAGATTAACCCTTACAAAATTGACGCCAAATGTTGATAATTTATTATTAAAGCATCAGGTTCATCCTTCTTACTAAAAATATTGACTTATTGCTTATGTTATTTTATTTATAGCTTATTTTATGTTTATTTAATGCTACGTAAATTTTACATAACACATCCAAATTTTTATTTTGAGTAGTTTTAATTTAAACTCAATTAATAAATGTATAAATTAACATGTGTTATTACTTTAAGTTTTTAACACTAAACTTCACTACAGTTATAAATTTACCTTGCAAGTAAAACAAAGGAAGGACTAAGTAGAAAAACATGGCAAGGGGTCTACGACACAAAAAACTTTAAAATCACATTAGTATTTGGGTATTTAATATTCGGTGCTTTAAACTTTATGCATTTATTATTTTAAAGCTAAAGGTTTACAATAAACCAATTCACTAAATAAGATATGGCATTAATACGGCATTATCAAGTAATTTTCATCAGCAAATAATACTTAATCATTGTTATCCCCTACCACGTAACTTCAATATAAAAACTGGGGTTGCAATGCCAACCCACTTACCTAGCGTTGTAACTATGACAAATATCCCCCCTGTGAGATATTTTGTGGGGGAGGCCTATGTTCAGCAGTGGACTTCAATACGCTGTAATGGTAACTACCTAAGGTAAGTTACTAATATAATAAATAAGACACAGAAAGGGACCGAGAAATGTGCCCGTAAGAACACTCGTTTGTCCTATCGATAAGAAAGAACTCTTAGCAGATAGGTAATTAGACATAAAAAAACTGTAACATTTACGTTAAACAGTTACTTAATGACGTTTAAATCTTACATAGTATATGTAATGTATATAATCGTCCATAGTATATGTAATGGAAATAATATGAATATAATATGTATGTAATAAATGAGATAAAAGATCGTTTATTATAGTGCAAAACATAAGCCAGGTCAATATACCGATTGACAGAATTTTTTAAAAGAATAACGATAATTAATATACCATAGGAAATGCAGCTAAGAATGAAGAGCCTACAAGTTTGATCGGTTATTATTCATCAAAGGATAACGGCTCTATTCACGGGTCGCTTGAACAATAGCGCGCTCTATTACATGTGAATATAGCAAAACCTCTTGTTCTATTATGTCAAAGCATTGTGTCTTATTAGACGAGATTGCATTTTTTATATGAGACGAGACTATTGTGTCACGTAATATTTGAACTATATTTTGTTGTTAATAATAGTATGATGAAAAAAGTACTATTTACTACAATTGTTAATGTGTGACCGCGTTGTTGCGTTGTAAGATATCCACTAACCTAAGCGTGTCCTAAGCGGCGGCAGAGGAAAACAAATCATCATAAGCAGTAGCGTCTTCCTACTAAAAAAAAAAAACTGCGGCTGCCAAACCCACTTGCCAAGCTTGGCAACTATGGCAAGTATACCTGCTATGAGGCAATCTATGGGAAAGCCTTCTTCACCAATGGACTTGAATAGGCTGTAACGCACCGGTAATAAATAATAATAAAAGTAAAGTAACACACCATTAATGCCCCACTCCTACTCACATGACTTTCATTACTATTAACTTACATTACTATATTCTATGAAAAGAATGCTAAACAGGAGAAATTATGTGGTGTTGGGAGTAGTGGTGCTGGGACCAGTGGTGACGGGATTAGTGCACGCAATTGAGGGAGGGCGGGAGGTGCTCTTCAATCCAGGTAAGACACATCGTTGTATTTATTTGAACGGATGGTTGCGCATTAAATTTTACTATCTTATTATAATGAATTTCCGCAAAGTAACGCCTGATTCTATCAATTATTAATTATTAAAATTTATTTATTTAAGGCGAAGCGTGACCCGTGTTATTAAAATTCTCTCAGGGTGTCAATACGCCGTCCCCCCTCCCCACGGGGAACGGTTTCCCGCCTTATCGTGTCGGGAGGACTTAGGAGGAGTCATGGCCCGGCTTAGTAAGCCAGCGTCACCCATGGCAAACAAAGAGGAACACACATGGCTGGACCAAGGGGAAGGGCCGGCTCGGGTGGCCACTACGAGTGGGATTGGCAAGCTTACTTCGGATGTAGGTTTGTAATCTATGGCGAGTGGGATGCAGCCCAGATAGAGTCGCGGTGGTAGAGAATTGTCAGTATTGCGAGACACCGCTCTTCCTACCATACGCAGCTGAAATTTGGTTGACTTTGAAGTCAGAGACCAGATCCGTCGCTGGGCCGAGAATGCTGGTCCTTCTGAATGCTCTTTTTATTTGTGTTCCTAGTGGAGGTGTAGGAAGTGGAACACCACGGGGTCCGACATAACCAATCCTTTCCCCGCGTGGTTATTTAATATAATTGATTATAAAAATAATTTAAGGTATTCGTTTGAGAGTTTAAAATATTTTCTCATAAGTGTTTATATTATATCTTCATAGAGTACTTATATTTACGCGAACACTAAACTTTTAATAAAACTACTTTTACGGATTTTATCGCGTTTAATAGTACATAGCAGTTGGGCTGAAATGTTCGTATCGTTTTATAGAAAAACACATTTTTTTGGCAAAATTCGATTTTATTATTCAACATAGTTGCCATCGAGGACGATACACCGATTATAGCGATCTTCCGACTTTTCAATACCATTTTTGTAGTACGATTTGTGTTTAGCCTCAAAATAGGCCTCTTTTTCGGCGATGACTTCCTCATCGGCTTTAAATTTCTTTCCAGCGAGCATTCTCTTGAGATCTGAGAACAGGAAAAAGTCGCTGGGGGCCAAATCTGGAGAATACGGTGGATGCGGAAGCAATTCGAAGCCCAATTCATGCAATTTTGCCATCGTTTTCATCGATTTATGACACGGCGCATTGTCTTGATGAAACAACACTTTCTTCTTCTTCAAATGGGGCCGTTTTTTCACGATTTCGTCCTTCAAATGCTCCAATAACGCTATATAATAGTCGCTGTTGATGGTTTTTCCCTTTTCAAGATAGTCGATGAAAATTATTCCATGTGCATCCCAAAATACGGACGCCATAACCTTACCGGCCGACTGTTGAGTTTTTCCACGTTTTGGATTCGGTTCATCGCGTGCAGTCCATTCAGATGACTGCCGACTGGACTCTGGAGTGTAGTGGTGGATCCATATTTCATCGATTGTCACATATCGACGCAAAAATTCACTTGTATTGCGGTTGAACAGCTCCAAACATTGCTCTGAAGCATCGACACGTTCTTGTTTTTGGTCGATTGTTAGCTCGCGCGGCACCCACTTTGCACATAGCTTTCGCATACCCAAATATTCATGAACGATATGTCCAACACGTTCCTTTGATATCTTTAGAGTGCCAGCTATACAAATCAACCTCAATTTACGATCTTCCAAAATTATTTTGTGGTTTTTTTTTTATGTTTTCGTCCGTAACAGCCTCTTTTGGACGTCCACTGCGTTCATCGTCTTCGGTGCTCATATGGCCTGTACGGAATTTGGCAAACCACTTACGAATGGTTGCTTCGCCCGGCGCAGAGTCCGGATAACACTCATCAAGCCACTTTTTGGTATCAGCAGCACTTTTTTCATCAAAAAATAGTGTTTCATTAAAACACGAAATTCCTTTTTATCAATTTTTTTCAAAATAACAAAAGTTGCTTCACTCAAAATGCTGTATCTCACAAACTAATAATCAGACAGCTGTCAAATTTATACACGTTTTTTTTTGAAGGTTGGTACTACCTAAAAATGATATGGATTTTATTCTAGTGGCGCCATCTCATAGAGACGATACGAACTTTTCAGCCAAACCAATATTCTTAATTTCCGACGTTTCGGGTTCTTTCCAGCACCCATGGTTAAATAAAAGCTGAAGGTACTCCAGGTTAACTCTGACATCGGGACGTCAATCACCTCAGTCCTCTGTGACTGTGGATGCTGGATAGCACCCGAAACTTCGGGAATTAAAAATAACTACAATTAAACGCGATTATATCCGTGAAATTAGTTTTATACAAAAAAAATATAGCACTTATTAAGTTACAAGTTGGCCAAAAATTCAGCAGTTTTATGTTAACCAAATTTAAAAACGATCCGGATTTTATCCAAATTTAAAAACGATCCAGATTGTCATCAAAAAATCATTATGAATTTGATGAAAATCTGGATCGTTTTTACCATTTAAAAACCCATTTTGACCTCAGTGGATTTTTCAATGAATAAAATACGCGCTATTGGTATGAAGAACAGCCTTCCGATCACTGTATATACGTTAAGTTATAGTTTGGCGTGGAATTTGGTCAGGAGGAGTTATTGGACCTTACTTCTTTGAAGATGCTACGGGTGCTGTTACAGTGAATGGAGATCGTTACCATGAGGTGGTCTCATCATACGCAGCACTGGTTTTAATTGTTTAAAAAATATAATATAGAAATCGCCGAATTTAAAAAGTACAAAGTAAGACATTAAGTAATTTCTGTGATAATGTACCACAAAGAATGACGATTACGGCTAAAAATATTCCAAAATGGGGGAAGCTCATAACCGAATATGACCAAATATAGTCTGAAATATTCGACGTTAATAAGCCATACAACATCTTTTCACCTTTATCTTAACACAAAACTCATAAATATTGATTACAATCAACTTTATTTTTGCTTTGTTGCAAGCTAATTGGGTTTAAACTTTAATCAGAAATTATAAAAGGGGTGTTGTTAAAAAGAACTCTTTTGTGTGAAACTCTAACGTTACGTACTTATATTATAAATAAGAATATTATGATGTAAATATTCTGGTGCGGCATTTTTAATTGCAATAATTTTACATTATACTCGTTATAACAAGCAATGCATTCAATTTAGAAAAAGCGAGGTTAATATTGTATAAAAAGAAGCCGACTGCGTAAAAAATACAAATGATTTCCATTATTAACGATATAAGAACTTTATTACAGGTTCATTATAAGTTTCGAAAATTTAAGCCAGAATGGTAGCTAACTAATTTCAAATGGTTATAGATTTTAAATGATCTAAGAGAAACCTGAATATGATACTTCACTTGACATAGTTTGTCGATTTTCTTTTTTTTAAAGCGATATTAAGTGTGGTTGTCATCACATTGACTTTTAATTACTGTCATGTCTTTAGTGATACTCAGAAGATTAAGGCAAATCAACTGACGTAAGAATTATCAAAATCGGCTCACTTTGGTCTCTAGAGTGCCACACAGGAACTAATATACTTATATACATAATATAAAGACAGATAAAAACTTTACGCTCTACAGTCAGGTAAAAATGACTTTTAACAATATTGTAGTTTAATCATCGACTGATAATAACGGTGGTTGACGATGACCTCTAGGAATGAGCTGATCGCTTTCAAGATGTTTCTTATAAAAGCGTTTTAAATAATTGTACAACCTATTTTTTATTTTATAATGTTAATGTTACTGTGGAAAAGCGTCCCACTGGGTTTCTTTCTCATTCTTTCCAGGGCAGAGTTTTTTTCCGAACCAGTGGTTGCATTGATGTATTTATTAGACGCAACGTCTGAATATCAATTAGGCCGCTAGTCAAACGTAGTCGTTTTGTAAAAGGCTAGGCTGTTAACTGAAAGATTAATTAACCTAGTTGGCTGCGACATGGACTACGACTACTACTCGTACCTTAAATAGTTTTTACCTTAACATTGTTCTCCATAAGAGACGATTTGAAGAAAGTCATAAAAATAAAAATTAATTTTATTGGAAGCGGCAAGTGTCTTGAGTATTCAACGGCCTTAAACAATAAATATCAGAGTCGACAGTATATTTCAATTTAAATAATTACAAATGTGCGTTCGTATAATTTGTAGCATGTAAGAAAAATTTTGTATCTGAAAGTTTTCATGGTATTATAAGCAAATATGGTGTACAATACATGGCGTGTATTCTTGAGTATAGAATTGAATAAAGAAGAGTATTTGAGTATAATGAAGAAAGAAATCCAATAAGTAAAATATGAATAAGTTTTGAGTATAAATAGCTGTCTAGGTACATCAAAAAAAGTATGTCATCACTAGCAAAAACTTATATAGCGAAAAGTTTCTTCGTATTTTATATACCAATTCAAGAAATTTTTTTCTAATTTTAATTACTTTTAATAATATATACATATATATATATATATATATATATATATATATATATATATATATATATATATATATATATATATATATATATATATATATATATATATATATGCCATTTTGTTCGATAACATATTGCCATCTAAGTCGCATCATATTCATATATTATGTTTCAAATTCTTTTTTCTTTTAATAAAACTTCAAAATGTATCGCATTTCCTCTTTAGATTTACTTATTTTGGTGGACAGAAAACAATTGAAAAATGGCGGGAAAGTATTCCTTACCTTTTATTTTCCTTTTTTTTAATATTATATATTCATTGATATTACAATCAGCCGGCTTCAAGAAGTACCAGCGAAAAATAGCAGAGTAATACTGCTGTGTTTCGTATGGTGAGTGTACTTTTTACTAGAATCGATTCCATTCTATCCATGCATTCCATCTTAGTCCTCAGGGGTGTCAACGCATTTGCACTTTGATTCTTGATTGAAGATGGATGTATATGGGCCACAGCGTCCGTTTACGATCAAGATAATGTTGTGCTCGTTTGTCAATATTATAAAATATTATAAAAAGAAAACAGTATAAATAGAGATTTTTCTTCAATTTTGTACAAACAAAATAAGAAGAAACATTTTCCCCCGACCTATAATTTTTTAAATTTAACTTTACGAAAAAATGTATATTAATAGTTTATATAAATTCATATAAACTATATAAAGTCCGGTCGTGCATGAAATACTGCCGTCAAATGGAGGAATATGTTAAGAGGCTCATTGATGACCTTTATTTGCTTGAAACCAATCCTTCCAACATTGAGGATAGGGGCATAGTAACAAGAGAGTACGTGCAGGAACTGCATTCCTTTCTCTTCTTTTCATTTAAATTGTGCGATTTGGCATCAGGGCTTCATCACCACTCACTTTCTGATGAGACGAAAATCTGCCACGACCGGATAAAATTGATTGCAGAACCCAAGGCTTTACGTGTGTGCCGAAAATCGGATTTAAATCAATTCCAGACTCTGGATCGCTGCGGAGATTCGCCGCGCCACCACAGATTCTTTCACTCCGCCATCACAGAGCAAACTTATCCACTGTACAAACTTGATCAAGACTCATAAATTAAATACATTTAAAAAACCAAATACATTTTTCACTGTTTAATCGTGCCGTTAGATAAGAAAGATTCACTGCCTCACGTGAACCTTTTCAACTGCTATTTATATTTCTTTCCACGTCGGCAGCAATATGTTTAAAAATCAATAACGCTAGATAAATCAATCTTTAAAAGACCATTTGTTACTGTACGGTTATTGACAAGTACACATTTATAACTTTTCTTGTTGTGAAAACTGTAACTGCTTATGTTGACGACGCTCACGTTGCTTCTCGAACACCTGAAATATAAATAATATTAATCAATAAAAAATAAAATATGTAAAAAAAAATATACTCATAAAACATTGTTACTTACCTAATGTACTTGCTGTTTTTCTATAATAAATAAGTACGTGTGCATACGGGGACGGTGGCACTTACCGCGATTTTTATCAGTAGGGTGAAGGTATATTTGCAACAACGGTGTTGCACCGCTGAGTACATGATCCCGCGTTTCGAGTTAGTTGCACTAGAACATCATACGAGGTGACACCTATGTCTCCCTCCCCGCGGATGTACACGCGCTCACCAAATTTTTTTTTTTGTATATTTTTCTCCCAGACGACACCAGCGGCCTACATCATCAACATAGTGGTCCTTCGGCCGAATCCTTACGTCGTCTGCAAAAAATATAATAATAATAAGTACCAGTTATGTTCCACGCGCCGGCTACGCCGCAAAAAAAGCGACGACCACGTGGCACCGCTGCAAAATCGGAGTGCAAGAACAACCAAGATGTGTTACCATCGTTCAGCTTAAAGGATGAAGTGCTGGAAAAACCTGGAAATGCGCTAAGTGCCTCTAGTAAGAGTAAAAAGTCATCAAAGACCGCAGGCACGTCGTCAAGTACGGCACGCAAACGGCAATTGGAATACGAAACCGCTAAAGCTATGGCTCTCGTGGAAATACAAGCAGCGGAAGCTGAAGCAGAAGCCAAAGTTAAGAGTGCTCAGGCAGAAGCTGCCAAGCTTAAGGCAAATATTCAGTCGAAGCTGCTAAACAAACAGCTTGCAGCTGAGATGGCAGAATTGGAGTCTCATTCGCGCTCTTCCCACAAGTCGGCTATGAAATCTTCGACCAGCAAAGTTGAAAATTGGCTGAATGCTCCAGGAAACCAGCATGAGGAGAACCGAGAAGAGTACTCTTGTGAAAAAATCGGCCTAGAAAAGCTAGCACATGCCTTGAATGATGCAGTGGCTGCCTCATCATATAAAATACAGAACCTGGAGCTCTTAACAAGATTAGCAACGTCTAAAGACCTGCCTTTATTTTTTGGAGATCCAATGGAGTGGTTGCAGTTTAAACAGGCGTACCAAGAATCTACCCAATTATGCAAATATAGTGACACAGAGAATTTATGGCGGCTACGTAAGTGTCTTCGTGGCGATGCTAAAGAAGCAGTGACTTCACTCTTGATTGGTGGAACTACACCCGATTTAATAATTGACACCTTAGAACTTCGATTTGGCAAACCAGAAACAATTATGAGTAAAATAGTTTTACAGCTTAAAAAACTATGTCCGTTGCCGTTAACTTATCATAATGATATCATTAATTTTGCAATAAAAATAAAGAACTATGTGGCTGCTGCCAAAGCAATGCAACAAAGTGATTATCTTCGCAGCCCGGAGTTAGTATCGATTGTCGTATCTAAGCTTCCAACTTTGCTTGTCGCAAAATGGACCGACTACGTTTATGAACAGCGAGAGTGTAATTTACCGAAGCTAGAATTGCTTAGTGATTTTTTATATGAGGAGGCCACTAAAACAGCTGCATCAGGAGTAAGTCATATTCACGCTCAATATAATTTAAAGAAGCCCGATGAACGTAAACACCGTTCACACTCGTTGTTGTACACAAATAGTAATCAATTACAAAACGCGGAAAAGTGTACATTTTGCCGAAAATGGGCTCATGGTGTCGCAGATTGTTCACGGTTTAAGCGCGCCTTACGCAAAGATCGCTGGCGATTTGTACGCGTAAATAAACTTTGCTTCAAATGTCTTGCCCCCCGCCATACGAATGGTATGTCTTGTATTGGCAGTAATTGCGACATTGACGGCTGCAATCAACCGCATCATCGTTTACTGCACTGGATTAAACCATTGGAAGAAAGCTTAAAAACTGTGGAGCGAAGTGAGGATGAGCATCCCAGCACCAATGAAACAGTGACTCATACGGTGGCATCCCACTGTCACAAGGTGCTTTTGAAAGTGGTGCCGCTCACTCTTCACGGACCGAATGGCAGTTTGCATACGCATGCACTACTGGATGATGGAGCTACCGTGACGGTGATATCCTCTGATATCGCAGATGAGCTCGGATTATACGGTGCAAACGTGATATTGCGCGCGCGCAGCGCATGGAACTCGGGCGAGCTTGTGTGTGAATCTCAAGTAGTGAGTGTTAGTGTTACTAATTCGTATAACGAAATGTTTACTTTCCGTGCGCGTAAAATTAAAGAATTAAATTTACCAACACAAAAAGTGCCGAATATGGACTTTAATAATTATGGATTGTTAAGTGAAGATCTTATGTTATGTAATTGTAACGCTAAGCCAAAATTATTAATAGGTCAGGACAACCATCATTTAATTTCTCCCATTCGTTGTGTTCGTGGTAAGCAGCGTGAGCCGTACATAACTCAAACTGCGCTTGGATGGTGTGTGCACGGACATATGGTAAGTGATGTTAATTGCACTGATCGCTTTGTCTCTTTCATTAATAGTTGCACCGAAAAAGCGGGACAGTCGCAGTGTATCTTTCACTTACACACGGTAGAATCGATTGCTAGCGATCTCTCTCTCGATAACGATAACGGTGAATGCACCTGCGCGCAGTTGCACGATGCGGTTCGTAGATCCTTCGCGTTAGAGTCTATTGGTGTAGGTTCGAAGCCACGCCGCAACCCAGACGAAATACGCGCTTTACAAATTTTAGATGACACTGCAGAATTAGTAAATGGTCAATGGAATGTCGGCTTACCGTGGAAATACGATGAATTACATTTACCCGACTCTTACCCTACCGCTTTTAATCGTCTAAAGTCAATAGAAAGAAAATTTTTGCTCAACAAAGAGTATGCAACTCGTTATTGTGAAAGAATGAGATACTTATTTTCTAATGGTTATGCTAGAGAACTTAATGAGACCGATGAAAACTCTAATAAACGTATAATATGGTATTTGCCGCACTTTGGTGTAGATAATCCAAATAAGAAAAAACTGCGTTTAGTTTATGACGCGGCAGCAAAGTCGAACGGTTATTCTTTAAATGATTTTCTTTTACAAGGCCCTGATTTGTTACAATCGTTATTAGGAATAATGTTACGATTTAGAGAAAACCGCGTAGGTATCATAGGGGACATAAAATATATGTTTTTAAGGATTAATGTACGAAAAGAAGATGTTAATTCTTTGCGTTTTTTGTGGAAAGATATCTATTTAAGCAATGAAAATGAACAATTAGGCTTCGGAAGTAGTAACAAAGGTTCAAAATTACCTATACAACATCCTGTTAAGAAATATGTTATGACGTCATTAATTTTTGGCGCTAACTGCTCCCCATTTATAGCACAATATATTAACCAAAATAAAAACACATTGCGCTTTCAGAATAAAATGCCGGATGCAGTTAATGCAATTAGGAAAAATCAATATATGGACGATTTTATCGATAGTTTACCAGACGTCGCTACTGCTACAAAAATGATAAAAGATGTTTCATATATTAATCAGCAAGGTGGTTTTGTGATGCGTAACTGGTTAAGTAACAAGTCAGATGTTCTTAATGATATGCCAAAAGAGACTTTAAATGACATGGCGATACGGTTTAATGTTGAATCCCAGCCGGAACGAACGCTTGGGCTTTTGTGGTTTCCCGCGAGTGATATGTTCGGGTTCGATCTTTCGTTAAAGCGTATACCGAGTGATATTTTACAACTATCACGAAAACCGACTAAGCGTGAAGTTCTTCGTATTATAATGTCTGTATATGATATTCATGGTTTTTTAGCACCTTTTACGATAAAATCCAAAATTTTAATGCGCGAAATATGGAATGTAGGTATAAAGTGGGATCAGGAAATAACAGATAGTTTATTTGTTTTATTTAAAGATTGGATTTCGCAGTTACAAGAAATGAGTTACGTTCGAATCCCGCGGTGGTATTTCTATAGCAACGATTCTGTCGGTGTGAATGAGAAGAGCGGCCACACCGTAAACGACGATGAGACGTCGTTGCAATTGCATATTTTTTGTGATGCATCTCCATGCGCATACGCATGTGTTGCTTATTGGCGTAAACAAGACAGCAACGGCGTGCAGGTGTCATTCATTGCGAGTAAAAGTCGCGTTGCGCCGTTAAAACCGTTAACTATGCCTAAACTCGAACTTCAAGGCGCGCTATTAGCATGTCGCTTGGCAGAGACTATAAAAAAGGAGCATAGAATTAAATCGTCACGTGTTTTTTATTGGACTGATTCAATGATTGTTATTTATTGGATACGTAACGAGCATAGAAATTACAAAGTTTTTATTGCAAATAGGTTAGGTGAAATTGATGAGTTAAGTAAAATTGATGAGTGGCATTATGTGCCGACAAATTTAAATATAGCGGATTTAGCTACAAAAAATAATGATTACGACTTCAACAAGGACTCCTCTTGGTTAACGGGTCCGTCTTTTCTGTACACGGAAGAAAAGTATTGGCCCCGAGAGTCTGAAAATAACGAAAAGAGCAACAATGAGCTGTTAGATAAAATATATGTAGTAATAAAATCACCAAAGGAGAATTGTAATAGTATTTATGATTTACCTATTCCGGATCCAAACCGTTTCTCCGTGTGGCTGCGCTTGCTTCGCTGCACCGCATCTGTACTATTATTTATAGAAAAATGTAGAAAAACCGGTACTCGGCGTATTAATAATTTGTTAATGAATAGAGCCGAAGTACTTTTGTTACGCTATTCACAATCACAATCATTTCAGACTGAAATTGATTTGCTGAAACAAAATAAAGAAATTAATCGTGATAGTCGTTTACGTTCATTGACACCATTTTTAGATAAAGACGGCTTATTGCGTGTAGGAGGGCGTATAAACGCGGCTGCAAACGTCACTGAAACTATGAAAAACCCGATGATTCTGGATGGTAAACATCGCATAGCAAGGCTGGTGGTTTTGGACTTCCACGTACGTGCGGCTCATTCGTATAATGAACTTGTAATAAACGAGCTACGATAAAAATATTGGGTTGTAAATCTGAGACCTACAGTTCGCTCCGTAGCTTCACAGTGTTTAGTTTGCCGAATACGAAAAGCAGCACCAAGACCGCCTCGCCTCGGGGACTTGCCATCTCAAAGATTGGTTCATCATCAAAGACCTTTTACCGTTTGTGGTGTAGACTTATTCGGTCCGATCGAAGTAACTGTGGGCAGGCAGAGACCCAAAAGATATGGTGTTCTTTTTACATGTTTAACAATACGAGCTGTTCATATTGAAATAGTATCGACGCTTACCGTAGACTCACTTATAATGGCACTTAGGAGGATGGCTGCACGCCGTGGGTGGCCTCATACTGTCATATCTGACAACGGAACTAACATGCGAGGTGCTGATGCTGAACTTCGAAAATCTTTTGAAGAAATTAAGCAGCAGCAAGTTATAGCCGAAGCATTAAACAAAGGAGTTTCCTGGCAGTTTATACCACCAGCCAGTCCTCATATGGGGGGAGCTTGGGAGCGTCTGATTAGAAGTGTGAAAACGGCACTGAAAGTCGTTCTTAGAGAGAGGGCTCCTCGAGAAGAAGTTTTATTAACGCTTCTCGCTGAAGTCGAAAATATAATTAATAGTAGACCGCTTACCCATGTTTCGGTGGACCCTCAAAGTAAAGAGGCATTAACTCCAAATCATTTTTTACTAGGATCTTCGTCGAACTTACCTGTACCTGGGGTCTTTGATGATGGCGACATGTATGTTAGACGACAGTGGCGTATTGCCCAACGGTTGACAGACTTATTTTGGAGCAGATGGGTAAAAGAGTTTTTGCCAGAGCTAATTCCTCGTCGTAAATGGGATAGGGAAGGTCCGCAATTAAAAGTAGGAGATCTTGTAGTAGTAGTCGATCCATCATTATTTCGAAACTGTTGGCCAATAGGTATTATTGAAAAGGTTTATCCAGGTTCAGACGGCAGAGTCAGAGTAGTTGACGTTAGGACTAAGTCAGGAGTGATGAAGCGATCAGCTGCTCGCGTGGCCTTTCTCCAGCTTGATAATGAGTGTCGGCGAACCGACACTTGGGGGGAGGATGTTGACGACGCTCACGTTGCTTCTCGAACACCTGAAATATAAATAATATTAATCAATAAAAAATAAAATATGTAAAAAAAATATACTCATAAAACATTGTTACTTACCTAATGTACTTGCTGTTTTTCTATACTAAATAAGTACGTGTGCATACGGGGACGTTGGCACTTACCGCGATTTTTATCAGTAGGGTGAAGGTATATTTGCAACAACGGTGTTGCACCGCTGAGTACATGATCCCGCGTTTCGAGTTAGTTGCACTAGAACATCATACGAGGTGACACCTATGTCTCCCTCCCCGCGGATGTACACGCGCTCACCAAATTTTTTTTTTTTGTATATTTTTCTCCCAGACGACACCAGCGGCCTACATCATCAACAGCTTATAAAGAAAAACGAATTTCCGTTATTGGTCTTGCTTTAAAGTCTCTAGTAAGATAAGACACATGATAAGATGACAACTATTTAATAGATGACTGTTGCTAATATGAACTTAAACCAATTCCAATTTAATATTAGTAATCCTAAATACAGTCCAGTATGAACATGCTTAATTGGATAACTAACTACTTACTAGTTTTGTAACTCTAATAGAATGTACAGTAACTAAGTTGAGGTAGGACTCCTCTAAGTGGTAGGAGTCCGTTTGGGTGGGTAATAAAAATACACAAAACAGAAGTGCTCGCATCGCTGCGTTCCGATCTGAAGAGTATATTGAGCCAGTATAACTACATGCTGTGAGACATTCTATAGTCCTCGGGGGTGACAACGCATCTGTAGCATTTTTTTCATGAATTTGCCTGCGTATGTCCCATGGACACCGAACTGCTGTATAGCCACATCCCATCAGGTGGACTGTAAGTAAATTTATAACTTCAGTTTCCTAAAATAATAATTTCAATAAATGTTTATAGGGTTCAGATTCGAAGCGGGATTTCTTAAGAAAAGTTGCCTTATTCGAGATGAGAAAAACGTAATCGAAAAGTCAAGAAATCGTGATGTTCATCGTAATACTGAGGTAATAGTCCTTGTAGTCCTTAAAAAAATAAATAAAATAAAAAATAGTAATCCAGGATATCAAAAATGTACCATTTACGAGTACATAACGCCTTTCATGAATTGTAGTACAATTATTAGATTGATAGCCAAAAGTCTATTACTTGAAAAACTTCACGCGATTATTCTACTAACTTTCTTAGTCGACCTAATACGAGACCGAGTGCGTTGCGATCTCACGTATTCTTCGTATTTGTAAACACTTTAGTTAAAAGAAAAGAGATTTTTAGTTGATTATTATTAAAATGTTAATTTATAGTTCTGTGAATAAAATTTCTACGTAATGAATGTTAAAGGACAAATAAATATATGCAACGATAATTCAAGTATTGTTCTTTTGGAGGTACTTCAGGTACTTATCGTAACCACTAAAGTCCACAGCTGGACATAATCTCCTCCCTTGGGGATATTTGCCATTGCTGGCATGCTTGGTAAGCAAGTTTTCAAGCGCAGTTTTATATTTTTAGTCGATAGTAGGAAGACGCTGCTCCTGATTTGCCTCACTCTGCGGCCTCCTGCGACACCCACGGGAAGATATGTGGTTGTGGATATTCGTACACCGCCACTACCCTTCAGGTACTTACATATTATTAATTTAATAAAATAAAATCCTTTGTTATTAATGTTAGCTAAGCAATATGATTAACATAATATTCAATATAATAAATAATAACCTACGAGTAAACAAGACATTAATTGAAATTAAATGATTATGAAAAGCGTAGTTTTATTTTGTTTATTTATATATTCAAAGAAATTATAAAATTCTCAGTTTTAGGAATTTCTACAAAACTTAAAAAAATTCTCGACAAGTCGAGAATTCTCTACTGGGACGCTTCCAAGCTTAATTGGAATTGTATTCCATCCATGTACCGACCATATAGCTCAAGAAACGAAATGCCACACCCACAATATACGAGTTGCGGCAGTGTGGCTCTACCGCGTGTGACATTATTACTTTACTTTTAAATTGACTCGTTAAAAACGCAATGAATACAATATAAACTAAA
The DNA here is from genome assembly GCA_036936625.1 of Parnassius smintheus behrii. NCBI lineage: Eukaryota > Metazoa > Arthropoda > Insecta > Lepidoptera > Papilionidae > Parnassius > Parnassius smintheus. The sequence continues at coordinate 4,475,373 of JAUPFT010000027.1, read as the reverse complement.
TAAGATCGTAGTTGGAATACGGAAGTACCATTTCACATTTAAAGTGGATACTGAATTTACATCGTATATTTTTACATACACACGCTTATGAAAATAAACTCTCCATTTGAGTCAACGAATAAATTTATTCAGGGATGTAATAATTATTAAAATCTCTTTTCTTCTTAGACTCGAGTTCCTTTTATTCAGTTTCCGGACCTAATTTTGCTTGCAAATTTGACATCCTCAATGAATATACTTAAACGATGAGATAACAAATATTTCAAGTGAAAATAAAAAGGTCGAGTGTGTCTAGTTTATTATTTAGTTATTGTACTTGTAATAGAATAGTTTTAAGCATATGAAAAAAGCAGGATATAGTTAACCGAAATAGCGATCGATCCATCACATTCCTACCATTCAATAGGAAGAAAGACGCAGTAAGAAGAAATACAAAATAGCTACATGTTGCAATGTAGAAACTAAATTCGTTTAGTTAATCCATTCGTTACACTAGGATATTCTAGATTATACAAACACTGGTTCCATCCGTTTCCATTACAGCCTATTAAAATTCACTGCTGTACATAGCCCTCAGGAGTGATCTAGGCTATATTTTTTCAAAAAACCTTGCAGATTTAAACGGATGGGTCGCTCGTAAAAAATTAAATATGAAATACTTTTCTTGGAATAAAAAAATATTAAAATCATGAGTACTGCTGCAACACTTCATTTCAAACTAGGTTTCACTGCGAGTTCATCGATATTTCGTGTCACGCTCGCAATTTGTGTCGTCCGCGGGACAGCTGAGAGCGCAGGCAGCCCTCGAGGGAGGTTCGGTTATCAGATGACATGAATGTGTCGATATATTGCTTAAGGAAATGTATTCAATTTTAAGTATTAACTTGACTATTCCATCAAGTGCTGGTCTTTAATAAAATAATATTTTATGAAAAAGAAAATTTTATAAAAAAGAATATTTTATGCTCATTGGTATCCCGTATACAGTTATTTACTATTGACATACATAACAATATTTTTTTAATATTTGTGAGTGTTTTAATAAAGTTTTTGAAATATTACTACTAAATCTTCTTTATACAATATACTAATCATGCGGTTCCGCTTTCGAAACCTGGATTGAGCCTAAATCCAAGTCGGAGTTGTTATTAAATTACGACGAAGTAAATAATGCTATAGCTAAGTTAGTTAATTGGTTTAATGTTAATAATTTGCCTTTGAATGGAACTAAAACTAAATGTATGAACTCCTAATGTTAAACATGTCAATACTAATGTAATTTTAAATGGGGAGGAACTGAGTCTTGATACCACCATTTTTCTTGGAATCACACTGGACGCAAAGCTTCAATGGCTCCCCCATATATCAAAACTAGCTAGCAGACTTAGTTCTGCAGCATATGTTGTAAAAAAGATTAGAACACTTACCAATGTTGAAACAGCTAGAATAGTTTACTTTAGTTATTTCCATAGCATTATGTCGTATGGTATTTTGCTATGGGGACACGCGACTGACACTGAAATTTTATTTATTTTGCAGAAGAGAGCCATTAGAGCAATTTGTAATATAAACCGAAAGAGTCACTGAGACAAAAATTTAAGGAAATTAATATTTTAACTCAGGCCTCTCAATACATTTATGAAAATGTAACGTACGTACACAAAAATAAAAGTAGTTTTGCGAAAATAAGTGATATTCATTCTGTAAATACTAGGAACAGACACAAGCTAGTGGTACCAGTTACTCGACTCCACCGAGTCAGTAATTCATTCTTGGGGCGACGTATACACTTTTACAACATAATCCCAGAAAATATACAAAATTTATCATACATAAAGTTCAAAAATGTTATTAAACTAAGTTTGTATAAAAAGGGTTATTATAATATTAAGGAATTTATGGATGATAACCCCTGGGAAGGGTGATCGCTACCAAGCTATTTCTAATTTGTCTTGTCTTGCTAATTGTAAACATGATTGTAAGCTATTATTGGAAAAAATAGTCCCACTGGGTTTCTTGCTGGTTCTTCCCAGGACAGAGGTTTTTTTGCGAACCAGTGGTAAATGAAAAAAGTGACTTTCAATAAGTATTTGTTATAATCTACATTGAATAAAAAAGTTTCTGTTTCTGTTTCTGTTGGCGGTGTTTCTTACCTGTTCCTCGCAAAGCGTGTAAAGCCGTTTGTTCTGCGCCTGATCTCTCTTCGGACTTTGTGGGTAAGAAACAAAATTTAAAATTGATGAAGCCTGCAGATGAAGGCTTTTTCTAGATCAGGTGCAGAATAAACGCTGCACACGCTTTGCACTTAAATAATTGATTAACTCATATGGTTAGTAGAACAGTGGTTAAGCGTTTGGGTACAATGCTGAGTGTGCGGTTTCCTGTTCGAATAACTTATGGAACCGTGTAGTGACGGTGCAAGAATACCCACTATCCCATATAATCCCGTGGGTGTCGTAAGAGGCGGTAGTGGGAATACCAAGCGTGGCAACTATAGAAAACATTCCACCCTATGAGGCAATTGGTTGTCTATGGACTGCAGCATCCACTTATCATCAGCTGGACTGTACATCCGTTAGTCACCTGGCTCAGCAAAGATTGTCAGTTCATTTTATATATCTTTAGTGCATGATCTATTTTTAGTCGAATTTCAACCTATTCGACTACCATCATATTTTTTACTAAGGTCTCTCAAAGCATCTCGTCACTTTAGATGGTATTTTACGGTGTTGCCATACCCATCACTAATTTTTTCGAGGCATTGAAGACGAAGAAAAACTAAAGATAACGTCGTATATAAACGTCTTCATATCGTCGATAAACGGTTCATAAAAATAGTTGAGTTTTTATTTTAGTACGTATTAGATCAACATACAAAGGAAAGCCTAAACTAGTTAATTCAATAAAGAATACACATTTTATTTCAAATTAAAATTAATAATCTGTTGAATCAAAAATATTCTACGAAATTTTTGCATTGTCTTTTTCATGCAATTTTAATCTATATTTCTAAAATCAAATAAATTTTTATATAATCCTTTAATTCTTCTGAGTAAATGTTGAACCAACTGTAATAACTTAATTTGAAAGACTGGATATACAAAAAAATTTAAGTAAGATTCAAATAATACGTCTCACAACTGGGCGTACTCTCATTTCTGAAGTGATTGTAGAACAATTAGTTAATTGTGCTTGTGCGGACTTCACATTATTTTATTCCCCAAATATGCAGGTTTCCTAACAATGTCTTCCTTCACTGAATGGCGTAGCGTAAATCAGCTCTTTCAATTTTTTTATTTATTTATCATTTAGCAGTTGAATACAAAAGCGTAAGTAAAAAAGCATCTAGAAACCACAAGGGTTCGAGGGTTTGTAATAAGGCTATAATTTGCATCGATATTTCCATAAGGTTTGATAAAGAAAATTAGAATATATTTAATATTCCACTATGTTGCAAATAGTTTAAAAATCAGGCTAAATTTATAATTTTAAATTTATAACGCAATTAGCAATTTCATAGGTGCCGATGGGGATTAAATATAGGCTGCTCGTGTAGTTTAACATTACATTTTACTTATTGAAAATCATTATTTGTTTATCAATAATTCTTAAAAATACCTTTTTCCATCTTGAAAATATCCTATAAAAAAACCAGGGGTACTTTAGGTACCTATAAATATTTACAATACTGTTTATAATCATATATAATTATTATTTCAGAAACAACTGGTAAGTGATTACCCAATTCTCGAAGGCTTTTTATTATTTTACATTATAATGTCAAATTGCAATAAGGGCTCAAAGACTACACAATTTGGACCCGAGCCATTTCGTGGAATCTCAAAAAGCTTGGCCCAAAACACCCTTGAAACTCTTTATCACATTAGTCAATTAAGACCGCGTTTGAAACATCAGGCTTAAATCAATCTAAACCTAAATCTAGATTTATGGTCGTAAATTCGCTTCAGAAGCCCTGGGAGTGAGTAAGAATAAACTGCGTATTCTGCCAAGAGTCTTGGCTGAACACTGTTGTCTAAAAAAGCACATGTCCGTCCTGGGACTAAGCAACTCAAGGATGTGCAAATTCTGTTCCTTAACGGACGAAACACCTCTACACATTTGGTCATCATTTAACTGATTATGGACCCTTAATGCGCAAAAGTAAACTCATCTAGGAAACTATGTACTTAGCCCAGCTAAAGTGAAATTGTTCACAGCTAGGCAACTATTTCTATTAATTGAAGACATGGGGCTGAGCAGTGGCACGAATACACATTAGATCTTACAAGTCGCAGTGATACTGGTTTTTTATACCTGCTTAGCTGCTTACACAAAATAAATCAAAACAGTTTGTAAGCGATTATGTTAGTAAAATGTTGTTCTTATTCTTATTTTTGTATTATTTTAAATTATATTGCAAATTGCAATAAAAATAATTTTTCATAATATTAAATTAAAGTATCAACAATAAACTGCAAAGAAACGACCGTAGCGGTCAGCCCTCAGCCCTCAGCAATTGGCAGCAAATTGATTCAGCCAAGCGATTTTCGTAGAAGCGCAAAATATCCTATGCATTCCGGAGTTATTCAATAACTGTCCGGGCGAAGCCCCTTATACGTAATTTTATGGCTATTACTCTATATAGGGTTTGATGTCCAAAACTAAGCCACCCTACCCTGACTGACTAGTAAAAATAATTATTAGTTATGGTTTTTCTCTGATGTATCTTTCTTAATGTCTTTCCAGAAGAAGGTTTTCCTCTGTGACCAGTAAATCGTATCCACTAGGTCGAGTAAAAAGCGATTTGTCGGTAGCCTCGGGCAACGGAAGACAAGTTAATTGTAGTCAAGTAGGTATCATGGATCCGACCAATAAGACGGGCTCGAGATATTAGATTGCTAGACGGAACACAACATTTTGTGTACCTACTTGATTCTGTTAGACGGTGTATATTTTGGTATAGCTAAATATCAACTCACGAGCCTTATAAATTGATAGTGTCATATTCACAGAGTGGAAACGTCACTAATTTTAAGCCGCTTAGAATCCGGTTAATCTAGGTAAAGCACATAGATTGCAACAAATGTCCTTGTGACAAACCCATTCGAAAACCTGGTTTGTGATTAAAATTAATCGCAACTTTGTGTCAAAAAGCATTGCGTTAAAAAAGGATTTCATTTTTATCAGAAATACAACAAAGGCGCATTATACAGGCTAGTAATAATTTGTTCTGGTAAACTGACCGCATTAAACTTAACCGTAACAAATATGGCTAGGGCTAGTAGGTTAACTATGTTTCATGTTCAAAATTTTTGTACTGTTACGCCGCGCTCAAATCAGCGCCATCTAGTATCAGGAGCGAGAGCGGGGGGAGCTTTGCAGAGAATGACATCGCCGATCTCTCGACCAACAGCGCCACCCGAGGAACTAAGTTTCTAGAAAATCTATACTCGAGCTCTCGGTACCTTACGCGTGTTTACTTGAACATTCCGGATGTTTTGCTGATTTGAATAAATAGATGGCGCAAGATGCGATCGAGACAGAGTTTAACTCGGCGACACAAGCGAAGCTTCGGAGCGAAATTAAGTGATTTAGTGTGTTTAATTATTAGTGTTTTTTAACTTTAAATTGTATAAAGTAAATTAAAGGTTAATTTAGGTAATTTTATCGGCAATTTTTATTGTCACGAACCTCAAGCTCGTAACAATTGGTGTCAGAAGTGGGATAAAATAATGCCGATTTTACCTAAGGAGGAAACGGAGGGTGTCCGTACCCGAAGTCAACGCCAGCAGGAGACGGACCAGAGGAGATTTGGTGGTGCAACGCCGCAGATGTCTGAGGGCCAGCCGCCGGCCACGGAAGCCGGTCCGTCAGCAGCTTCTACGTCTGTGGCACCTGACTTAGGTGCTCTGATGGTGATGCTGCAACAGCTGCGGGGCGGACAAGAGGAGCAGGCCCGCCGACAGGAGGAACAGGCCCGCCGACAGGAGGAACAGGCCCGCCGACAGGAGGAACAGGCCCGTCGGTTGGAAGATCAGCAGGCGGAACAGGCTCGTCGGTCGGAAGAGCAGATGCTCCTCATGAAGGACCTTCACGCTACCTTTGGGAAAGAGATAAGGCAGGTGAAGGACAGGGTTGCTCAACACGACAACCGTCTGTCGGAAGCTGAAACCCGAATCGAAGAACATGAAACCCGAATCAACCATGTGAACCATCGGGTTGACAACGTGATGGCCGACATGAAAAAATCACTGGACGAACTCAAACTTGGAGATGGAGCTACAGCTCCCGCAGTAGCTACAACACCTTCGCTACGTGGGTTCAAGGTGCCACCGTTCGACGGTACCTCTTCCTGGTCAGCCTACAAAATTCAGTTCGAAGCTGTTATGAAGGCAAACGGCTGGAATAAAAATCAGGCCATGACTGCTCTCACACTAGGCCTGCGCGACCAGGCCTTGACAGTTCTGGAAGCTCTCGGTGAGGAAGTGACTTATGAGCAACTCCTTGAGGCATTGGAGGCGAGATACGGCGACGCTCACCTGGAACACGTCTTTCGTGCGCAGCTTAAAGATCGTGTGCAGCGCATCAACGAAAACCTGCAGCAGTGGGCTCTAGAAGTGGAGAAGCTGGTGCGAAAAGCATACCGGTCTGTACCTGCGCTCATTGAAGGGAACCTGGTGCAGACATTCATCGACGGCATCCGCGACCTGGAAGTCAGAGCTGCTGTGAGGCTCGGGCACCACGAGACGCTTAAGGACGCCTTGGCCCATGCACTGGAGGTAGAAGCCGTGCGGCAGGATCATCGTTCCCATCGCGTCAGGGAGGTTGCAGCAGCTACAGTTCGCGACCGCAACAAAGGATACAGCCCTAGGTGCTATGGCTGTGGGGATAGGGGCCATCTTCGATCCAGCTGCCCTAAGCGAACCGTGGAAAGGAGAGTTGATCGATCTCGAGAGGGTAGTGCAGCTAAAGGCACTGCCTGGCGGCGACAGGATCATCGTTCACCTCACGCTAGGGAGGTTACAGCAGTTACGGTTCGCGACCACAATAAAAGATACAGCCCTAGGTGCTATGGCTGTGGGGAAAGGGGCCATCTTCGGTCCAGCTGCCCTAAGCACACCCTAGGAAGGGAAGGTGAACGGTCTCAGAAAGGAAGTGCAGCTAACAGCACCGCCCAGCAGCAGCAGGAATACGACTTTTCTATCAGACACTGCAGCGGGAAATCTCACGGCAACGCAGATGCATTGTCAAGAAGACCTTTTCCTGAAGATTGCAACCATTGTGGTAGGCAAGAGAGTAAGGAAGTGGTATCCGTGAGGATGCTCAGGACAGACTACCTCAGCAACGGGTGGAGGGACAGCCTACGACATGCACAGCAGGAAGATCCGGACATCAAGCCGATTCTGGGATGGATGAAGGCCCGTGCTACCAAGCCTAAGTGGAGGGACGTCTCAGCGATGAGTTCAACCACGAAAAGCTATTGGGCCCAATGGGACAGTTTGCTGCTTCAGGATGGAGTCCTGTGCCGTGAATGGGACAATGGTCGAGGAGACAGCTGTCGTTTACAAATGGTTGTCCCTAAAGCTAAAGTGCCGAATGTTTTACAGCTGTGCCATAATGGTCGTTCAAGAGTCCATCTGGGAGTTAAACGAACTCTACTGAAGGTCCGAGAACAGTTCTACTGGGTCCATTATCGTGACGATGTGGAGGATTGGTGTCGTACATGTACAAGTTGTGCGGCTGCGAGGGGACCTCAGACACGGAGTAGAGGAGCATCGAAATTGTACAATGTTGGTGCACCACGGGATAGGACATCCCTTGACATTGCGGAGCCGTTACGGCAAGGCGCAGGAGGGACTCCTAAGATCGTCCATGCGGATCGCTTGGCGCGTTATCGTGGGGCCGATGATGCTCGGGACGAGCATGTCTTAGGAGGGGGCAGTGTTACGCCGCACTCAAATCAGCGCCATCTAGTATCAGGAGCGAGAGCGGGGGGAGCTTTGCAGAGAATGACATCGCCGATCTCTCGACCAACAGCGCCACCCGAGGAACTAAGTTTCTAGAAAATCTATACTCGAACTCTCGGTACCTTACGCGTGTTTACTTGAACATTCCGGATGTTTTGCTGATTTGAATAAATAGATGGCGTAAGATGCGATCGAGACAGAGTTTAACTCGGCGACACAAGCGAAGCTTCGGAGCGAAATTAAGTGATTTAGTGTGTTTAATTATTAGTGTTTTTTAACTTTAAATTGTATAAAGTAAATTAAAGGTTAATTTAGGTAATTTTATCGGCAATTTTTATTGTCACGAACCTCAAGCTCGTAACAGTACTTTTGCAAATCCTGTAAAAATTTTCACAGGGTATTTTTATAGCGTGTTTGTCACCCTCTAATATATTTTACGACAACACTCGGACGGTTAAAGGCTTCTCATGAACACAGTGGGACACTGAAGGCTACGACATAAGTGTTGATATTTTTGCCGCATATTCTTTATTTTCATAGGATAGGGTGACAAACGAGCACACCACTTACCTTCAGGTGAGCCACATGGATATTCTCCTATTCTCTTAAAAAAAGTACAGTCATCTATCGGAAACCATGTCTCTTTTTAATATTTTTCCTAACAACAACCACGGGACAAAAATATAATAGATTCCCTTTTGAGAAAATACACGGGACTACTCTAGCAAAAAAATTATTTAACCAAAAACTCTTTAATAATGTTCATTATACTACCAAAACTTCATAACTGATGACATCTGGGTATGATGTTATCACAACCACGCTGTTTTTAAATTATTTCATATTTATATAAGATATTCTACATTTTTTCTAAATCAGTGGTAAAAGCATAAATGAATAAAAAAATATTCTACTCTATTCAATTCGTCGCCATCACATGACATATGATGTGAGCCTTTGTACTTGTAACTAAATAAAATATTGTTTGTAACTCACTTCACTAAGTTAAACGGTTATTTTGAAAGGATAAAAACTTTTTAAACATCCTACTAAAGAGTACCGAGTAGGAATTCTTTTAAATTCGCCTTTTCGTGCACCTGCACGTAACTTCTCAAATCAAATTGCGACAATTTGAGATTTGTCACCAAGTGAGCCAGAACCTGTTACCATCCGGAGTCGGAACAAAGAGCCTGCGTAAGATTGCAGGTCACCTCGCGCAGCGCAAATAGGCTACTCGTAACGTGGACAACACTACAAAAACTATAGACTTGTTTAGTACATGAATTTACTAGTAGTTTTAAAAATAATCAATTACTTTATAGCACGAAAACTAACAACTAATGATTTATACCATATGGTATATGTGTCATAAAGTAAGCCTATTAAAAGTTTTCACAAATCCGTAGCATAACGCTGAGTCAAAAGTCAAAGACCTTCTCATTACTTGGAATTCAACCTATTATATACTAAGTTATTCTCTCATATTATTGCAGTTTATTTTTTAGAGCTTTAAGTAAATCTTCTTTTTTATTAAAATATTACTTTTCTTATTAATTCTTACAAATTAAAAATGAGGACAAAATTGAAATACAGTAGAAATATATTGAACTCCACAGTGTAAGTGGAGGTGCTAGTGACAAGTTGGACAGTCAGGGAATTGCACGTGCGAGGACTACGACCCGAAAATAACTTCCTATTATATATATTATAGTCTTCGTTACGCAAGTATATAATATATAATATTTGTTAAAATGCTTTACTCCTTGCAGTTAGCAAGGAGTAAAGCATTTTAACAAATATTTTATAATAATCATTGGTTTACGTAAATACCAAACTAAAGAGAGAAAACAAAATATCAAAATAAGGAAATGTTCAATAGTGTTCACCTATCATGCAGGTGAATGCTAATTCGGTCTCTTTTTCTCTTATAAATTAAAAAAATGGTTCCCAGTAGAAGTAGACTGTTTCTATAATTTTCACTTCACCATATTCATATATAACCAAGTAAATAATAAGAAAATTTACTACTACGTAACTTAGGTATTGTTACGAGCTTGAGGTTCGTGACAATAAAAATTGCCGATAAAATTACCTAAATTAACACTTTAATTTACTTTATACAAATTAAAGTTAAAAACACTAATAATTAAACACACTAATTCACTTAATTCCGCTCCGAAGCTTCGCTTGTGTCGCCGAGTTCAACTCTCCTCGATCGCATCTTGCAGCGCCTATTTATTTAAATTAGCAAAGAAACATCCCGAATATTCAGGTAAATGCGCGCAAAGCGACGAGTGCTCGAGTATAGATTTTCTAGAAACTTAGTTCTTCGGATGGCGCTGTCGGTTGAGAGATCTGTGCTGTCATTTTCTGCAACGCTCTACTCGCTCTCGTTCCTGACACTAGATGGCGCTAGTTGACTTATTCACACAACACTGCCCCCTCCTAAGACATGCTCGTCCCGAGCATTATCGGTCCCATAATAACGCGCCAAGCGATCCACATGGACGATCTTAGGAGTCCCTCTTGCGCCTTTCTGTATCCGGTAGGTCACATCGTTGATCCTGGTTACAATCCGGTACGGGCCGTCCCATTTAGCTTGATGCTTAGGAGATTTCCCCTTGCTGCGGACTGGATTGTGCAACCACACTAATGAACCTTCGTTGAACCCTTTATTGTTCATTTTGCGGTCGTACCGGGTTTTCATTTTCTCAGACATTTGCTGCCCCGATTGTCTGACGTGCTCATAAATGTCATTCATTTTGTTCCGCAAGTCATTTGCATAATCGGTTATACTGCGTGGGGCATCAGGTGGTATCCCGGTGATCAGGTCTGCAGGCAGCCGTAATTCTCTTCCAAAGTTTGCGAAAGCTGGTGTCACTGCGGTACTTTCGTGAACAGAACTTCGATATGACAACAAAAACGGTTGTATGTGCTTGTCCCAATCTCGTTGCCGATTGTCTACAACTTTTGCTAGGTACCTCTCCAATGTCTGATTAAATCGTTCCACCATTCCATCAGATTGCGGGTGATAAGAAGTCGTTCTTGTTTTATGAGTACCCATAACTCGGCAAGTTTCCTGGAATATTTGAGACTCAAAATTTCTTCCTTGATCGCTGTGAATCTCTAAAGGTACTCCAAAACGACAGAAGACTTCATGAACTAGTTTATCTGCAATGCAAATTTGTGGACGTGGGTTCGCATCCCACTTCTGACACCAATTGTTACGAGCTTGAGGTTCGTGACAATAAAAATTGCCGATAAAATTACCTAAATTAACACTTTAATTTACTTTATACAAATTAAAGTTAAAAACACTAATAATTAAACACACTAATTCACTTAATTCCGCTCCGAAGCTTCGCTTGTGTCGCCGAGTTCAACTCTCCTCGATCGCATCTTGCAGCGCCTATTTATTTAAATTAGCAAAGAAACATCCCGAATATTCAGGTAAATTCGCGCAAAGCGACGAGTGCTCGAGTATAGATTTTCTAGAAACTTAGTTCTTCGGATGGCGCTGTCGGTTGAGAGATCTGTGATGTCATTTTCTGCAACGCTCTACTCGCTCTCGTTCCTGACACTAGATGGCGCTAGTTGACTTATTCACACAACAGTATCATTCACACATTTTAGACGAGGTATCATTCACACATTTTGGACAAGCTTGATTTATTTCCAGATAGCTGCAAGTGTCTATGGCCTGCATAAGCCATTTACCACAAGGTGAAATGTTCGTTTGTTATACCAGTTTTACAAAAAAAAAAAACAGTCATTTAATGAATAAAACGCTTCGTACCGACCACTTGACCTACCCATAGAATATAACTATTTCGATAGATGTCAGTATTGTAATTTATATTCTTAATAGGCTTAAGTTTTATATTTATAAATGAAAAATAAAACAAATATATTACATTATTTGTTATTGTCTGAGAGAGGTGTAGCCCCCTAACTATTTATAAGTGTGTATAAATGTGTTTAGTTTAGAATAAAGTAAATAATCAAATTAAAGACATAGAAGAAGCGTCACGTCTTCTTCTCATAGACACCTTCCAATGTTATAGCCTAAAATTATATGTTACGAATAACACTTAAAATAAGCTCGCTTTTTCGACTCACTATAAGTGGGCGACCGCAAGGGACATGATTTAGTGTTATTGGTGCTCTGCCCCAAAAATGAGTAAATGTATAAGATAAGCTATGAAAGATAGTCAGTAATTACGGTACATTTAATGTTGTGCCTATGCCTGCAGGTGTATACCAAAACAATAAAATATGACATTTTTATTTGCTTGCCTATTATTTAAGATTATTTTATAAACAGAATACAGCACACGATCCATCTCATGATAAGTGAACGCTATGGCCCATAGACATCTTGTCAATTCATTTTTCATCTCATCATCTCATCGATCCTTCCCCGATTAAGAATCAAAATGCAGATGCGTAGTTACCCCTAAGGACTAAGATGGAATGCCTCTTATCCAGTAAAAAAGGTATGAGATAGATTTAGATGGCGATGGGTCACAGAATTTATTTACTATCGGGTAGACTATGTAATCGTTTTTCACCCACATTGTGAACCCTTATAAGAATGAAATATGATATCTTTCGTATGTTATTTATGCCTTTTAAGTGTCAAAAAGTAATAAAAGTTTTGTAATGATACTGTCTGCTGCCGCTGTATATGTATCCAACATAATATAGTAAACATTTTGTTAGTCAACATAATATAATAAACAGAATAATAATAACTTTATTCACCCCGGGATCTGGGTTGATACTTTATAAAATATTCTTGCGATATTAAAATCAAATTTGATTCTCGTGAATAATGTCCCTTTTAGAGACTCTAATAATATGCATGATTTTTTTGCTGGCCATATATTGAAAATGGGCCAATTTCTGATAATTAACCGACATACATGCGTAAATATATAAATTAATAAAGTGAAGTAGCCGTGCTGTGGCGGAGTATGAACTTGCCTCATATCGTCCCGTGGCGTCGTAAGAGGCGACAGAGGCAAATAAACCAGGAGCTGGGCAGCAGCAGCTTTCTAACAATATCTAAAAAATAAAAAGCTGCGTTTAGCAACTCGCCGCGCCGGCCATGCGTGGAGGAGGAGGGAGGAGGCCTATGTTCAGCTGTACTAAGGTTTTATATAGGCCGTAACTGTAACGTAATAAAGCGAACGAGGTGTATCAAGATGGTGTTCAGCAGTAAACTTAAAAAGAGGACAATGATGAAACAGTCACGCCACACAATTTTATTCATCACTCGTTCAAGACATGAAAACAACATAAACAATAAAAGTTGAAAAGAAAGTTTAAAAGAAAAAAATAAACATTTAACAATAAGTAAAAGCCGTCTTCAAATAAATAAATAGAATAAAATAATTTCACATTCAGAAAACCGTGCTAAGATATAGTGTATCATAGAGTTAAAGCCCATTTTTACCACTTAAAGTTGACTAAGAAATATTATAATATTAAAGGGTCTCCGGTTCTCTACTCTTGCTATACTTACGTTATACAGCAGATTATAGTAGGAGACGTTTGACATACATAAATGGTATTGGACAAACCAGGAACATAGTTTGATAGTCTTTTTTGTATGGGATTCGTTCCAATGAACCTTAAATGCTATTAACAATAATGTTAAACAACACTAATTTGTGCTTTTATTTAGGCTGGTGGTCTGTAGTCCGTATTAAAACTTAGTGAATATATACTCCTTGGTCCGTATCACTACCCACTAGACTTTCGCTTCCACTGTATTTGCACTGACAAAAAGGATAAGACGGTAATAAATTATTAAATAATTTAGTTTTCACTTAACGTAAATTCAAATATGTACATCAAAAGAAACCAATGTTCAGTAGGGGAGTTTTCTAGGCTAATACAAAAAGTAGAATTCCTTTTATAAAATTGAAATGACTAACAGACCTACATCCCGCTTGGTGGTAAGCGATTACTACAATCCTTGAACATCTGGAGCCAAATTTAAAGAAGGAAGGCTACATATGCGTAGTCACCTCTGAGAACTAAGGTAGAATGCCTGTAATTATACTGGCCTTCTATTCTCTCCAGAGCGGAACGCAGCAGTGCCAGCTCCGCTATTTCGCGGCAGAAATAGATAAGGGACTGGTATCTATCTGGACGGTACCTGGACGGACTCCTGGGCACAAAATGAATCCAACAACCCAGTATTTAATTATGTTATAGATCCGTAGCGTTGAAAGAAGTCGGTTGATGCAGGTGGCTCAGGACCGTGCTTTGTAGCATTCCCTGCCTATGTTCAGCAGTGGACTTGTGAAGGGCTATAATGATGAATGATTTCTGTACTGTAATAACTTTTTTGTTATGCTTCATATCTTAGGATCTTATTCCTAGTTGTGATATTCGAATACTAAATAAAAGAGACAAATAAAAAGGAATTAGCGACAGTAGCCTAATGCAGGGCGCGGACCGCGAACTCAAAAAGGTCGTGGGTTCGAATCCACCATTCGACTACTGGCATGAACCACTCGTAACACAAGCAATTTAAGCTTACCACGAGTGGTTAAGGGGAATATTAGTAATGTTTATAGCATTGTTAATATTCTTTTTTTATAAAAAAAAATTAAGATCAATAAATTTAAATCAAAGCGTCTTTTTAACTACTTAAGTCCTCTACTGATTTATATAAAACCAACTTAACTCAACAAGACAACATAGTGCAAGTGAATCAATAATGGAATGAAATTAATGAAATAATGGACTTAGTGGTCGGCTATTTTGAAAAGCCGACTACTAAGTCCATTATCTTCTCTTCTATATTCTTCGTCTCCTCAGAACTTCCTTTCTTTATCTCCAGGTCACTTTCTGATCGACCGACCTCTGACTGCACTGCCATCCTCTGCGCTAGAGGACTTCATTCAGAACTCTTTGCGTCGCTACGAAAGACTGGAGCAAATGCGGCAGCATTTCTGGTCTCGTTGGCAACGCGAGAACATCAGCGAGCTACAGCAACGGTCAAAATGGAGAGCCAAGCAGTCGTCTCGACGCATTGGAGATGTAGTTTTAATACAAAAAACCACATTTCTCCTCTTACTGGCACCTAGGTCGAGTTTCACGTCTATTTCCTGGTCCCGACGGTGTGTCCAGAGTTGTAGAGCTAAATACTATGAAAGGTCCCGTGAAGAGGCCCGTTACAAGTATCTGCCCGCTGCCTTCAGCCGGTGAGTTTGAAAAATAGTTGAAAACGCTGTTTTCAACGGGGGGGGGGGGGAGTATGTTTACGCCATTTTCTACATACATGATGAGCGCATAAGGGCTGATATCATACACTACGTCGATGCAGTCGTCCAGCTAATCAAATTGTCAGAATATATCGTGATATTCGATGAGGGGCTCGTAACAAAGATGCAATGTTTTACGTACTTTCTTATTATAACTCACTTACTTGTCAACATTCAACTAGTTAAAAAATTATTTTCTGTATTTATACATAAGCAATAAAACTATTTACAGAAAGTTTGAGGTGTTTTAAATACACTTCCATTATGTCAGCTTAGACAAAAATTATTTCAATTTCGCAATGTTATAATAGTGATTTGCATATTGGTGATGTGTGAGAACATGATGATAATTTCTTAAATATGCGAGATTGCAGGCCTTCGAAAATTGCTGCTATTAATGATAATGACTAAGTTAGTGATCAGCCACCCCAGAGTCTACTTCACCTGATAACGCCTCGTGTAGAGGCAAAACACTCGCCGTATTTTGAACGGTTGTGTCTCTATCCTAGAGTAGTATTGTTGAGAATTGTGATGCAGAGGAGGGCAGGGGGTGCTCCTAAAACTAGGTTAGATACATCATTTTATTCTATTACGTGGTACTTAGCGAATAACTTTTTAAAATCTTTATTATAACAGACTTCCGCAAAGTAACGCTTGATTCTGTTAACTATCGATATTTAGTTCTATATCATGATATAGAACTAAAGGTGAGTGATATAGAACTAGCGGATATTCTTTCGCTACCACTGTAGTGGTAGCGATATCCACTACCCCATTTCATACTATGGGTGTCGCAATAAGCGAGATAGGAAAACTGAATTGACATTGAATTGAAACATGAAACTATTTCTAATGAAAACCAATTATCTCCCTACGAGGCAATCAATGGCGGAGGCTTATATACAGCAGTGGACTCTGATGATTATTATTTGTGAGTTATTCATACATTCATTTATCCTACAACCTATCAAGTCTACTGCTGAACTGCATCCTATATAAATTATTTTTTGAGATATAATTAGGACAATGCTGTTGATTATCTCGTTAAAATAAATAACAATCCACAATTTTTCTACAGTTTTCTTGCTAAAACTTATTTCTTAACAAATAACTTACCGCTAGGTAGATAGTAACAGAAGCGATGAAAGATCACCGCAGATTTCCCAAGCGTAATGTACTGCATACTGCCATGGCTATGTGACATTAAAGAGCAAAAAAAAATTACATTTCAGCGCTTGCCACGCCACTCACTATGTAAATTGAATGAATAGAACCTTGGCTGTAAGCAAAGGAAATTCTTGGAGTTGAGTTGAGTTTAATATGAGCGGTAAATACATTTCTTTGGTTAATTTATGCATGATGTACTTATTGTACAGTTATGGTGCTTACGTTTCACTCTGCTCCAATATCGGTCGATCAACGAATTGGAGCCACGTTCGTACGCTGTGTAATTAATTATCTATGGCATGGTGTTATCATCTCAATTTTTATTAAAATAAACTAGCAGTACTATCGACATTAAGTAATGTTTATGTTACCTGATATAAAAACAACGAAAGAGCAAACAATTTAATGAGGAGATTTTATTTTGTCGATTCAATGTTGGATGTTTCTGACTGATCAATTCAAATTTTTAAAGCATTTTAAATTTGGATAATGTTCAAAAATATGTTATGGGGAAGTTTTACATATATAAATGGACAAACATTAAAACTCAGGACAAAAATTTGTGGGTGATACAAGTACTTGTTCAAAAATCGTGTGTTGAGAGGAAACCGTGGCCCACGGCTCCGCAATCGAACATTTAGCCACTATGCTGCTCCCGGCAGTATGGCATTGCACCACGCTTGGCTGCATTACGCTACGTTCGGCGTTACTGCAGGCAGGCTCTTGGCAGCACTAGGCAGGGCTAGGTAGCACTGCGGTAGGCTCGGCAGCAGTAAGTTGCAGTGAGTGATATAAACCAGATAAATCCTTAGGTTATATAGGAACCGTAATAATTATTTGTACCGAACTGTGTTAACTATTAAAAGAACTTACAGTTTAAATGATATTGGGAAAAGAAAAGCATTTTATGTTTTTTAGCATGAGTTTTTTAGAATAATTATTGATAAAATTATACAATAGGTTAAAAAAAACACTGTCTATGATTATGTTTTGAAATGCTTTTTAACAAATTTATAAAAATACCCCGAAATAAATATGGGGAAAAATATAGGACAATTTCATATTACATGACAATTTCATATAGCCAGTAATTAGGGCCCCGTATTTAAACAACAAGGAACCCTTTTAATTTCGCCGTGTCCGTCTGTCCGTCCGCGATTTTACTCATCGATTTATACGCGATTATAGATATTGATCGCGCCTACTAAACTGTCAATCAAAAACTAAAATCTTAAAACCTTTTTATTTAGGGTAAAGCGGTTAATTTTTTTAAGAATCGGGTGCACGAAAACTGTCTTCCATAAATTAGAGACTATGCCTAGGTAGTAGGAGTACTGTAAAAGAGGCGTTAGAACCGATGCTATCTCTGGAGCACACGTTCTCAGCACAACTGTGGGGATTAGGTATGGGTCATTGACGGATTTATAGTTAATGTAATTTAACTGTTAATTATTAATGGTCAACATGTTTAAAAAGCTGTTAAATAATTAACAGGTTGTAAAACTTCATTTGTTAGCAGTTATATTCAATCGTCAATTTAATATTTCAACGCATTCGATCAATAACAGTTAACAATTTTGTGACAAATTAAGTTTAAGTTGATGATTATTGATTTAATAAGAATTTAGATTACTTTTATTTTTATTCAACAGGAATGTACCTTTCCTTCGTACTTTTTCCAGGCTTAGGACTAGCTGTGTAAAAATAGTACCCAGGCGTACTTAAAAGATCATCTGATCTGATTGTATTTACATTAGTCATAATTTTTTTTGTTTTTTTTTCCTTTGTTCTATTTACAATTACCTACATATTAAATTTCATAGCCTGCAAAACGGTCTTCATCTAAGTTAACATTTAAAAATAGCAGTTTCTCTATTTTGCTAGTTGTTAGTCTAGTTCTCCTTTGATTGACAATCAGCCCCGATTCGGAGAACATTCTTTCGCACGGCACTGATGTTGCGACTATGTTACATTTTTCTATGTAAATTTTGGCCAAGTTTGGATAAATAAAATTGTGTGTTCTCCACCATTCCAAAGAATTGTTCCAGTCACCAGAAGTATTTGTCCTTGGTAATAAGTCATCAGCCAAATAGGTGTCCACTTCTTTTATGGCTTTTGATAATGGAGTGCCTGTGATAGAAGGTGCCCCTATTATTTGATCAAAAATATCCCACGGACTGCATTTGTTCCTAGTTCTTGTCGACTCACTTTGATTAGATGTTTGGGCCAGTGTTGCAGCACCATTTTTGGATATTTCGTTGGCCACGAGTATATAGGTTCACGAGGATAATATTAAGGAACACATTAAGAGCCTCTTCCATTTTAGAGGGAGTATCTTGTCATTCCCATTTTTTTTAAAAAACATGGGAGTGTGTTGCGGGCCTATGTTCAGCAGAACCTTTAAAAATATGCACGAATGGGGGCCGGCTCGACCGGGGAAGGACGGGCTTCCACAAACTCAACCTCATGAACACAGCGGGACACTGAAGGCTGCGACACATAAGTGTTGATATTTTTGCCGCATATTCTTTGGTAACTACCACTAGCAAGGAACGACAGTGCACATAATACCTGAAAAATATACCAATAATTACATGAAACAACTGTTTTTGTAAGCTAATAATATTATATGGTCTCTCATTTAGATTGGTATAGTGGAGACCACTTGACTTCAGTGACGTCGTAACCGCAGCCGCTTATCTAAGTTATGCAAAGTACTTTTTACTTTCATGGCAGCCACTTATACACTTATACACAGTTATGCTTAAAGAAGTTCGATTTTTCTATAAAGTCTGTGTTTATTAAATACTCTAAATTCACGAGTGTTTTCACTATTGACGTGGTGGCGGACGCATAAATATAGTATATACACAGTTTTGTATCAAATTTTTAAAAATTGATATCATATTACGGTCACTTTAGTTTCCTGTGAACGTGTTTTATCGAAAGCTAAGTACATAATAAATGATGGAATGACAAGACTAATTACAGCTAAAGTAGCACAAATAATATTTCTGAACATTAATAAAATATAACTAATAATCATGTCTACATAGAATTATTACGTACATGTCTACATAATAAAGGAATAAAATAAAAAAATATTGAAGGAAAAAATACAAAAAACATTTAATATTGAATGTAAATACTAAATACATAGTAATCACTGTAAGTAATAAACAATTTATTGTAAATCATAACATAATATAATGTAAATATTGAACTAATAAACCGAAAGCGTTGAAATATTAGTTGAATAGTACTGCTAACAAATGAAGTTTTACAACCTGTTAATTGTTTAACAGCTTTTTAAACCTGTTGACCATTAATGATTAACAGTTAAATTACATTAACTATAAATCCGTCAATGACCCATACCTAGTTCCCCCTGTCATCGAGAGTCGAGTTTAAATGAAAATTTCCTTGATTATTTTATACCGTAATAAATTATAATGTCACAGACTCGCAATAAAATGAGGGTAACACAAAAAGTCTTTATTATACTGGCAATACATTGCGAGAAATTCCAAAAAGTCTATGAAATAAAATAAAATATCTCACAAAATAAAAATAACTTAGAAATTTTACAGCTGTTTACTCACGAATTTACTACTTACGCTGAAGCACGCAGGCATCGTGTAATTTACACTCCGCCTGGGAAATTCGTCGCTGTCTCGACACCGCTTCCGTTGTTATGTATCTGTCGCAGCAGACTGTCTCACTGTCAAATTTATTTGGTATTCAATAAATCGTGATCTGTCTCATACATATTCATTAGATTTAATTTAAAATTATAATTTAATATCTTTTTTAATTAATAATAATTAATCCATTCAGCGACGAAATGCAGGCAGCATTTTAGGCACTACACCGCGAGGATTAGTCACCATAGTCCTGCAGTACGTAATTTTTTTTTAGTTTTATTATGGTTAAAAAAATGTAAAATTTAATGTAAAATGGGTCTTAATTTTGATATAACTTAATAACATATATCTTTATAATTACAGCCCTTAAAAGGCTCACTGTTGAACATAAGCGTCACCCAAGGAATGCCAAAATCACGGTCCTAAGACACCTGCATCCATCGACTTCCCACATGTTGTCTTATCAGGTTGTCACTCCGTCTAATGGACCCTACACTGCGCTTACCAGTACAACACTGTTAAAACAGTACAACACTTGAACCCAAGTGTGTACAGCCACTGCATGTTGCCAGTGATCTTAAAAATTTGTTGCTATTTTACTCTTGAACTCTGTGAGGTAAATTTGGATGGTACAGCCTGTAGCGGTTCCAACATCCCGCCACAAGCGAAATCAACCGAATCACTTGCAATACATACCTTACACACCGGCATTATGGACGAACCGGAATTAGAGGTTACAACGACATATCGTTTGCCCCGACGTCACTTGCTTTTGCACACACATGTATAACCCACCAGCATCAATGAAGTACCGGGAACTGAACTGCACCATCGACCTCTAGTCTAAGCAGTGGGTCAAGTGGTGGCGCTGTCGTCGCCCCACAAGCCATTCTCTTGCCCCACCAGAAAACGGCCTTTTCCTTATTTACATTAAAATACTACAAAATCATAACATTTCACATACAATTTAGAAGTCGGTTATCTCCCATTAGACCAATTTAACATTGAATATTATGTCATATCTAGAGACTCTGATATATATGTACACTATCACTATTAGGGGAATAAATAAGACAGGATTGGGCTGAACCTCCCGTGATTAATATTCACTTACTATGTAAATACGGACATAACTTGGTTTGTTGGGGCCGAGAGAGCATTGATTAAAATTTGTTTGCTTAATCCCGCTTGAAGATATTTATTTTACGTTCATACATTATAATACGTCTTTTTTAACTTATACAGATGTACTTGTGTTTAGATCACAAAGAAGTAGGGGAAGGGAAATATTGAAACACACTTTTAATATTTCGTAGCGTAATTTTTAAACGAAAATCAGAATAGTTTAAAGTAAGCAGCAAAATGATGGCGTTTTATAGAAGTAAAACAGGCACAACTAGGCAATTAAAAATCTGTGGGTGCAAAACTGCCTGCCTTAGCTGGCTTTATAAATATCCCCCTAATGTTTAATCTTTGGGAATATCTATGTTCAGTAACAGTATACAATATCATTAATAGGCTATAATGAATTGAATCCCCGATATTCAATATTCCCCGGTCTGGTAAGACGCAAACCACATCCAAAATAATAATGAACTGCGGTTGCCGACTCGTCTGACAAGCGCGGCAGCTGTAGCAAATATCTCTCCTCTAAGGCAATCTATGTGAAGATTGGTGGGAAGATTGACGGTGGACTTCGATAAAATGAAATGAATAAATGATATCGTGTAATGCCGACGTAAGAATATCCACAGTAACTCTTATCGTACTGTGAGGAAATGGGCGGCTGCGTTCTCCCCATAACTATTCAAAATAATAAAACACTGCTGCTGCTAACCGTCTGTCAAGCGTGGTAACTATGCCAATTTATAGGGAGGCCTGTGTTCAGCAGTGGATGTATGTAATGACTCAATGGATAAATGAAAAATAATTTCTAAATGATTTCGAGATGTGAGCGTGAATACTGAAATCCCAACCAGTTCTCCTAATACCAAACTCATATGTATATGTACGCGGTACTTCCTGCGTTCAATGTTAAACTAAGTTGCATTGGTTTGTAATGGTGAGCAACAATTATCAGCGCGAAGGTGACAGCTCTGTTGTCAGCGTCCCGCCAGCCCAACTTTTGAGTAGCGTAAAACTTCTCCAAGTGGCTAAGTTGCAGCGCTGTGGGCCGTCTCGAATCCCTCACGAAATAATTTTACCTTCTTGATTGAATTTCGGTCACAGCGGTCAGCCTTAACGAAGACTAACAATCTGCGCAGGACAGAATGATAATGCCAAGCACTGGTGTACTCTCTATTCCCTCCCTCACCCTCATAGACCAGTGGGACATCTTTATTGATCTCTGATTTAGAATCGAAATTTAGACGCGTTGTCATCGTTCATGTCAAGCGTTGTCATAAGATGAAATTTCTAGTTATCAGTAAAAGTTTTACGCTCACAATACGAAACATAGCAGTATTATTCTGCTGTTTCACGCTGGTGTTCTGTGAGAGATGCCTCGTTGGTCCAGAGGTCGTAACCGCAGTTGCTGATCATGAAGTCCCGTCGTCGGACCAAAAAATTCTGCTATTGAGTTTTTATCTCAAGAAATTCTCAGTAGTTGCCCGGAGTCAGGAAGCTGACGGTGTTTCTTCATCCCCGTGCCTGGGAAAGCACGTAAAGCCGTTGATTCTGCGCCTGATATCTCTACAGTCATGTCGAATAACCGATCTATCACATTTATGAGAATAAGGGAATAAAGAGCATACGTTTGCTTGCTCACTACACTTTACTATAGTCTGGTTCTGCGCCGATGGCTAACCTTCGTTGAGACTGGCTGCCGTGATCGAAATTCAATCTAGAACATATTATATTATTTTATGAGAGCGTAGTTCTAACGCGGTGGAGACATCTCATTCATGCCGCAGCCATAATAGTAGCTATTATGGCTGCGGCATCGTGGCTCTACCACGTAAGTGATGTGTGTAATATTTCTAAAATCAACAGATACATTTTGTACCACAAAATTAAAAGAACGTTAAGAATAGTTTACAAATCTGTAGATATGCGTGATGCTGATGGAATATAACCACATTTATCTATGTACATACCTAGCAAGCTATCTGTTGGGGTTCTACATCAAGTCCAGGTACTCACGAACCCCTAATAAATTCCTGAACAACATGCGACGCCCCACCGATGCGCAGTAATTGCGTCGCGGTCACGGGCCGGGCTGGTTTATCGCCAAATCTCATTTACCTGGGAGTTGATATTGATACCATGGAAACTCGGTTTTAAATACCAGCATTCTTATTATAAGTAACTCTGAAATTTATTCATCTTCTCTTTCTTCTTCTTCTTGCTCTTTAAATATCCACTGGTGGACAAGAGACTCTCCCGCTTAGGAAGTGGATAGACAGTACCACGTTTCGAACTCACACCGCTTTCCAACGCCAAAACATAAAATTTTCCTCTTTCGACACCCACAAGTCATACTTTAGAAAGGTACTGTTTTTAGGGGATGGCTGCCGCGGGTTTTTTTATACCTACAAAGTCTCTATATATTTCTTTTATTGCGGAACATGGCTTAGTTATACGTTGTGATCTACTACGCTTCATACTTTTTAAATCATATTATTGTATTTTGATCCATAAAGTACAAAGATTATTCCCCGGTCAAAGGAGGAAATTGTTTTTTTTTATACCTTATAACGGAAGTCATTTTATTTTAAATCTTTAGAGGTAAAATCATTACAAATTACTTCACGAAAATTTTAATTAAATTTTTAAATACATTCGAAGACCAGCAGTACGTACTATAGTCCCTCCTACTGCCGGCTACACACTCAGCCAATTTATATCGCGAGAGGGCAATTACCAACGCTTCCCGTCGTTTGATGGCTGAACTTCATTTGGGAAAATTATTTCGTTGAGCGGCTTGACTCCGGCCAAGTAATAAAAACCGGCCAAGAGCGTATCGGGCCACGCTCAGTGTAGGGTTCCGTAGTTTCCCGTTCGCCACAATAAGTGTTCCCACTTATGAGTTTAAAGGTGGGTATCCATTATGTTCGCGCTCCTGCAACTGCTCCCGGTAGTGGGTACGTGCGCGAACATGGAGCGTGCAACATTGCACGCTCCGCGACAGGCGATGCCAAGGAGAGACCAACCGAACAATTCGATAATACCCGAGCCAATGTAATAAGTACCTACAGCGCCATCTCTCGGGGAATTGGGTTACTAATTAATACATAGACGTGCCAGAAGTTTTCGGTGGTAATTTTGGATTGCGAGAACCGATTTTAATGATTCTTTTTTTGTTTAAAAAAAGATACGTTCAGGATAATAAAATATGTAAACGAAGTTTAAAAAATGCCTGCTTAAACGATTATACTACAAACTTAGTCCAGAAATTATTTTGTACAATTTTTGTCTTTTTTGTACAAAAACTATTTCCATCCAGGTTCAAAATAATTTTACTAGAAAGTCCTTATAAAGTTCTACCTTTCAGATTTTTTTCATATTTTCTAAACCTATGGTTCAAAAGTTAGAGGGGGGCGGACACATTTTTTTTTACTTTTGGAGCGATTATTTCCGAAATTGTTGACATTATCAAAAAATGATTTTAGTAAACCCCTATTCATTTTTAAATACCTTTCCAACAATATATCACACGTTAGGGTTGAAATTAAAAAAAAATCACTTCCCACTTTACATATAGGGGGGCTACCCTAATAAAACATTTTTTTCCAATTTTTATTTTACCACTTTGTCGGCGTGATTGATACACATATTGGTACCAAATTTCAGCTTTCTAGTGCTAACGGTCACAGAGATTAAGCGAGGACGGACAGACGGACAGACAGACATGGTGAAACTATAAGGGTTCCTAGTTGACTACGGAACCCTAAAAACAATCAACACGTACGATGTGACTATTTTTGGTAGGGGATAACAAAATACAGGATTCGGAGCCATTTTGATGTTAATTAAGTTCTTTGTTACTGATTAAGCTTTTAAGTGTTTTTCGAAATTCTAATAATATTTTCGATTATTATGATGTTGTTGAGGTCTCAATTTCTTTTATTAAATTATTCATTTGCTTTTGTCTTTTGTTTTTCAAATATTTATGTATGTTGAAATGCCTCTTTCGATTTGCACTGGTAGATTTATATTTCTTTGATGCGACAGTAGCCACACAGTAGTGTTACACAGGTCTAACAAACAAAATGTCGTTTTTTTTTACTGATAACAAAGATGTAAAGCTTGTCTGAATGACTGAAACCCTATGAAGTACAGTATAGAAGTTAGAGTTCTTATTTGCAGGGGTGTGGAAGAGCTCAAGATTATTCATCGATCTGAACAGCGCCGGGTGCTACTGGCACTGCCTGACACTAGCTTCCCTGACATCACATCCTGTTTCCCTTCTGCTAAGGCTGCATTCAGTGCAGTAAAATAATGATACATGATGACACGTAAGACATCCTTTAAACTTCAATATATAGGGTCCTGTTTAGAATTAGTAGTCAGTTTAGTACAAAAATAGAAGTTATGGTAATAGTTAAACGAATAATGAAAAGTAGGTTATTCTTATAAAGAAGTTTACTTTTAAAGTCCAACAAAATACAATCACGTTGATGCTGTCTAAAGTGGACAATAAATGTGAAGTACTCGCAATTTAAATAATTTATATATCCATATTTTCAAAAATGATACACGAAAAATAACGCAATGAAGTAGAAAAAATACGGAGTCATTTTAATTTTAAGAATTGCATATTTAAAATAACTACCAGGGTCATGTCTAAGCCTCTCAATCAAATACTAGCCTTTTGTGGAACTAGGGTTAGCGAGTGTGGGTTATTCACTGCGGTCTTCAATTGTTCTTTAACTTTCCATTTCATTGGTTTTAATTTTTTTGCGCGTAACTCTAATTATTTTTCCAAACAAAAGTAGCCTTAGTTACTCCTTATAACATTAACTATCTGCCAGTTGAAGTTCCATCAAAATGAATCCCGCCGTTTCGGAGATTGGCCGGTACAAATAGACAGACAAAAATTTAAAAATTAGATAAAACACCGAAACAAATAAACTAAAAGTATTCTGGCTTTATATATCCTACCACACGTAGTAGAGCCGTTGCATCTATATCTTGGTCGTAGCCCAAATAGGTCGACTTGGCCAGGGAAGGACAACGCTCTCACAAAATACCAACATAAAATAGCAGGTTACTGCTGCTGTGTTTTGTATGGTGAGTGTAGAGAGCCGGAAATCCTTTTTACTCGTAACGAGAGATTCCATTTTAGTCCCCAGGGGATAAGATAACGCATGTGCGTTTTGATTCTTAATCGAGGATAAATGTAGATGTCTATGAGCCACAGCATCCACAACAACACTAGGTAGGCTATGTGCTCGTATGTCACCTTTATTTTATAAAAACAAGAAAACATATGTGCAGTTCACACGTGGTAGAAGTGAAACCGTCAGAAAATTAGACAAGAGCGGGGAGACTACGAAGCACCGCACATTTAATATAAAACTGGATACTCTCACTCTCCCGCAAATTGCGCCCTCCTTTCTGCCAAGGAGGGTCGCGTTCGTATACGGCTTAGAGATCTCTAGTCAGATCGTTAAGCCATTTCCTAAAAGGCGGTGTTTAGTGGGTAAAAGTCTCCACATAACCACGCAGCCGGCTGCGTGGTATGCTATGAGCATTCACCGCCTCCCTCCCCCGCTTTCCGGAGGGTTGCCCATATTTGCTTCGGGCGCAAAAAAAAAAAAAATCTCCCGCAAGCTAAATCTCATGTATATGTTTGTCTCTTTTTAGTATCGCTTTTTCGTTTCATCGAGTTTCAAATCACAGTGATTCTAAAGACGTTATCACATAAAAAATATTCTACTGTAATTGGAAAAAATATCAAACAATCATTGTGTTCGAAAGTTGTAGTTTCTCAAAAAGTACTCGCGCTTTACGAATATTGTAACAATAATTCTATATTAGATATTGTAAAAAAATAATAATAGTGGCGAAAACCATTTCACGTTTCACTGAACTTCTGTTGTGATCAGATTTAATCTAAATTCGTTTGTGCCCAGGTACGCATTTTCCACTTTGTTGATTGCGGCTTTGGTCATAATTATATCGTTAAAGGCCGTTGAAAAGAATTGTTCCAGCTGGAATGTTGAAAATAAATTGAAAAATTTAATTTAATTTTTGTGAAATTATTACCGTCATGTAAAAATTATTAGAAGAATAATAGTAATCATTCGCCACGAGTTTGATAGCAGATGTTGGTGGTTACATGATGGCGGACTTCATATGTCTTCAAGATTTTATCGCCAAACAAACAAACTCGTGGTAAATCTACACTTAAAAAAGCAATAACTATTTAATTCGTGGCAGTTGTTATCAACAACCGTTATCAATAACCGACAGTTGCACAGCGTCTACGGTTTTTAAATAGTTATTAATAACTAGCAACTCACGCCGGCTTTACCCGGGTAGATCTTATTAATGTTGCGATATTTAGATTCAAACTAATCATTGAAAAACATTTATTAATTTAAGCGCTTTTCGCGATTCTTAGGAAAAATATGTTCAAGTTTTAAGTATCCTTTTTTTTCTAAGGAGATGCAATAAAGATTTTTAAAAATATTTAAAATACAGCCTAGACCACTCTTTGCATTGATTTCTATCTGTTCGTGAAGTTTCATGACAATCACTTCAGCCATTCCAAACTGTAGGGGATGAGAGCTGTGAAGAAAGCTAATTACTGTGACATCTGTCTGACTAAAATTTAATAAGTGAAAATTGCTATTTTTAACTACAAGGGGTTGAGTCGAAATTAAAGATATTTAAATAAAATAATCACTGTATTGAACACTATTTACAATTAATTTTGCGGCAGTTAATACTAAAACACTATATGAACCTAATAGGGATCATGAGGGTTTCTTTCTTGCTTGTTCTGTTTTGAGAGCTGTAGCTGCGCGAATTACGAAACTTCGCCAGAAGCGCTTCTTTTGTTTCGACGATTGGTGTTACGTAGGCACAGAATTGTTTGTCCTGATGCGGGGTGCAGGAGACGTGTCGACGTGGGTGCGGTGCGGGGCAACGGACGATTATCTCTTCGCCGTCCACAACACAAACATTAGCCCGGAATCACAGACAGACAGACATACAAACTGTTAACAAAACAGGCCAAGTGTGTGTCAGGCCACGCACAATGCAATGCAGAGGCAGCGTTCCGTAGTTGCCCGTTATAATACGTGGGCTTCCTTGATAATGAAAATTATAAATGAGTTTTCGGTTAGACAGTTATAATGAATAAAAAAACCGGCCAAGAGCGTGTCGGGCCACGCTCAGTGTAGGGTTCCGTAGTTTCCCCTCCGTCACAATAAGTGTTCCCACTTATGAGTTTAAAGGTGGGTATCCATTATGTTCGCGCTCCAGCAGCGCTCCGCGCTCCTGCAACTGCTCCCGGTAGTGGGTACGTGCGCGAACATGGAGCGTGCAACATTGCACGCTCCGCGGCAGGCGATGCCAAGGAGAGACCAACCGAACAATTCGATAATACCCGACCCAATGTAATAAGTACCTACAGCGCCATCTCTCGGAGAATTGGGTTACTAATTAATTCATAGATGTGCCAGAAGTTTTCGGTGGTAATTTTGGATTGCGAGAACCGATTTTAATAATTTTTTTTATTTGGAAAAAGATACGTTCAGGATAATAAAATATGTAAACGAAGTTAAAAAAATGCTTGCATATACGATTATACTACAAACTTAGTCTAGAAATTATTTTGTACAACTTTTGTCTTTTTTGTACTAAAACTGTTCAAAATGATCCATCCAAGTTCAAAATGATTTTCCTAGAAAGTCCTTATAAAGTTCTACTTTTCGGATTTTTTTCATATTTTCTAAACTTATGGTTCAAAAGTTAGAGGGGGGGGGGACACATTGTTTTTTAATTTTGAAGCGATTATTTCCGAAATTATTGACATTATCAAAAAATGATTTGTGATACGTTAGGGTTGAAATTAAAAAAAAATCACTTCCCACTTTACATATAGGGGGGCTATCCTAATAAAACATTTTTTTCCAATTTTTATTTTACCACTTTGTCGGCGTGATTGATACACATATTGGTACCAGATTTCAGCTTTCTAGTGTTAACGATCACGGAGATTAAGCGAGGACGGACAGACGGACAGACAGACATGGCGAAACTATAAGGGTTCCTAGTTGACTACGGAACCCTAAAAATGGACCCAAATGAGAAGATGGTAACCGAAGGATACTTACTTAATTGAACAGACATATAGGGAATGGTATTCAAAAATATTGTCAAAACTTTTCGATTATAAAAATAATACAATTTACATCAAATCATTTACATGCCAAGTCAGTACAAAGATCTACTATCTATCAACATATTCCCGGCAGTGCAACCCTAAGAATATATTATATGATCTTAACTAACCTTCCCGCAACCACCACTGCCCTAAATTATTATTCCTGATGGTCACCAGCGTAAATTTTTTTTTTTTAGTTCCTCCCTCTCTTTTCAGCCATCAAAACACCAGGTGGTTGGCGGGTCGTCACCCCGTTGTTGTCGATATTCCACGCATTAGTACTGTGACGCGCTCCAGTCGACGACACAACTAGCGCCATCTAGTGTCGGGAACGAGAGCGAGGGGAGCGTTGCAGTTTATGACATCACAAATCTTTCGACCAACAGCGCCACCCGAAGAACTATAAAATCTATACTCGAACTCTCGGTACCTTGCGCGTGTTTACTTGAACATTCCGGATATTTTGCTAATTTAAATAAATGGATGGCGCAAGATGCGATCGAGACAGAGTTGAACTCGGCGACTCAAGCGAAGCTTCGGAGCGGAATTAAGTGAATTAGTGTGTTTAATTATTAGTGTTTTAACTTTAATTTGTGTAAAGTAAATTAAAGTGTTAATTTAGGTAATTTTATCGGCAATTTTTATTGTCACGAACCTCAAGCTCGTAACAATTGGTGTCAGAAGTGGGATAAAATAATGCCGATTTTACCTAAGGAGGAAACGGAGGGTGTCCGTACCCGAAGTCAACGCCAGCAGGAGACGGACCAGAGGAGATTTGGTGGTGCAACGCCGCAGATGTCTGAGGGCCAGCCGCCGGCCACGGAAGCCGGTCCGTCAGCAGCTTCTACGTCTGTGGCACCTGACTTAGGTGCTCTGATGGTGATGCTGCAGGAGCAGGCTCGTCGACAGGAGGAGCAGGCTCGCCGACAGGAGGAGCAGGCTCGCCGACAGGAGGAGCAGGCCCGTCAGTTGAAAGAGCAACTGCGGGGCGGACAAGAGGAACAGGCCCGTCGGTTGGAAGAGCAAATGCTCCTCATAAAGGATCTTCACGCTACCTTCGGGAAGGAGATAAAGGAGGTGAAGGATAAGGTTGCTCAACATGACAACCGATTGTCGGAAGCTGAAACCCGAATCGACCAAGTAAACAATCGGGTTGACAACGTGATGGCTGACGTGAAGAAAACGCTGAACGACCTCAAACTTGGGGATGGAACTACAGCTCCCGTAGTAGCTACAACACCTTCGCTACGGGGGTTCAAGGTACCACCGTTCGACGGGACTTCTTCGTGGTCGGCCTACAAAATCCAGTTCGAGGCCGTCATGGAGGCAAACGGCTGGAATAAAAGCCAGGCCATGACTGCACTCACCTTAGGCCTGCGCGACCAAGCCTTAACCGTGTTGGAAGCTCTCGGTAAGAAAGTGACCTACGAGCAGCTCCTTGAGGCATTGGAGGCGAGATATGGTGACGCTCACCTGGAACACGTCTTTCGCGCGCAGCTTAAAGATCGCGCGCAACGCAGCAATGAAAACCTGCAGCAGTGGGCCCTTGAGGTGGAGAAGATGGTTCGAAAAGCATACCAGTCTGTACCTGTGCTCATTGAAGGGAACCTGGTGCAGACATTCATCGACGGCATCCGCGACCTGGAAGTCAGAGCTGCTGTGAGGCTCGGGCACCACGAGACGCTTAAGGACGCCTTGGCCCATGCACTGGAGGTAGAAGCCGTGCGGCAGGATCATCGTTCCCATCGCAGCAGCTACAGTCCGCGACCGCAACAGAGGATACAGCCCTAGGTGCTATGGCTGTGGGGAAAAGGGCCATCTTCGATCCAGCTGCCCTAAGCCATGTATATAATAAGGGTTTTTCTTAATCATCACGTTTGGCAGGTGGATTGTAGATCGCAGTACCAGATGCGAGCACTGTTGACGTCGCTGTCCGTCGCTGGTCTGCCTTATGGAAGTACTAGGAATTATAATCAATTCATATTCATATTTATAGGATATTATGGATACAGATACTCAGACAAAACTAGCCCGAAATATTGTAAACTTTGGACCGATATCTTATATTTAAAAGAAATCACGCTTTTATTACTTTTCTAGGAATGAATAGTGCTAAATATTTTTTTAACTTATTACAAGCCACACATCGACCACAATCTCACCTGGTGGTAAGTGATGTGAAGCCCTAGATGCCTTCAATTCTAATTCAATAGGTTGTCATTATGAAATTAAGTAATCTTGATTACTATTATTGTATATTTTTAAGTTTTTTGCTAACGTTTTTTTATCACTTTGCGCCTACCATTATTTTTCACTGTCCGTTCTTTGTGAACTTGTCATTTAAGATGATAACAATAAATTATAAATAGATATATAAAAATGTACATTACATATTAAGTAAAAGATTTCCTTATATTAATCAAAACATATTTATGATTTAGGTTACGCTGTCTTATTTAATTTTATACCTTAGCAAAAATCTTTTTAACGAAAAGATCCCATTTAGTTTCAAGTTAATCCCTAGCTTGGTAGCGATACGGTTCATTCAAGGCATTTTAGAAAAAACAAAATCTTAACTTTCTTGGTAAATAACTACTGAGATCGAACGGATGTCCTTTTTAACAAGCTTAGAATTAAATATATTTCTAAACCAACATCTGCCAATTGGAGAAGCGTATGGATTGCAAAACTAAAATGTCATAGGTTCACATCTACCACTCGACTGTCGTAAACCAGTTCTAGCAGACGTGTTGTCAGTTGGACTTGAAGTAGATAACGAAATTTGGACTTTTAGGGTCTGATTATAAAGAAGAATAATTATTTTTTATCATCAGACCTTAAAAGTTCAAAGCTGAACATGAGCTCACTCATATGGGTGACAAATGAGCACACAGTTCACTTGGTGATAAGAATGGATTCTGTAGCCTAAAGCCATCTACAATTGCAGACGCGTTGTCACCCCTAGAGAGTGAGACGGAATTTCGCGTTATCAGTAAAAAGGGTCTCCGCTTCTCTACACTACCACACAAAACACAACGGTATTATTTCATGTTGGTATTCTGTGAGAGCTGCCTCGTTGGTCTTGTGGTCGTAAAAGTAGTTGGTGATCATTTGGTTGGGTTGGATGCGGGGTTGGGCTAAAATCAGTAATTAGGTTTTTCTATCAAGAAATTAACAGTAACTTGGTGGTGTTTCACGGCCGAGCCTCGGTAAAGCACGTGAAGCTGTTGGTCTTGCGCCTGATCACTCTCAGATCATATTGGATAACCGTAATAGAGAGCGTACGTGTGCTTGCGCATACACTTGGACACTGTAATCCTGTACTGACTGGTTAGTCTTCATTGAGACTGTCTGCCGTGATCGGAATTCAGTCTATAGGACATCATATTATTCTATGAGAGCGTGTTCCTCCCGCGGTCGAGCAGACCAATTCATGCCGCAACTACAATAGCTGCAGCATGGCTGTACCACGTAAATGATGTGTGTAATGCTTCAAAAAACAACAGATACATTTTATTATACAAAATTAAAGTAGCGTTAAGAATACTTGCAAATCTGTAGATTTGCAAGTATTCTTAACGCTATATATTCTGTAGCACAACGCCAATGGAACATAACCACATTTATCTATTTACTTACCCCTCAAGCTCCCAGTTGAGGGTCTATATAAGGAGTACTAGGTACGCACGCACCGTTGCGCCCTCCTTTCTGCCAAGGAGGGTCGCGTTTGTATACGACTCAGAAATCTCTAGTCAGATCGTTAAGCCAGTTCCTAAAGGGTTGGGTTTAGTGGGTAAAAGTCACCACATTACCACGCAGCCGGCTGCGTGGTATGCTATGAGCATTCCCAACCTCCCTCCTCCGCTTTCCGGAGGGTTGCCCATATTTGCTTCGAGCGCAAAAGAAAAAAGCACGCACCATCATAAATTCCGGAACAACATGCGACGCCCCGCCGATGGGCAGTAATTGCGTCGCGGTCGCGGGGCGGGCTGGTTTATCGCCAAACCTCATTTACAGGAGAGTTGATATTGATACCATGGAAACTCGATTTTAAATATCAGCATTCTTATTTTAAGTGACTCTGAAATTTATTCATCTTCTCTTTCTTCTTCTTCTTGATCTGTAAAAATCCACTGGTGGACATGAGATTCTCCTGCTTGGCAAGGGGATGATCGCCTGTGTGAGTATTTTACGTCAACACGTAACGTTTACAATGTATTTTTTGTGGGATAGAGTGACAAATAAGCACACAGTCCACCTGATGGTAAAAAATTGCTGTGGCCCATAGACATCTACATCCATCCTCGATTACAAATCAAAATGCAGATGCGTTTTCACCCGTGAGGACTAAGATGGAAGGCCTCGTTTCCAGTAAAAAGGGTATCCGGTTCTCTACACTCACCATGCGAAACACAGCAGCATTAAGCTACTATTTTACGCTGGTATTGTATGAGAGCGTGGTCCTTCCCCGGTCGAGCCGACCCATTTGTGCTACATCTATACTACTAATATAACTGCAGCATGGCTCTTCCACGTATAAAAAATATAAAACGGTAAATATATAAAACACAAGATTTTTGATTTCTTTCAACATATAAACTCTTTTTGTGCATTATTTTAATGAGAAACATGTATGATTTACATGTTGCGATCTACTCCGCTTCACAATTTTTTAAATCATATTATTGTATTTTGACCAATGAAGTATAAAGGTCCCCGGTCAAAGGAGGAAATTGAATTTTTTTGCCGAATAATGTAAGTAGGTAATTTAATTTTAAATCTTTAGAAGTAAAAACATTATGAACTACATCAGCAAAATTTTCATAAGAATTTTAAATACATTCGAAGACCAGAAGTACGTACCATAGTCCCTCCCACTGCCGGCTACACACTCAGCCAATTTATATCGTGAGAGGGCAATTACCAACGCTTCACGTCATTTGATATCTGAAAGTTATTTGGGAAAATTATTTCGTTGAGAGCTTCGCCTTCTGCTAAATAATTAACAGAATACACACGTACGATGTGACTATTTTTTGCGAGTATTGTTGGTAGGGGATAATAAAATACAGTACCACAGTTAAATGCTTGGTCACTGATTATCTATGCTATCATGCTATCGCCAACGATGTTTCTTCTGCATATCAATGATATGTTGCAAACCCTTAACATTCATTGCCATGAAGATGACAGCACTGGTGATGCTCTTTACACCGGCCGAGCCAATATTTCTCGGGAAAACGTCTCCGAGTGCCGGGACAAACTTGTGTCTGAAGTCGAGTCTTTGCTGAACAGAGTCTCGGATTGGGGGCGACTAAATCTAGTCCAGTTTATTCCCCAGAAGACACAAGTTTGCGCGTTAACCGCTAAAAAGAACCCCTGTGTCGCATCTCCTCAGTTTCAAGGCACTCCCCTTGTTACCTCAGCTAGTATCGGAATCCTCGGCGTCGACATGTCGAGTGACGTGCAGTTTCGTAGTCACTTGGAACAAAACCAAATTGGCCTCTAAAAAGCTTGGCGTGCTCAGCAGAGCGGGACAGTATTTCATGCCGGCACACCGCCTGCAACTTTACAAGGCACAGGTTCGGCCGCACATGGAATACTGATCCCATCTCTGGGCTGGGGCTCACCAGTACCAGCTCCTTCCACTTGACCGCATCCAGCGCAGAGCGGCTCGAATCGTCGACGACCGAGTGCTCTCCGATCGGCTCGATTCACTGGCACTGCGAAGAGATGTTGCATCTCTTTGCATTTTCTTTCGCATTTACCATGGAGAGTGCTCTGAGGAATTGTTCGGATTAATCCCAGCCGCCAAATTTCGTGAACGCACTACGCGGCAAACGTCCCGATACCATACACACCATCTGGATACTTGGCGGTCCACCACTGTACGTTTCAAGAGGAGTTTTCTTCCGCGTACAACCTCTCTGTGGAATAGTTTACCGATACGACCTGGGGACCTTCAAGAAAAGAGCTTACTCCTTTCTAAAGGGCCGGCAACGCACCTACATATCCCCTGGTGTTGCGGTTGATCATGGGCGGCGGTAGTCACTTAATATCAGGTGAGCCGCATGCTCGTTTGCCCCCTCTTCTACTAAAAAATGTCTTATTTTTAAATATCTCAATATTATTTTCGATTCATATCACGTTGTTGAGGACTCAATTTCTTTTGTTTGAATTATTAATTTGCTCATGTTTTTTTTGTTCTTGAAATATTAAAGCATTGTAAGCGACAGTAGTCTATTGCGCTAGTTAGGTAGGTGTGTAGTA
Organism: Parnassius smintheus behrii; assembly: GCA_036936625.1. Classification (NCBI taxonomy): domain Eukaryota; kingdom Metazoa; phylum Arthropoda; class Insecta; order Lepidoptera; family Papilionidae; genus Parnassius; species Parnassius smintheus. Next base: position 4,439,708 of record JAUPFT010000027.1, on the reverse strand, counting down.
ATATCAAAAAAAATTCACATTTTATTTATGTTTCAGCGAAATTCTAAATGCATACAAGCTCTTCTAGTTACGAAGATGCAAGATTTGTCTGAATGATTGAACCCCTATGATGTTCTATCATCTTAGTAATTTTTTTACATGGATATAGAAGCAACCCTTCGTCTGAAATACCACCACTGCTGGCACCCTAATTAAAGGACATCGCGCCCGGTCTCCCTCCTATTAGCACACATTTTTCTCATGCAATTCAGTAAAATGATGGTACTTGATGACATATAAAGTTTCCTGTTAAGTCGCTACCCCGACCAAAACCTTGCAAAAGTGCGTTTTTCAGAGATTATTATCTCATTATTTATGAAAAATAAGCTACATCTAAAAGCACATTATTAATTTTCGATGTCCTATCATCATATTCCACGTCGTCTAATTTGTCTTTATAAATACATTTAAAGTCAACTTTTAAAAAATGACTAAAATTATTGATTACATGTATCTGTTGCTAAAGGCAACGCTCTAATCATTTGAGGATTACACTAATGGATAGATAATTAAAAATCTGTACTTTTCACGTTTTATTTGGTTTCTTAAGTTCTTCTTCCATATGAAACGCAGCAGCATTAAGCTGTAGTTCGCGCTAGTATTCTGTGAGAGCGTTATCCTGCCCTGGTCGAGCCGACCCGTTCATGCTACGACCACAATATAGCTGCAGTGTATCTCTTAATCTAAATGTTTCGTAATAATTATTTAGCACCGGATATTTCTTGAAAATAAGATGCATTAAAATAAATAGTAAATGACATCTAGCTACCTAATAGATATACAAGGCATGTATGGTTCTGAACACTGTGGTCATAACAACGTAATATCCGATTCTTTGTAAATGAGTATTAATAACGTAGGCCTCTCTTTCATGATGACTAACACCTATGTATATCTCTCCGGGGTAATAATTATGTCGAGCACGCACCGAAGAAAATCTCTTTTAGCACCAACCAACCTTTTGCACACATCCACATTATAAAAAAACAATTCCCCTTAAGTTTGGGCAAGACGCGCAGAACTCAAGGCGTGCTTTTCTGCACAGCCTCCAACTAAACCTGCACCACGCATAGCCCTTAATGTTTTGATAATATTACATTAAAATTAACTGTCGTCGTAGTTGTAATAAGATTATAAAGCTGATAATATGACAGTATTGTGGCGTTGTAAGAATAACCACTAGCCCACATCGTTTCCTTGGTGTCAACTACAAAATGGTAACAACTAAAAATAAAAACTGCAGCCGCCAACTCACCGGCCGATGGTGGCAACTATGGCAAGTATCCCTCCTCTGAGGCAATTTATGGGGGAGGCCCATGTTCAGCAGTGGGCTTTTGATAGGCTGTAACGCGGTTACTAACAACTGAGCGATTGTTAAAACACTCTGGCAACAATTTTAATCGTCGCGAATTTACTTTGAAATAACCTCCAAAAGCAAACACCGCAAGTGAATTTTGTTAAGTCAACAAGTCTACACTCGCAAACCATCTGTACGCGGCGAAAACGCGTCGATACTAATTGATCAGCTAATTTGCTGTCCCGCAGGTGCGCCTGTGGTCTTATGAATTACAAGTTTGTTTTTATAATTAATACAAACAGAGATTTCAGATACGGAAAACGTGATGTGCGTTAATCAAGTACTATGAGTTTGAGAACTCATTTAAAGTAGTTGGTAACATAAATAATTTTTATTTCTATTTTCGCAGTGTCCTCTAACGGGTAGCACTAAGACGAACATGGGCAAGTTGTATATAACGTATGGATAAGTTAATATGAAACATAAAAAAACAATGGGGAAATCCCAAAAAAATTTTGATGACATTTTTTCTTGCATTTACAAATATATACTATGTAAAAATAAAGCGTTTGAAAAGTTTTCTTCAGCATAACTGTTGAAGAAAGTCAGGAATTACAGATATTCCAGTTTAATCAAAATTCATATCAGACTAGGCTGTATAGTATAAGACCTTTGCCTGCCTTAATTGACAAATCGCAAAAAAAAAACAATTGCTATTAGTCAATTTAGTTTTAATTCATCCAAGATGATTTTTTCCACACTTCGATATACCAGCTTGATTTGATTAAACTTAGTAAATTATTTTATTGATATCTATATGGTGACATAAGTAGATGCTTAATAATTCCATCAACAATTTTTTCGCTCTTATTCTTTAACATCATTTTAGCACTGAGAAAATAAAAGAAATAGTTAACTACTTCTCTTCTTGTTTTCAGTAGATACTGGATCTTTTAGAAGCTAATCTATGTCCATGCAGAGATAAAAACTTTTTAATCATCCATTTCATTAGCATTATTAGTAAGGCAGTTGGTGCATTTATTTCTTAAAAAGGACTACTAGAATTTATTACGACTTTTTCTTCCAATATTTCTAAAATGAGGTAAAACTGGTAAAAATACATTACTACTATATTTACTATTATAAATTTTGGGTAGACGAGGCATGGCAGCATTCATACCGTATTTGGTACGGGTTTAGGTACACTGAAAAGCGAGGTCTTTCTCGTACGGTACTTAGGACTGCAGAACCTGATACTAATGAGGAGATTGGGGCTGTTAATGTTATTGTGAAGGATATCATGCAAAAACACATATCAAGTAATTCTCGTCTAGATTTCTGTGATAAAAGACCGTATTTAAGCCAATCCTCATTATCAGTTCCACGACGACACAAGCCGATTTTGGAGTTTAGGTTATGAGTAAACTATTATATAAATTAAAGATAAAATAAAATTAATATTCAATATATAAATCATCCACAATGAACTACATACTTTAATTGTTTTCACCAATAATTACATTTACGCGAATATTTAGAAGTCGGGGCTAAACGCTCGTGATGGAAGTAAACTTAGCTTAATTCCCACCGGCACCAATGAAGTTTTAATAGCGATGACGTGCTAGGTGACGAAACATGCATGTTTAAAATAAAATATTGTAAGCGCATGTCTTCTCAATCATTATTATTATGTGGGGTATCTATATAGTTTTCCCATCCGGTTGGGTTCTATAAATATATAAATACAAATTAAATACAAAATACAAATTAAAATGAAAAGATAAATATACATAAATATCAATAAAATAAAATAAGTAAAAAATACATAAATAAATAAAAGCCCAACCAGATGGAAGCTCTCGGCAGGGAGACCAAACGGCCGAGGGTTAGGAGGAAAGGGAAAGAAAGCGGCGGACGATTCGGGCGGTATCGAGGAGCACCGCCTTCTGCATTTGAGCCCGGAGCGGTCCGCCACGTAGACCCAGCCGCCTCAGATGACCCGAGAGGCTTACTGGGATTAGATTAGAGATGATTACAGGAATTATTTCCGCCGGCATACCACCCAACTTGTCGGTCACCTCGTGAGCTAGATACAGATATTTTGTTCGTTTATCTATTTCGGCTTTCACGAGGTTCTCGTCATACGGAATGGTAATGTTGACCAAAAATATCCTTGTCCACGAGACCGTATTTCAGAGCGAGCTCCTGGTGTAGAATTCTGGCTACTAGGTTATGCCTGTTCAAGTACTCAGAGTTAGAAAGCGCCGAACAACCGGAGATGACATGCCTAAGTGACTCCCCGGGATGGCGACAAGCTCGACAGACGTCAACAGTGCCATCCTTTAGGATGTATCTCCGATAGTTGTTGGTCTCGATAATCTGATAATACAGAATACCGGCGTGAAGTGGAAGCTCTGCTTCCGCGTTTCGTCTGGTGACTGCAGGTGGCCGGGGGCCCAAATCCCCCACCCCCCCATCAACATGGTAGCGGAATTAAATAATAATAGACTACCCCAGGAGGGTACCATAATTCCGCCTCTAGGTCCTTCAAAAGAGTCATTGCCAAGGCAAAGTCAGAGCACATAGGCAGAATTGGCGAGAAACTAGTTCGCCTTCCTTCTAGAACCCGTGCATTCTGGTCTCTCGCCAAGGCTGTCCAGGGGAATTTCTGTCAGCCATCTCTTCCATCTCTGCACAGGGAGAACGACTCACTGGCCCATACTGCAAAGGAGAAAGCCGATCTTCTAGGCTCTTTCTTTGCGTCTACCTCGACTCTCGATGACGGGGGGAGTACGCCGCCGACCATCCCACGGTGTGAGTGCTCCATGCCGGAAGTGCAGTTCACACAGCGCTCGGTTCGCAAAGCACTCCTCTCCCTGGACAAGTCGAGTGGGCCTGACGGAATCCCCCCAATTGTGCTGAGGACGTGTGCTCCAGAGTTGGCACCGGTTTTAACGCGTCTTTTCCGGTACTCCTACTCCCTAGGCGTAGTCCCAAAATCATGGAAGACGGCTTTCGTCCACCCGATCCCTAAAAAAGGCGACCGCTCAGACCCGTCCAACTACCGGCCAATCGCCATCACCTCCTTGTTCTCCAAAACAATGGAGTCCATTGTAAACTGCCAGCTCATGGGGTACCTTGAGGATCACCAGCTGATTAGTGACCACCAATACGGTTTTCGCCGTGGTCGGTCAGCTGGTGATCTTCTGGTCGACCTCACTCACAGATGGACGGAGGCAGTAGAGTTCAAGGGGGAGGCATTAGCCGTTAGTTTGGACATTGCGAAGGCTTTCGATCGGGTTTGGCACAAAGCGCTTCTTTCGAAGCTCCCTTCCTATGGGCTTCCCGAGAAATTGTGCGATTGGATCACCCGCTTTCTTGCTAATCGGAGCATCAAGGTCGTTGTAGACGGTGCAAGCTCCGATTGCAAGCCTATTAATGCTGGTGTTCCACAGGGCTGCGTGCTATCGCCAACGCTGTTTCTTCTGCATATCAATGATATGATGCATACCCGTAACATTCATTGCTATGCGGATGACAGTACTGGTGATGCTCTTTACACCGGCCGAGCCAATAGTTCTCGGGAAAACGTCTCCGAGTGCCGGGACAAACTTGTGTCTGAAGTCGAGTCTTTGCTGAACAGAGTCTCAGATTGGGGACGACTAAATCTAGTCCAGTTTAACCCCCAGAAGACACAAGTTTGCGCGTTAACCGCTAAAAGGAACCCCTTTGTCGTATCCCCTCAGTTTCAAGGCACTCCCCTTGTTGCCTCAGCCAGTATTGGAATCCTCGGCGTCGACATATCGAGTGACGTGCAGTTTCGTGGTCACTTGGAAGGGAAGGCCAAATTGGCCTCTAAAAAGCTTGGCGTGCTCAGCAGAGCGGGACAGTATTTCATACCGGCACACCGCCTGCAACTTTACAAGGCGCAGGTTCGGCCGCACATACTGTTCCCATCTCTGGGCTGGGGCTCCCCAGTACCAGCTCCTTCCACTTGACCGCATCCAGCGCAGAGTGGCTCGAATCGTCGACGACCGAGTGCTTTCCGATCGGCTCGATTCACTGGCGCTGCGAAGAGATGTTGCATCTCTTTGCGTATTTTATCGCATCTATCACGGGGAGTGCTCTGAGAAATTGTTCGGATTAATCACAGCCGCCAAATTTCGTGAACGCACTACACGGCAAACGTCTCGATACCGTCCACACCATCAGGATGCTCGGCGGTCCACCACTGTACGTTTCACAAGGAGTTTTCTTCCACGTACAACCTCTCTGTGGAATAGTTTACCACCGGCGATTTTTCCGGATCGATACGACCTGGGAACCTTCAAGAAAAGAGCTTACTCCTTTCTAAAGGGCCGACAACGCACCCGCAATTCTCCTGGTGTTGCGGTTGATCATGGGCGGCGGTAGTCACTTAACATCAGGTGAGCCGCATGCTCGTTTGCCCCCTCTTCTATAAAAAAAAATCTGATTATAATTTTTTTATTACTATTATTTATTCATTCATTACAGCATGTCAAAAGTGCACTGCTGACATTAGCTTACCTCGTAGAGAGGCTATTTACCGTAGTTCTGTGCTTCACGGGTCCGTTAGCAACCTCAGTTATTTATAACGTTATGTTGGTATCATGAGGATGCTGCTGTCCATCTGTTTCAATATTCCTCTGGCATCTCTTACGACACTCACGGAACGCTATGGGGCAGTGGATTCTCTAACGCCAACGCTACAAATGCTTCCCACTTCTGGACGTCGGTATAATGTGAAATTTTATACCGATTACAATTTCATATTAAGACCTGTAACTACAGTTGGCATAGTACCTATTTAACTGAATTGTGCTCAGTGTTGATCTGGCCGGCACTGTTGTATCACGTCGCGTTATACCACTTTAACTGATGTAAGTGTAGTGTAATAGAAATAAAAAAGTTCCTGTAAAAAACTTACTTATGAGACCTCCTTAATTAGCATGTTAATGATTTGGCAAAACTCCCTTCATCTAACTTTAATAACTCACATATTATGGTAATTAATGTATTTATCTAGGTATTTATTTATATACCATTTTATATTGTTAATGTTATTGTTTTCACCAAACCATTACATTACATACATAGTGACTGCTTGCAAGAAAGTAATAAAAACCTATGTTTTCATTGTTTTTTGCAATCAATATAGTAAAAGCACTCAAGCATTGGTTACTCACTGAGACACAAATCTGTAAGAATAAACTAAAAACTAATATTATAAGTAGAAAATTGGATTTGTAAAAAATAAGCTCCAAAAACTTTCTTTTTAATGAGAGGAAGCCTGTGTCCTACAGCGGTGCTTGTAAATTATTGCCCTCAATCAATGGCCTTCGCGTTTATTGCACACGATGTAAGCACTATGGCTGGTGACACTTCTTTTGGTTATTTTTAAGACCGATCTGGGAGGTGACGGAGCGTCTCCATCTAATGCAGACCTGTGTCACATATACTACATTGTATTTCAGCTTTCATGGTTTTTTCGCCTTTTTAGTCTGTCGAAACAAGCTCTGTCGTATAGTTTTTAAACATCTCCGTAGGTTCTCCACTGTACACTGTCCTCCGTCAGCTTCTCCCAGAAACCATGCTCGGTGTTGAATGAAGTCAAGTCATGTTTGATGCAGTCTTTGTCTAAGATTGAATTCGGCTTAACATGATAATTTCTTTTAATTAAATTTAATCAGTTATGCACAAAACGAACTGATTAAAAGGGTTACTAAAATATTATTCTTAATATACTTAAATCATATCTGAAACCGAAATTTCTCTTTAAATTGTTAAAATGTTATAGAAAATGTTTAAACAGAAAGTTAAAGGGTTGGAATAGTTTGTGGTTTTCCCTGCATGTAACAAGTTTAAAATTTCCCTAATAAAGTTTTGTTTAGAACAGGGCCACAACACATTTGTTACAAAGTCGTTATAATATAATATGTATAAAAATAACTATTGGTGGCATCCTAGTGGTCGAAATTTGACCGCAATTTATAAAATATATATATTTCTATTTTTAACAATCGTTATTTCACTTTCAACTGCACATTAAAATACGAATATCTAATATAAAAACATTAAATGAGCGCCATTTGTCTTGACACACCCTTCACAGACTCTTGAAAAATGAAAATGTAATTAAAACACGATTATAATGCCAATAACGCCAATTCTTTAGAAAATACAACAGGAGATCCCAACCACGATCTCGGAAATACATCAGTAAAGCGTCAACTGTTAAAACAGTAAAACTGCGAGAGATGCCACTGACCTCTACGTATACAAGTACGCTGGACTGGCTATACCATACAAAATGACTGTGCCAATTTGAAGCGCCGCTAAAGGTGTCTTGGAAAATAAAATTGACATAATATGCCAAAGTCTGTTATCTTATTTATATTGTCTTATTTAATCTAAGTCCGTAAGTCCGTATTTTGAACTTTTAAACTAAAAAACTAAAGTATTTTCTGTTATTTGATTGTGTATAATATTAGTTACATAATAAGAATTATTTTTATTAATAATGAGAGTGTGCGTAATCTGTAAAACTCGTTACCGAAAGGGAAGTGGTATAACATTTCACAAGTAAGTGAATTTGCAGCAAATATTAAACACATTAAAACTATTTGATAATATAAGCACAGTATAATAAAAACATATGGATTTATAGACTGTGATATAAGTACTTAAAAATTTGTTACTAATCTTAATATCATTTATACCACCATGTTTGGGTGTATATTACTGAGTTTTGATTTACAATAAAATTCAATAGGGTTGTCGAGTTCCTTGTCTATAATACTTATCGATGTTCTTTCCTACCAATATCTGTTAACAAAGAAAGTCGCCAACAACAGATGATTATCAAATGTTTATTAATTAACAGGTTTCCAACTGAACCTAGACTAAAATTATGGCTTAAAAACATAAATATTGTGAATTGGCGTCCGAAACAAAATGATCATATTTGTTCCAAACATTTCACAGACGACTTTGAAATGTCTAAAGTGGTGCAGTTCTCATGTCTAATAAAAATTAGATATGAGAACTGCACCACTTTGAAAAAGTGCAGTATACCGACAATATTTTCTGGTAGTACCAGTACCAGTAAGTATAAAAGTATTAGATTATTATTTAGAATGTTTTTATTTCTTCTTTCCTAATTTTCCACCAAACTCAAGGGCCACAGCCAAGTGGCGAAAGGTCGCCTGATGATGTCGAGCCACGTTGGATGTGTGTTAGTGGGCTGCGGCTAGAAGAGATTCCTCTCCCTGTACCGCTGTAGTTGAGGTAGAGTAGTAAAGGAAGAGGAGTGTAGTATGGCGATTGACGATGCGCCACTCGACTATCTTTCGTGACTTTGGTGAGGCTGCACCACTTGATGCTTCCAAGTGCTCGTTTTTCCCTAGTTCCATTCACATATCGGGCTTGGGGAGTCCGTAGTGCAGGTGGAGTTAGAGGCCGCGAAGGACAGTGTGACTTGTGTTTCTTATCTGAAAATGAAAACGAGGAGGAGAAGTCAGCAACTAAGGAGGGGCTTCCATTAGGCGGCTGGCGCTAGAGGGGCCGCGGATGTGCCTGAAAGCGTTTCCGTGGCCCTGCCAATTTGCGGCGGAGGTAGAACACCATGGGATTTTAGGAAGTTCGATCTAGAGATTAAATTCTCTCTCAATTGCAGTCATGTAATAGTATGAGTACATATTTGTGCTATTTGCTGTAGAGACTATTGGTCCGTAGGGTGCACGTGCGGTGTAGTTCCTAAAAACTTGTATCTGCGACTGATCATCGCTGCTGGTAATAAGAAGTTGTTTAGTTTGTTGTTTCCCGCTTGAAGGCTAAGTATAGCCATTCAGAGAGGACACGTAGCCAGCATTCTTGGGACGATACCACGGAAAGTTAATTTAGTTAAGTTTATTATTTAATTAAGTTAATATTGTAATTTTAATTTCGAAAAGGACGTTGTAAATAACTGATAACAATGTAGTTCAAAGTTTTATTTTAAATATCATCTTGCTACCTCGTACCGGCGCATTGCTGCCGTAGAAGAAATAATTGTGGAAATATCGTTAAAAATGTGACAGTTATACCGTATAATTAGGAATGATAATACAATCATTGAAATAGAATGATATATAACTTTCTATATTTTTCAAATAAATAGTCAGCATAATACGCACGCCACCTAGTGTCAGTTAATTGTACCATGCGTATAACCTTCGCACAATTGCAACCGATAATTTGACTAATTTTTACCGCAATCTGATGAACGGAATGGCATCGTAGAAAGTACGAACAAACATAAATTTTTATATAGTAGAAAATATTTTACTGTCTGTAGACAGACCTGTAGTTGATTAGAATAAGCGTTATTATAACAGCTGATTTGTTTTTCTTTATAATACTAGAACTAAATGAACGGTTGATAATAAATTATTTTATAAACTATGTTTTTTATTTTTATTTTGTGTAGGTAGTTTAATCTTAATAATTTTTTAGTTAAATGGTCTAAGCGCTACGATGGCTATCCGAGTATAGAACCAGAGTACAAAACTAATCCGACTGTAGAGATGTGTAAGACAGAGTGACGTAATATCCCCGAAATACTTTACATAAAGCATTTCATTGGGGGTATTGGAAGACGTCTTGAAGCTACTGGACTGGAAAGGATACGGTATTAACGTCAATGGCGTGTACGTCACTCACCTTCGATTTGTCGACAATATAGTCCATATGGCAGAATCGCTGGAGGACCTACACACTATGTTCAATGACCTCAATAGTGTCTCCCAACGGATAGGTCTTAAGATGAACACGGACAAAACAAAAGTCATGTGAAATGTCCATGTCACACCTATGCCGGTGGTTTTGGGAGCACATAGCTGAAGTTTTTGACGAGTATTTTTACTAAGGACAAATAGTCCGACTAGGTAAGTTCAACCTCGACCGACAGGTCAATTGACGGATTCAACTCGGCTGGGCAGCGTTCGGGAGATTACAACACATCTTCTCGTCAGGAATACCTCAAAACTAGATTGTACAACAAGTCCGTGTTGCCAGTGATGACCTATGGATCTGAGACGAGGTCTTTCACAGCTGGCCGTATAAGGAAGCTTGAAGTCGCTCAGCGAGCTATGAAGAGGGCTATGTTCAGGGGTTCAAACTTACGAATGAGGATATCTGCAGCAGAACCAGAGTGACCGACATCGACCAATGGATAAGATCGAACCAATGGTAAGCTGAAGTGGCAATTGACCGGCCATATAGCTCGAAGAACCGAATACCGATTGGGAAAATAAGATCTCGAGTGGCAGCCCCGTACCAGCAGGTGAAGTGTAGGACGTTCCCCCACTAGATGGAGTCAAAACCTGGTAAGACATGCAGGAAGTCGATGGATGCAGGTAGCTCAGGACCGTGTTTTGTGGCATTCTTTGGGGGAGGCCTATGTTAAGCAGTGGACTTGTGAAGGTTTTTAATGTTGATGAATGATAATGGCATTATATTAATATGATACATAAATAGAATGGACGTTATGGGTAGAGTCCATCTATCCATAGAGTCCATTCTATTTATTTAGGTATAGGTAGGGTATAGAATTTTTATCGATATAATTTGGTACACTGTCTTATCCCTATTATTAGTTCCGTGGACGTGCATTTCTGCTGTCAGCGCCAAAATGGCGGAAATCAAATCGCTTCATCATGTCACGGTGTATAGCCAATCCAGCGTACTTGTATATATAGAGGTCAGTGGTATATGCTCAACCTGCTCTCCCGCTCACGCAAATAATCATTATCAGTAATAAGACAGCGCAACGCATCACACATTATTACAGAGCAATTACAGTTCGAACACATCGCAACACGTCCCAGCCACAATCACACACCGGTGCAACGTGAGGGACGCAATCACATGACAACACCACACATCCCAGCGCAACACAAGGCAGCCCCTGCAGCACCGTCCTCTTTGCCTGCACCAGAAGAACCTCCACAACGGACAGCACCACGATACTATCTGGACTGCACTGGTAGAATGACTTCACTCGTAGAATGACTTCATCGGAACCCTCGCACTCCCTCGCACGGCGCCTACAGTGAGAACTTTATACAGCCCAAACTGGATGGGGGTTTCTCGATATACCCTAAATTCCATTTCACCTCCATCAGTACGACGCTCGGCCAGAGTGACGCAACCTCCAGCTCACTTTCGATCTAACCGGCATTTCATAGACGCACCGACAAATATTTTAATTTTCACAAAATTAAGTAGTAATTATTAATTTATTTATTCATTTATTATTATATCATTATAAAATTTCTTGCGGCATTTTCTACTCTGTGCGACTGTCTGATCACAGACTACTCAGTTTTTGACATTGGCCTCGGATTTATAATATAAATATGCTTTAACTCAATAGAAGTCTTTGGCAGTATGAACGCAAGGAAAGAATTTAATTTAATGTATTTGTAAAACATACAAGTATTATATTAGCTTTGTGTACTCCTTTTCCATACAAACTTCAACTATGCCGAATCCCACTCTCTTCTGTGCGCGCCTGTATGCTTAAAAGGGGTACAAAGTTTGACTTAACCATTTTCACGCATTTCTATACTTGTAGAAAAGCATCTTAGTTTTCAGGTTTTGAGGTATACCTGACGAGAAGATGCGTCGTAATTTCCCGAACGCTGCCCAGCCGAGTTGAATCCGTCGATTGACCTCTCGTTAGAAGTTGGACTTACTAGTCGGACTATTTGTCTTAGGTAAACGTACTTGTCAACAACTTCGAGCGTAGTGCTGTGTTGCCAGTGATGACCTACGGAACCGAGACGTGGTCCTTCACTGCTTGCCGTATGAGGACGCTTAAAGTCGCTCAGCAAGCTATGGAGAGGGCTATGCTCAGAGTTTTTCTGCCTGATAAACTTAGAAATGAGGATATCCGCAGTAGAACCAGAGTGACCGACATAGCCCAACGGATTAGTAAGCTGAAGTGGCAATGGGCCGGCCATATAGCTCGAAGAACCGATAACCGATGGGGGGAAAAGGTTCTCGAGTGGCAGCCTCGTACCGGTAGATGAAGTGTAGGGTGACCCCCCACTAGATGGAGTTTTGACCTGGTAAGACATGCAGGAAGTCGATGGATGCAGGTGGCTCAGGACCGTGCTTTGTGGCATACCTTGGGGGAGGCCTATGTTTAGCAGTGGACTTGTGAAGGACTGTAATGATGATGATGATGATGATGAGATAAGCATCTCTCCTCATCTATCATCTATCATCTATCATCTAGAAAACATACTCTCCGCTCTTATTTGAGCGATAAAAATATACTCTACCCAGCCAATACGGCTATAGGAGGGCATTATCATTTCAAATTCAGTAATATTTAACAAAACAACATTTAAATACAATTTCTGCAATGTACAAAAGAATTGTAACTATAATTAGAAAGTTAATCCATGCAATCGGAAATTTGCACGCTATATTCATAAAAGAATTATCAAGAGCGAGGCGTAAATGGCAGACTCAATATGCAAATTCTCAATATATAAAATATCAAACCATTACCCCATCTTATCCTGTGAGTATCGGATCATATTTTAGAGCACGTGCTAAGCAGCAAACATTTTACATGACAATAATTGCTGTTTTGCTTTTGTAATCAACACGTACAAAACGTGTTTAGATTGTTTGCTGAAACACAAATAAATGGTTTTCATTCTTGATATAAATTCATTTTGTGTTCTATTCAGTATATTTCGGTAGCTCTGGAGATAAGCACTCAAGTGCAGCTAAACCCGGCAAATAGCAAACATCGTGTCGGAAAGCAAAAACCTGCAATTTTTTAAAAATTAAAACAACACGGAAGAGCGGGGCGGACTCTTCCCGTCTCTAAACCATTTCAGGAATGAGAGAAGACTGAGCCATACGATGTACTTTGTTGCCATTTTTAAATTTAATTAATTATCATACTACTTTTTATATCATCGCCATAAATTACGCTACTAGGCTTGTAGGTAAACTGGAAAAGACACTGCAGTCATAAATTTTAACGTCTAATGTTATAACTTCGTAAGTACTTTGCGCTAGTTGGAATGTTTTTGTTGATAAACTGTTGTCTTAACCGAAATTCCGGTTTTCTTGTGACAAAATATTTTTAATATTATTTTCTTATTGAAAATTTTAATTTAAATTTGAGCCGTGCTAGTTCAGGAGCCAAGTACTGTAAGCGCTTGCAGCAAATATAAAAATACTTGAGCAAAACGGGATCGATCCCTACCGACACTGATGAATTTTTGCTTGATAGTGAAGAAAAACATTGTGATAGACCTACATATCAGAAGAATAAAATATGTTAAGGGAATATTATTGCGGCAATATGCGTAATTTGCTCTAATATTATAATTATTAGGGCTCTTTATAGCGTATAGTAACTTATTTCAAATTTCACTTTAAACTGATGGTAGCTATGGTTAACTCGGACATTAGGGCGTCGAACACCACAGTGGGGGGCCATTGTGATCATAGGTGCTGTAAAGTACTTAAAAATCGCAAATTTAAAATATAACTTATTATACCTGATAAAATCCGTACAACTTACTTTTATTTAATTGCTCCATACCCTCCTCAGAAAGCCCTATCGAGCTAGCAGTGAAAAGTCAACAGAAACCATTGAAAGCAACTAAATTTGTAGCTAAATAGTTGCTAAATAGTTGCTTAGTAATCATGTAAATTCGAAAAGCACGAACACTGGTAGTTAGCTACGGGTTGTTAGATTCTCTAATTTTTCCTTACACTGAAAGTTAAAAAAACAATGAAGATGTTCTTTTTAAAACTAACTATGATTTCCATATATTTTCCTTGGACCTTAAGAAATGCTTAAAGTAGCTCTGTCTCTCTCTTTTCACTAAATGTGAATAGAAAGAGACAACTATAGAGTTGATTACAACTCTAAAAAACGATAATCAACTACTATAATTAAGGCCAATCAACTACTATAATCAAATACATAAAAAGAACTTGCTAAGTTACCTTGAATGTTCACTCATCGCTAATTTAAAATGTTCACTTGACTGGTTTTTAAATAGAGGACAAGTTTAAATGAGAAAAGTTATCCAGATGACATTTACAAAAAAAAGTGACTTTCCGCCTGAACTCCTTTAGTTTCCTGGAGCATACATCTTTTTGCATTAATGAACCTATTTTTTGTGCTTTTAATTAATGCAATAGGTTGTAATATTATAAATTAAATATCTGTATAAATATAATTGAACATACTTTATATTTACACATAATTTACAATTAAAAATATATGTAACCCGGGAATGGACTGCGCTTTCACAGATTACCTACGTGAAATCGCAGCTTAATGCTGTTGTGTTTCGTGTGATGGCTGTAGAGAACTGAAGAAAAGGGCTTACTCCTTTCTAAAGAGCCGGCAACGCACCTGCAATTCCCCTGGTGTTGCGGTTGTTCACGGGCTACGGAAGTCACTTAACATCAGAGAAACCGTATGCTCGTTTGCCTCCTCTTCTATAAAAAAAAGAAACTTTTACTGGAAACGAGGTATCCATCGTAGTCCCCAGGGGTGACAAACGCATCTGCATTTTATTTTTATTGGAAGTTAGATATATATGTCTATGAGTCACAGCATCCACTTGTCCTGTGGACTGTGTGTTCGTATGTCACGCTTTATCTTAAAAAATACAGTATCACTCTACAAGAAAAGCTTTGCATCTATTATCTATTAACGTGGCGCGGAAAAGACCATTTACTTGTATTTTATCAATCTTTATTATTTACTAGCGAACCGCCCGGCTGCACCTGGATAGGATCTAACGTGGCGCGGCAAAGACCATTTACTTGTATTTTATCAATTTTTATTATTTACTAGCGAACCGCCCGGCTGCACCTGGATAGGATCTAACGTGGCGCGGCAAAGACCATTTACTTGTATTTTATCAATTTTTATTATTTACTAGCGAACCGCCCGGCTGCGCCTGCGTAGGATCTATTAACGTTGCGCGGCTAAGACCATTTACTTGTATTTTATCAATTTATATTATTTACTAGCGAACCGCCCGGATGCGCCTGGGTAGGATCTATTAACGTGGCGAGGCAAAGACCATTTACCTGTATTTTATCAATTTATATTATTTACTAGCGAACCGCCCGGCTGCGCCTGGGTAGGATCTATTAACGTGGCGCGGCAAAGACCATTTACTTGTATTTTATCAATCTTTATTATTTACTAGCGAACCGCCTGGCTGCACCTGGGTAGGATCTATTAACGTGGCGCGGCAAAGACCATTTACTTGTATTTTATCAATCTTTATTATTTACTAGCGAACCGCCCGGCTGCACCTGGATAGGATCTAACGTGGCGCGGCAAAGACCATTTACTTGTATTTTATCAATTTTTATTATTTACTAGCGAACCGCCCGGCTGCGCCTGGGTAGGATCTATTAACGTGGCGAGGCAAAGACCATTTACCTGTATTTTATCAATTTATATTATTTACTAGCGAACCGCCCGGCTGCGCCTGGGTAGGATCTATTAACGTGGCGCGGCAAAGACCATTTACTTGTATTTTATCAATCTTTATTATTTACTAGCGAACCGCCTGGCTGCACCTGGGTAGGATCTATTAACGTGGCGCGGCAAAGACCATTTACTTGTATTTTATCAATCTTTATTATTTACTAGCGAACCGCCTGGCTGCACCTGGGTAGGATCTATTAACGTGGCGCGGCAAAGACCATTTACTTGTATTTTATCAATCTTTATTATTTACTAGCGCACCGCCCGGCTGCACCTGGATAGGATCTAACGTGGCGCGGCAAAGACCATTTACTTGTATTTTATCAATTTTTATTATTTACTAGCGAACCGCCCGGCTGCGCATGCGTAGGATTTATTAACGTGGCGCGACTAAGACCATTTACTTGTATTTTATCAATTTATATTATTTACTAGCGAACCGCCCGGATGCGCCTGGGTAGGATCTATTAACGTGGCGAGGCAAAGACCATTTACCTGTATTTTATCAATTTATATTATTTACCAGCGAACCGCCCGGCTGCGCCTGGGTAGGATCTATTAACGTGGCGCGGCAAAGACCATTTACTTGTATTTTATCAATCTTTATTATTTACTAGCGAACCGCCTGGCTGCACCTGGGTAGGATCTACTAACGTGGCGCGGCAAAGACCATTTACTTGTATTTTATCAATCTTCATTATTTACTAGCGAACCGCCCGGCTGCACCTGGATAGGATCTAACGTGGCGCGGCAAAGACCATTTACTTGTATTTTATCAATTTTTATTATTTACTAGCGAACTGCCCGGCTGCGCCTGCGTAGGATTTATTAACGTGGCGCGGCTAAGACCATTTACTTGTATTTTATCAATTTATATTATTTACTAGCGAACCGCCCGGATGCGCCTGGGTAGGATCTATTAACGTGGCGAGGCAAAGACCATTTACCTGTATTTTATCAATTTATATTATTTACTAGCGAACCGCCCGGCTGCGCCTGGGTAGGATCTATTAACGTGGCGCGGCAAAGACCATTTACTTGTATTTTATCAATCTTTATTATTTACTAGCGAACCGCCTGGCTGCACCTGGGTAGGATCTATTAACGTGGCGCGGCAAAGACCATTTACCTGTATTTTATCAATTTATATTATTTACTAGCGAACCGCCCGGCTGCGCCTGGGTAGGATCTATTAACGTGGCGCGGCAAAGACCATTTACTTGTATTTTATCAATCTTTATTATTTACTAGCGAACCGCCCGGCTGCATCTGGATAGGATCTAACGTGGCGCGGCAAAGACCATTTACTTGTATTTTATCAATTTTTATTATTTACTAGCGAACCGCCTGGCTGCGCCTGCGTAGGATCTATTAACGTGGCGCGGCTAAGACCATTTACTTGTATTTTATCAATTTATATTATTTACTAGCGAACCGCCCGGATGCGCCTGGGTAGGATCTATTAACGTGGCGAGGCAAAGACCATTTACCTGTATTTTATCAATTTATATTATTTACTAGCGAACCGCCCGGCTGCGCCTGGGTAGGATCTATTAACGTGGCGCGGCAAAGACCATTTACTTGTATTTTATCAATCTTTATTATTTACTA
Organism: Parnassius smintheus behrii; assembly: GCA_036936625.1. Classification (NCBI taxonomy): domain Eukaryota; kingdom Metazoa; phylum Arthropoda; class Insecta; order Lepidoptera; family Papilionidae; genus Parnassius; species Parnassius smintheus. Next base: position 4,422,207 of record JAUPFT010000027.1, on the reverse strand, counting down.
GCGAACCGCCCGGCTGCATCTGGATAGGATCTAACGTGGCGCGGCAAAGACCATTTACTTGTATTTTATCAATTTTTATTATTTACTAGCGAACCGCCCGGATGCGCCTGGGTAGGATCTATTAACGTGGCGAGGCAAAGACCATTTACCTGTATTTTATCAATTTATATTATTTACTAGCGAACCGCCCGGATGCGCCTGTGTAGGATCTATTAACGTGGCGAGGCAAAGACCATTTACCTGTATTTTATCAATTTATATTATTTACTAGCGAACCGCCCGGCTGCGCCTGGGTAGGATCTATTAACGTGGCGCGGCAAAGACCATTTACTTGTATTTTATCAATCTTTATTATTTACTAGCGAACCGCCCGGCTGCACCTGGATAGGATCTAACGTGGCGCGGCAAAGACCATTTACTTGTATTTTATCAATTTTTATTATTTACTAGCGAACCGCCCGGCTGCGCCTGGGTAGGATCTATTAACGTGGCGCGCCAAAGACCATTTACCTGTATTTTATCAATTTTTATTATTTACTAGCGAACCGCCCGGCTGCGCCTGGGTAGGATCTATTAACGTGGCGCGCCAAAGACCATTTACCTGTATTTTATCAATTTTTATTATTTACTAGCGAACCGCCCGGCTGCGCCTGGGTAGGATCTATTAACGTGGCGCGGCAAAGACCATTTACTTGTATTTTATCAATTTTTATTATTTACTAGCGAACCGCCCGGCTGCGCCCGGGTAGGATCTATTAACGTGGCGCGGCAAAGACCATTTACTTGTATTTTATCAATCTTTATTATTTACTAGCGAACCGCCCGGCTGCACCTGGATAGGATCTAACGTGGCGCGGCAAAGACCATTTACTTGTATTTTATCAATTTTTATTATTTACTAGCGAACCGCCCGGCTGCGCCTGGGTAGGATCTATTAACGTGGCGCGCCAAAGACCATTTACCTGTATTTTATCAATTTTTATTATTTACTAGCGAACCGCCCGGCTGCGCCTGGGTAGGATCTATTAACGTGGCGCGCCAAAGACCATTTACCTGTATTTTATCAATTTTTATTATTTACTAGCGAACCGCCCGGATGCGCCTGTGTAGGATCTATTAACGTGGCGAGGCAAAGACCATTTACCTGTATTTTATCAATTTATATTATTTACTAGCGAACCGCCCGGCTGCGCCTGGGTAGGATCTATTAACGTGGCGCGGCAAAGACCATTTACTTGTATTTTATCAATCTTTATTATTTACTAGCGAACCGCCCGGCTGCGCCTGGGTAGGATCTATTAACGTGGCGCTGCAAAGACTATTTACCTGTATTTTATCAATTTTTATTATTTACTAGCGAACCGCCCGGCTGCGCCTGGGTAGGATCTATTAATGTGGCGCGCCAAAGACCATTTACCTGTATTTTATCAATTTTTATTATTTACTAGCGAACCGCCCGGCTGCGCCTGGGTAGGATCTATTAACGTGGCGCGGCCAAGACCATTTACTTGTATTTTATCAATCTTTATTATTTACTAGCGAACCGCCCGGCTGCACCTGGATAGGATCTAACGTGGCGCGGCAAAGACCATTTACTTGTATTTTATCAATTTTTATTATTTACTAGCGAACAGCCCGGCTGCGCCTGCGTAGGATTTATTAACGTGGCGCGGCTAAGACCATTTACTTGTATTTTATCAATTTATATTATTTACTAGCGAACCGCCCGGATGCGCCTGGGTAGGATCTATTAACGTGGCGAGGCAAAGACCATTTACCTGTATTTTATCAATTTATATTATTTACTAGCGAACCGCCCGGATGCGCCTGTGTAGGATCTATTAACGTGGCGAGGCAAAGACCATTTACCTGTATTTTATCAATTTATATTATTTACTAGCGAACCGCCTGGCTGCGCCTGCGTAGGATCTATTAACGTGGCTTGGCTAAGACCATTTACTTGTATTTTATCAATTTATATTATTTACTAGCGAACCGCCTGGCTGCACCTGGGTAGGATCTACTAACGTGGCGCGGCAAAGACCATTTACTTGTATTTTATCAATTTATATTATTTACTAGCAAACCGCCCGGCTGCGCCTGGGTAGGCTCTATTAACGTGGCGCGGCAAAGACCATTTACTTGTATTTTACCAATTTATATTATTTACTAGCGAACCGCCCGGCTGCGCCTGGGTAGGATCTATTAACGTGGCGCGGCAAAGACCATTTACTTGTATATTATCAATTTTTATTATTTACTAGCGAACCGCCCGGCTGCGCCTGGGTAGGATCTATTAACGTGGCGCGCCAAAGACCACTTACCTGTATTTTATCAATTTTTATTATTTACTAGCGAACCGCTCGGCTTCGCCTGGGTAGGATCTATTAACCTGGCGCGGCAAAGACCATTTACTTGTATTTTATCAATTTATATTATTTACTAGCAAACTGCCGGGCTGCGCCTGGGTAGGATCTATTAACATGGCGCGGCAAAGACCATTTACTTGTATAGTATCAATTTTTATTATTTACTAGCGAACCGCCCGGCTGCGCCTGGGTAGGATCTATTAACGTGGCGCGGCCAAGACCATTTACTTGTATTTTATCAATTTATATTATTTACTAGCAAACTGCCGGGCTGCGCCTGGGTAGGATCTATTAACGTGGCGCGGCAAAGACCATTTACTTGTATATTATCAATTTTTATTATTTACTAGCGAACCGCCCGGCTGCGCCTGGGTAGGATCTATTAACGTGGCGCGGCAAAGACCATTTACTTGTATATTATCAATTTTTATTATTTACTAGCGAACCGCCCGGCTTCGCCTGGGTAGGATCTATTAACGTGGCGCGGCAAAGACCATTTACTTGTATTTTATCAATTTATATTATTTACTAGCAAACTGCCGGGCTGCGCCTGGGTAGGATCTATTAACGTGGCGCGGCAAAGACCATTTACTTGTATATTATCAATTTTTATTATTTACTAGCGAACCGCCCGGCTGCGCCTGGGTAGGATCTATTAACGTGGCGCGGCCAAGACCATTTACTTGTATTTTATCAATTTTTATTATTTACTAGCGAACCGCCCGGCTGCGCCTGGGTAGGATCTATTAACGTGGCGCTGCAAAGACCATTTACCTGTATTTTATCAATTTTTATTATTTACTAGCGAACCGCCCGGCTGCGCCTGGGTAAGATCTATTAACGTGGCGCGCCAAAGACCATTTGCCTGTATTTTATCAATTTTTATTATTTACTAGCGAACCGCCCGGCTGCGCCTAGGTAGGATCTATTAACGTGGCGCGGCCAAGACCATTTACTTGTATTTTATCAATTTTTATTATTTACTAGCGAACCGCCCGGCTGCGCCTGGGTAGGATCTATTAACGTGGCGGGTCAAAGACCATTTACTTGTATTTTATCAATTTTTATTATTTACTAGCGAACCGTCCGGCTGCGCCTGGGTAGGATCTATTAACGTGGCGCGGCAAAGACCATTTACTTGTATTTTATCAATTTATAATTTTTACTAGCGAACCGCCCGGCTGCGCCTGGGTAAGAGGAGCAAAGAGCGTTTTGAATTAACAAAATTATAAATTTTCACATCTTTATTATTTGCTTTGTTTATAATCTTTTTATTCTTCGTATCAGCCCATAAACAACAGCAAAAAAAACAGTATGAAAAAATATTTTCAAGGATGCGTGGAAGACGATCAAATGGAATGGTCAGAATCGATTATCGAAAGTTAATTTACATTGAGACAGTTGTAAAATGTAGCCAGAGCCTTTGTTGTAAATATGCTTTAATAATGTGTTATGTAATGTAAATAAAAAAACGATGTTCGAATCTTAGTGTCTTGAATGTACAGCCTAGTACAGTGGTTCTTAACCGGTGGTCCTTGAACCAATTGATGAACCAGTGAATTTTTAGTTTTTATGAAGCATTATTTATTAAAAAAAAACAAGATAATAGAACAATATCATCAATTTTCAAGCTCTTAATATATCTGTAATAATATATTGTTAAGAGGTAACTTTTATTACATTTGGATGTACACTTACTCATAGCTCCAAATCGAATTATGCCGCTATTCTTTACACCAATGGCCCCGCGGGAATGAAAGTCCTCTTCAGTGATTTTACCTCTTGTCCCCCGACCCAACGGGTTTATAAATTAATGACACTTCGGCTCTGAATAAACAACATGGCTTTGAAGGCCGATTTGACGTTTTTTTTTACGTTAACAATTTATTATTTTCAGATGACAATAGAAGGCCGGAAACCTTCATTGTCACTTAAAATAGTGTTATTGTTAACGTTGACAATTTAACATTGACTGTCCCGTTGATCTAGTGGTCGTAAGTGCGACTGCCGATCGCGCGGTGCTGGTTTCGAATCCCGGGTCGTGTTAAAATCAGTTATTTGGTTCTTCTGTCAAGAAATTTTAGAAACAGCCGGGATTCAGAAATTTGGCGATGTTTCACCCCTGCATTAAAAAACACGTAAAGCCGTAGTCTTGCGCCTGCTCTCTCTGATCGTGTCGGATTACCGTCTCTACGGACTACGAGAGTGAGGCTGAGGCACACCACTCGGGCACTATGCTCATTACCTGCGCAGATGGCTGGTCTCCGTTGAGACTGCCCACCATGATTTAAATTTGGTATAGAGGACATTATCGCTAACATTACTATAAGTACATCGACATTACTGTTATAACATGCTCCAGTGGTTCAATTGTGGCGAATAGTTCTTCAGTGAAAAACTGTTCGCCACAAATTTGATTAATACGCGAAGGCCTCTTTTGGTTTTTAAGAGTCTTGTGGAGCAATGAGCTATGGCTTGGTATGCTGTTGAGAATGTAGCGGACTTCACAAATCTGTGATTTTTTCTAACTTGCAGATATTAGGTGTAACACTAAGGGGCTCGGGTTCAAATCCCGCACGTGACAAGTATTTGCATAGCTTTCCAGTAATTATAGTTTATAGTTTTGGATGCGTGTATGTAAACTGCACTCACGACAGAGGAGAAAATTATAATGTGGGGGTAACGATTAAAGAAAGTGCGACCAATAATTTCATTAGTACCGGCGAGGATTAAACCAGGGTTGCTGAAATTTACTATGAGTGCTCAGTGTTGAGCTACGATGTCTGGGCTCAGTGCACAGGACCGTACTTTGTAGCAAAACGTGTAGTTTTAGCGTTTTAATAATGATTTATGTAACGATAATTAAGTAAATAGTTACCATTACCGTTGCAGCCCATTAAAAGTCCACAACTAAACACAGGCCTCCCCCACAGATTGGCTCACAGAGGCACATATGCTGTAGTTGCCACCGTTGGCAGGCGGGTCACCAGCCGCAGCTTTTATTTTTAATTGTTATTAGGACGACGCTGCTCTCCGGAATCTCCTGATTTATTTCTCTCTGTCGCCTCTCAGGCCCCCACGTGTTGATATGGGGCAGTGGATAATTATACACCGCCACACGATCAAAAGAAAATATTTTTTAAGCTAAATAATTAAATAACATTGTAACTTAATTTTACAATAGTCCTATTTAATTTTTAAAACAAAAAAACTGATATAATATTTTGATTTACTAAATTATTTTTTTAACAAATAAAAGGTTATATTTTCAAATATTAATTAAATCAAAAATTAAATATGTTCATGTACTGTTTTATCTTTATATATATAACTCATCTGTCAGTATGTATGTGACTGAAATCCTACTAAACGGCCGGATCGATTCTGATAAAATTTTGTGCGTGATTAAGTTGATTCGACAATGGTTTAGATTTACAATTGAAGCCGGTAGGTTTTGTTTTTGTCGAGATCCAGAAATCACTTGTACAAAGCCGGACAGACCGCTAGTACTAGAATATAACCTGTCATTATTTCGCTAAACAATATTCATTTTTCAAAATTTCAAGCATATTTCGCAATAAGCTCACGCGATACATTACCCTCTGACAGTGAAATTTCATTTACGCTGTAATTCTTAAGTATGGTTTATAGCTTTTATAAGCCATGATAAATTATCGTACCATTGTTCATCACATTCAGATCATGATTTCTCATTGAACGAACGCGTTACGGTGTTAACGAGTATTAATCCGAAATACTAATACCTGGATTCATTTTTTGTAATACTGTTTCATTAAATAATAATAATAACAATAATCTTTATTTCAGACAAGAGTCCATAAATTGGTTAGTAACATAACATTATTATAGAATCGTTGTTAGATAAATTGCTTAAAAATCTAAGAAAAGAAAAAAAAAATCTTACATTTTAACAACAATATCCATAATTACTAAAACTTACTTATATTAAAAAATACATTTTATTATAATTACTTAAATTTACATTTTAATTCTTATGCATGTGAATGCGGATCCAGTGTCTTAAAAGCGGAGAGTCCCACCTATCGGCTAAGGCGGTTAAAATGCTATTAGAAGAGTCTCTAATACGAAAAAGAAGCGAGTCGCATCTCCTTCGCACTATAGCGTAAAAGTCGTCGATACGAGCTAGTCCCATCAAAATCCTAAACGCATTGTTATATTGCACGCGCAGTGCACTATACGTCCGCTGCGTGTACCCAACCCACATGCTACACGTATAAAAAGTTTGACAGAATGCTTTGAAAAGCATTATTTTAACCTGTCTAGAGGACTTGGCGAATCTGCGAGTCAGCATGTTGCAACGTACTGCCAGTGCTCTGCGTTCTCTCTCAATATCATAGTCATCGCTCATGTTTTCAGTGAGCCAGTGCCCCAGGTACTTAAACTGAGGTACTCTTTTTATAACTGACCCACACAAAATTACAGGCGGTAAGTTAGCTCCTCTCTTACTGCCCCAAAAATCATTAGCTCACTCTTTTTTGTGTTGTATACAGAATGGGTCCCACATATATGCAATAAATAAAACCATATACTTGTTATCGCCTTTGCTGACGATATACAAAAAATGAACGTAATCGGTCCAGTAATTAGGTCAAAAAGTAGAGTTTTAATTTTAAGCAAATTTGAACACTCTATAGAATTGTGTCACTAAGTCAATGATTCAATGAACTTGAATGAATCCTTGAACATTAAAAAGCGACGTTGCCACGCAGTGCAAACTATTAGTATTGCGACATATCGACAGCGGTGTCTTTTGTCGGCGTGCCACCCGCGTGCAACGTTGTCACTCTTCCAAGGGGTCAAGGTACGTTGTCTAAACAGAGTGTTCACTTTTACTGAATTTATTTTAATATTTATTTTGTTTGAAAATTTCACTTTTTATTTTACGGGTTTTAATTTAATATTTAATTTTTCTACACTTCTACGGACTAGTATTACTTGTGGTTTCATTTATTGCATATATGTGGGACCCATTCTGTATAAGCCCATGAGTACTGGCATATGATTCACAAATTTTCACTAATTTTCTCAGTGCTCTGATCGATGGGTTCAACAACACCATATCGTCCGCGTAACTTATGTTATTTATATAGACTCCGTCTATTGAACACCCAATACCAGTGCTGTTGAGCTCAGTGATCAACCCATTAATATATAAATTGAATAAGGTAGGAGAGCTTAATCCGCCCTGCCTAACCACACACTCTAAACCGTATTCATCTGACATACCTGTGCCCCATCTAACGTAATTAGTTTGATGTGAGTACCAAAATTGGAACATAGTGATAATCTCTTCAGGTATGTCAGTCTCTTCTCGCAGCTTTCGCCATAATACCATATAAGACACCAAATCGAATGCTTTGGATAAATCCAAGAAGCATGCATACACAGGGGTTCTTCTGGTCGTGTAGTACTTGACCGTTTGCTTGAGATAGAAAATTGCACTCTATGTTGATAGTTTCTGTCGAAAACCAAATTGTGCATCATGCAAGGAGATGTGTTTCTGCAGATATTTATCAAGCAGACTGTCAAGCACTTTCGCGATTACGGTAGCTAGTGATATCGGCCTGTAATTAGACACGAGTCTGCCGCGTCCCCCGTTTTATTTTTTATAATCGGTACCACCAAAGTCTTCATAAGGTTTGCTGGCAAATGCTTATGCGATAAACAAGGATTAAAAAACAATGCCAGCACTCTTGGTATATGAATACCTGCATATATGCTGCATATATCAAATGCTCAATACTGAGCCTGTCATCTCCTGGAGATTTTCCACGCTTCATATTTTAATAATAGCATCTATTTGATTTACTGTGATTCTTACACTGATCGCCGATTGCTGACATTGCCCATCTATCGATTGCGTTGAGGGGCCTAGGGGAGATTTACTTTACTTTACTTTACTTATCGTCACGCACAATCCCTAACGGGGTAGCCAGAGAGAACAGATCGCCAAGTGTCACGATCCTTACATACCTCTTTCGCTTCTTTCAGGTTCATTAACTTCTTCATACATGCACGTCTAGGTATCCCTCTTCGAGCAATTTGCTCACATGGTCTTCGAAAGTTAGTCTCGGTCTACCTCGACACCTTTTAGTATTTACTTTCGCTCTATATATTTTCTTCACCATTCGGTCTTCACTCATTCGTTCAACGTGCCCAAACCATTGGAGTACGCCCCTATCAATTTTTGTGATAAGGTCATCTTTCAATCCTGCCATATTGCGAATCTCTTCGTTTCGCTTTCGGTCGGCTATGGTAACGCCACACATTTTACGAAGAGATCGCATCTCCACTGCATTCAACTTGCTTTTATGCTTCTTCTGGCATACCCAGGTTTCGCTGCCATATAACAAAGTCGGTACCAACACTGCGTTATGTATTGCAAGGCGTGCACTCTTCACCACGCCTTGCCTTTTGACTAATGCATTCAGGGCACCATTGACTTTGTTTCCGGCAGCGACACGCCTATCCACATCTAAATCACATCTTCCATCCCGGCTGAAAGCACTCCCCAAGTATACAATTTCATTTACCTGTTCTAGACATTCCTGATTTACCCATATTTCACATTTCGTTCTCTCTTCGTCCTTTTCAAAGCCTAGGGGAGATACAACTTTAAAATAATTTTTGAAAAGATTTGCTATCTCACTCGCTCCGTTAACACCTGAGACACTAGCAGGGAGGCTCGAGCGACGATCTAAGCTACTAGTATGCTTCCAGAATTCTTTAAAATTTCCTTTAGCATGACATGACGCCATTTTATCCATTTTAATTTGCTCTACATTATCTTGACACCATTTTAACTTTGCTTTAAAATTACGTCTAGTATTACACATATTATTGTAAACATTTCCGGCGCATGGTTTACCAAACATATGCCAGATTTGAAAAGCTGCACGAGCCTCTCTGTGGGCGTCTCTAACATATCTATTCCAGACAATCACATATTTCTTATGCTTTTTATGTATATAAGTTTGTTCCGCTACCTCACTTAGAACTCCCACAATTTTACAATACATCTCATCTAATATATACTAAATAGATTCTTTTATTAATCTAAATTTACCAAAATAAGCCTCGACAAGATTTATATTTTCGATGTTTACAAAAATAGAATGCCTCAAATAGACAAAGTAAAATTGGTGGCTGCTGCAGTCTGCAGACACCTGCAGCGAACTTCAGAAAGAGAGGGCTACAGTAGTATCATCACCTCTGGGGACTAAGATGGCCTCACAGCCTGTTATTGTACTGGCCCTCTATCTCTAAACACTTCAAAACGCAACACAGCAGTGTAAGTGGTGCTATTGGCGACAAAAATAGGCAACCAACGGGGGGCACCAACTTAGACAGTTCCTTTTTAAAACGATATTTCCACAATTATTTCTCCTGCGGCTGCAACGCGCCGGGTATCCCGCATTTCTTACAAAAACAATCCTTAAAACACCATCTCGTTTCGTAATGTAGATGAATATTATCATATGATCATTGAACACATTCTTTCTTAAATTAAAGTTGTGTGTCTAATAAATGAGCTCTGCATTACACAATTTCACCAAAACCCAGAATTAAATAAAAACTTTAAATCAAAGTTGGTCACCTTTCTAAAGAGTTTCGTAGTTACGTACACTAGGAAGCTTTACTCATTTAATTTTATATCTCTATTTTTATCTAATTTAGTTTATATATATATATATATATATATATATATATATATATATATATATATATATATATATATATATATATATATATATATATATATATATATATATATATATTTATATATATATATATATATACATATATATATCATAGTCTAGTTCAGTCCGTGTATACATTAGTGGCGCGATTACAACGGCACTACATCACTGCATCACCTCCTTGCTTATTATTTATATTAAGTACAATTGCCAGGCGTCCTTAATGCTAGCGGTCCACTATTAACAGACTCCGAGTGGTTTTGGTGGCGGAGAAATGAAACTATTTTTTGATGTGCAGACGAATGGAGTATGGAGTAGTCTTTTGGTCAACCCTGCCTATATTTATATATCCGGCTACGTTGTTACTTTACCAATATTAACAATTTTTATTTGCCTAGCCAATTACAATTCATACATTCTGACCAATAACGATTAATCCACAACATGTACAACTATTATGTACGCTCCATTTTCCGGCGTGAGACTTGTGGATAGCTTCTCGTAGCTGCGTTGCTGGACAGGGCTATAAAAGTGGTGCAAACCGGCGTACGCGGTGTTGCGCCCTCCTTTCTGCCAAGGAGGGTCCCGTCCGTATACGGCTTAGAGATCTCTCGTCAGATCGGTAAGCCAATCCATAAAGGCGGTGTTTAGTGGGTAAAAGTCTCCAGATAACCACGCAGCCGGCTGCGTGGTTATGTGGAGACTATTATTATTTATGCCATGAGCATTCACCGCCTCCCTCCCCCGCTTTCCGGAGGGTTGCCAATATTTGCTTCGGGCGCAAAAAAATAAGCGCGCGCGCGTAATCGGCGAGTGGCGGCGGTGTGGAACTCAGCTCCAGAACAGCAAGAAGAAGTGAAGCTGCGGCGTTGAAAAAACGGCTCGAAAATGGTCGACGGATGCATGATGCGGGCGCTGATGATATTTGCGGCTGTTTCTTGTTTCTATATTAGAACGTTAAATATATAAGTCAAATTATCTCGCATCTATATGCAGCCCGCAGTATCTCAGTAGCCGGGGGTAATTAGGGAATAAATGTTTTCAGACCTTCGCCTTCTGTGTTATGGTAGCAGCGGGGTATATATTATTTATTGCCGTTTAGGGTTGATTAGTCTGGCTGCTACATCACTCTCCCCCTAGCGAAAGCGTACCGGAGGCTTGACGACTTGCCCGTGTCTCGTAATTTTAAAATAGGTTTCATCTGGGTTGATGTAGGTGATGGATTTTCAAGCTTCCTCGCTGGTGGTTGTGATGATGATGATGATGAATCCTCTGAAGTATCCTCGTTAATAATATAGGCAGGCTTTAGTCGATCGATCGATATAATCGTAGATTTCCTTCCGGGTATTTGTAATTTAAAAGTCTTGCTATTTCACTCTAATAATTTATACGGTCCATCGTAGGTAGGTTGAAATTGTTTCTTCACTGCGTCGTTTTTTTTACAAAAATTTGCTTAAATGTTTTCAAATCTTGATGAATGAATACTGATTTATTATTTCCGTGTGATGATGTGCATTTTGACGATAAGGCTTTGTTGATTGATTCTCGAAGTTGAGTAACAAAATCGTAATTCATTTCTTGATTGTTTGACGATGTTGAAGTGAAGAAGTCACACGGTAGCTTTAGGCTGCAGCCGTAGGTTAGCTGAGCGGCGCTAAGACTAGTGTATGCACGCGGTGTTGCTCGTAGTCCAAGTAGCACTGTAGGTAGCTCATCAATCCACTTTGTATGTTGAGATAAACGAGTTTTGAGTGCGGTCTTCAATGTACGATGCAATCGTTCGACTATTCCGTTTGATTGAGGATGGCATGCTGTTGTACGTTTCTTCTTTATTCCCATAGTTTGAAGAAGTTTGAGGAATAGGTTGCTTTCGAAGTTTCTTCCTTGATCCGTTGTGATGGTTTTAGGTGATCCGAAACGAGTAATCCAATTTTCATAAATTATCTTCGTGACGGATTCAGCTCAAGTATCATCGGTAGGTATTGCTTCTGGCCATCTCGTTGTTCTGTCGATCATTGTTACGAGGTAACGATGTCCTTGCAGTGAATTAGGTAATGGTCCAACGATGTCAACGTGCAGGTGTTCGAATCTTTCCGTAGTACGTATCTTTCCGTAACGTCTCCGAGTGCCGGGACAAACTTGTGTCTGAAGTCGAGTCTTTGCTGAACAGAGTCTCGGATTGGGGACGACTAAATCTAGTCCAGTTTAACCCCCAGAAGACACAAGTTTGCGCGTTAACCGCTAAAAAGAACCCCTTTGTCGTATCCCCTCAGTTTCAAGGCACTCCCCTTGTTGCCTCAGCCAGTATCGGAATCCTCGGCGTCGACATATCGAGTGACGTGCAGTTTCATGGTCACTTGGAAGGGAAGGCCAAATTGGCCTCTAAAAAGCTTGGCGTGCTCAGCAGAGCGGGACAGTATTTCATGCCGGCACACCGCCTGCAACTTTACAAGGCGCAGGTTCGGCCGCACATGGAATACTGTTCCCATCTCTGGGCTGGGGCTCCCCAGTACCAGCTCCTTCCACTTGACCGCATCCAGCGCAGAGCGGCTCGAATCGTCGACGACGGAGTGCTTTCCGATCGGCTCGATTCACTGGCGTTGCGAAGAGATGTTGCATCTCTTTGCGTATTTTATCGCATCTATCACGGGGAGTGCTCTGAGGAATTGTTCGGATTAATCCCAGCCGCCAAATTTCGTGAACGCACGACACGGCAAACGTCCCGATACCATCCACACCATCTGGATGCTTGGCGGTCCACCACTGTACGTTTCACAAGGAGTTTTCTTCCACGTACAACCTCTCTGTGGAATAGTTTATCATCGGCGATTTTTCCGGACCGATACGACCTGGGGACCTTCAAGAAAAGAGCTTACTCCTTTCTAAAGGGCCGGCAACGCACCCGCAATTCTCCTGGTGTTGCGGTTGATCATGGGCGGCGGTAGTCACTTAACATCAGGTGAGCCGCATGCTCGTTTGCCCCCTCTTCTATAAAAAAAAAAAAAAAAAAAAAAAAAAAAAAAAAAAAAGTAATAGAAAGAGGGACTACTGTGTTGCTAGGAAGATAAAGGTTAGCGGAATTAGGAATAGATATTCCGAAATTTCACAAAAACCGAATAAATTGCTTAGAATATTTTTTAAAAATTTGAATATGTTAATCGACAGACTTAAACAATTGTTTGATGGCGGTCTTGGGCGATTCACCGGCGGGCGAGCAACACTTCGCGTGCGGACAGGCGCCGTGCCGGTATTGTGCCGCGCGCAGCCGGTGCCGTACGCAATGCGCGAGCGGGTCGATGCCGAGCTGGACTCCATGCTGCGGGCCGGTTTCATCGAGCCGGTTGACTCCTCCGACTGGGCCTCTCCACTGCTCTTAGTTAACAAACCTGATGGATCGCTTCGCTTTTATGCGGATTACAAGGTAATAATTATGTTATAAGAAAACTTGTTACTTTGTTAAGCTATGGGGGAAGGTGTAACATATTATATAGTTTGTAGGGTACGTGGCATTAACTTATACAAGATATATGTCAATAGGTGTGTAGACGGTCAGGCAAGGCTTGTGAATAGACGAAGAACAATCGAGAGTGTTTTATTTTATAGAAACGGGATGGCAACCGCAGTTTTTTATATGACGCTGCTGTTCATCTCTTCGTTAATTTCCCTCTGTCTCCTCTTACGACTACCGTGGGAAGTTAATATGGGTTAGGGTAATATTCGTACACCGCCAATACACGGTCGGCAATTGATAAACACCAATATTTTTGTATTTACTATTGAAATATTTTTCAAAAAAAATATTGTCATAAAACTGGTTATTTGTGATGTAATCAATATAATGAAAGTATAATGATAGTACTTGCATACAAAGATCTATTTGGTGCCTTCTTTGTAGGTTGTATTCAACTGACACATAGAAATAGCTTAACTATTTTATCTGTGGATAATATAAATCGGAAAATAATTAAAAATAGAATATTCTTTCAGTTAGCAATACTGTTACAGCCCTTTTAAGTCCACTGTTAAAATAGGCCTCCCTTATGACAAATATATAGGGGGGATATTTGCCATAGTCGCCACACTTGGCACGCGGGTGGCTACCGCAGGTTTTTAATTTTGTGTCATTGTTAGGAACACGCTGCTGCCCATTTCCTGATTTGTTTCCCTGTGTCGCCTCTTGTGACATCTGCGGGATGACGCGGGGCAGTGGATATCTAAAACCGCCACTACACGGTACATATTCGTTCAGATCTGTGAAATGGATGTCTTCTGCATATAAGCTCTCAAAGCAATTGCGAGCCTGGATTGCGTATTAAGATTTATTTGTGCTGTGCGTTATTTACTTTAAAAATCGAAGTTTGCAGCGACTTTCGCACAGTTGCGCCGTAGTTTTCAAGCTCCATAAACTTTAAGGGTCTCTCTCTGTGACCGTTTTGTCGATAAATTTTTGTTGCACTTTTGGTTACTCAGTTATTTATACTGTAAACATAACTAGAATTGCTTAACATATCTCCTATATTTATAATTAATATCAAACCTAAACTTTATTTATCAATACGATGTTTATAAGAAAAGTTTATAATTTTGTTAAATTTATGCAAGTAAGGTTAATCTTTGTTTTCAAAAGAAATTACAAGATTTAGAGTAATCGTGGGTGCATCCCCTAGCACGTGAAACACCGAAACTTTAAAAAATTTCTTATAAAATTTTGCTAAGTGCGATAAATATCATCATTTTTTTTATTATAATGATATATTTTCATTTTGTAAAATTGTTTTTCTATAAGCATATACTTGTAAAGAACACATACCTACAGTAATGTCGATGAGAAATAACGGAATTAAGATAACATTATTGAGCTGACAGTCCACCTGTTGGTAGGTGGATGATGTGGCGGATAGACATCTACATCTATCCTCGATTAAGAATCAAAATGCAAATTTGTTGTGAGGACTAAGATGAAATACCTCGTTTGCAATAAAAATGGTCTCTATTCTCTATACTCACCATACTAAACAAAGCAGTATTAAGCTGCTATTTTGCGCTGGTATTTTGTGAGGGCGTGGGTTTTCCCGGTCGAGCCAACCCATTCTTGTTACAACCATAATTTAGTTACAGCTCGGCAGATATTCTTTATACTAATATAACTGCGCGTTTAATTCTATCATAGTAACTAAGTATTTACCGCTGCTTGCCTCAATGGTTGACGGTAAGGGAATGCCTTCATAGATTTTGGGCTAAGTCCTCATTTTGTTCAAATTTGGAGTATAAGAGAATCCGCCTCGCTGCTCGTTTAGAGACTTCATGGCCCTTAAAATATTATGTACTTATCAGGATTTTTCTTCACACACAGAATTTTAATTAGCGATTTTACTAATACGGGTGAGAATCAAACCCGAGAAAACTTTTTAAGACTAGTGAAGATGCCACTCATCATTGGATATAGATACAGATACATTTTATATAATATTAAAATATGGTGAGTTTTATAAGCGAATGTGAAACAAATTGAATTTACAAACAAACTCTCAGCCCACCTGATGGTAAGCAGCAGCCCGCAGTCCACGGACACCTGCAACCAACTTCAAACAAAGAAGGCTCCTGATGCGTTGTCACCACTGAGGACTAGGACAGGATGCCTCACAGCATGTAACTACACTAGCTCTCTACGCCCCTCGCAATAGAAAACAGTGCGCTCGTACGCACCTAGACCTGCCCGGACGGACTTCTAGACAAAAACAGTTCTACCATCTAGAGGAATATAAACATCCTCTACGCCTATGCCGGAAGCCTTCTTTAAAAACGTGCGGCTTGGTTAGCATATAAACTATGAGAATGTGAGCAATCCTATTGCGTTTATATATTTAATATAAGTTGGTAACCGTGATATTACACAATAATATGGTTGAACGTAAATATTGAACAAATTATAATGATTTAAAAAAAACTACTATTAAAAAACTACACAGAAAAGAAAATTCGGTATGGTCTAGCCACAAAATTTACAAAGTCGAAAGTTAAGAGCATCACTCGATCTTTGACTGAAAGTTACAAACAACAAACAGTTCTCAAAGTTGAATACATCGTCTCTCGTGCCAAGTGCCTTATAATTTTACGTTTGAAAGAAACAAAAACATTTGAAGGAAATTGAGAATTCTTCGAAATAAGTTCCAGTTCATCACTACTTCTAGAGAGAGCTACCGAACACTTCGCCAATGGGTAATGCGTATTAAGAACTAGTAATAATTATAGTAATAAACTTAATATAATACTTATTTTTATGTCTATATATGGGGGGGATAAGTCGCTCGGGGGGGATAAGTCGCTCGCGTCCGTAGGCTTCGACCACCTAATCCTAGGCCCACCCTACACGTTTCCCCCGGGTGGTGCTAAAAGAGCGACAAAGCCGAAAGAACAGACTCGGCTACTCGCCGTGTGGTAGCGGCGTAAAATATGCCACGCCCTAGTTTTCGCACCATGAGGCAAAAAGTAAAAGAAATGGCCCCGAGTTCCCGGCGCCCCTTTGATGGGGCAGGGGTGCGAAGAATCTCCGGGAGGAAAACCGGCGACGAGGTTCGCCACCCGTCACGTTCTGTCTCCCAGAGAGGTGAAAAGTGGATTGCAGAGGCCCGTCTGGCTACGTTGAATGTATGTGGGGCAATGAATGATAAAATGGATGAAGTATGCGATATGATGTATGATAGAGGAATAGATGTATTATGTGTAAATGAGACGAAAAGGAAGGGGAAGGATGTCACTGCACTTGGCATGTATACCGCATACTGGTCTGGTGTAGACGAGATCGAGCGGGCATGCCAGGGAGTAGGAATCATCCTTTCAGAACGAATGGGCCAATGTGTGAAAGAGTATGAATGTGTAAGCCCAATACTGCTATGGATACGAATGAAAGTGGGCTTAAAGAAGTTGTTTGTGTTAGGGGTCTACGCCCCAGACATGTCTAAGCCCACTTATATCCGGGAGCAGTTTTGGGAAATGGTAAGGATGGTGCTAATGAAGTGTAAGGGAAATGAAAATATTATTATGCTAGGAGATTTTAATGGAAGGGTTGGGGTGAGGAGGCTTGGTTATGAAAGGATATTGGGAACGTTTGGTGATGAAAGTATAAATGAGAATGGTGAAAGCCTCCTCACCGTATGTGTGGAAAGGAATCTTTTTGTGACGAACACTTTCTTTCGTCATAAGAAGATTCACATGTACACTTGGGAAAGAGGTGATGATAGAAGCATGATAGATTTCATAACTGTGGATGAAAGAATGAGGAGCGCAGTAGTGGATACAAGGGTTTACCGGGGGTCCAACGTAGGGACGGACCACTACCTGGTCTTATGCCGAATTAGGGGTTTATTCAGACGTTGGCGGCATAGGACATCTGTGTCTACCACTGCGTTACAGCGTATAAGAATTGAGAGGTTACAAGATGAAGATGTGAAAGACAAGTACAAATGCAGACTGAGAGAAAATATAAGTAATTTGGATGAGCTGTGTGTGAATGAGTTAGACTTGGAGAATGTGTGGCATAATGTTAAAAAAGGTTTAGTGGATGCAGCTACCGAAGTATGTGGTGTTAGTAAGAGAATGAATGAAAGGAAAGACAATACGTTATGGTGGGATGACGAGGTACGTATGGAAGTTGAAGCAAAGAAGAGAGCATGGCTAGATTTACTAGCGACCAAAGCTGGTAACTCTGGTGGTAAGAATGATGAGAATGAAAGAAAAAAGGCAGAGTTTAAACGTTTAAATAAGAGAGTAAAAGAATTAGTTGAAAGGAAAAAGCAAGAAAGAACGGATAGGAATGATAGAAGAATATCGGATAACTTCCAGGCAAATATTAAAATGTTCTGGAAACTCGTAAGAAATACCAGGGGAAATACAAAACAGCCTAGATTGAATGCGATACGAGACGAGAATGGCTGTATCCTGAATGATGAAGTGTTGAGTCTAAAGAGATGGAAGGAATATTTTGAAAGCGAATTTATGAGTGAGGAGAAGTGTGAACTAAATGAAATAGAAGCAGCAGCATGAAAGTAGGTAAGGCAGCCGGATATGATAGAGTTTCACTCGAAATGCTAAGGGCTGGAGAGGACGTGGTGGCAGGCCTGCTGTACACCTTGTTTAATTTATGTTGGGAACTAAAGCGGGTACCGGGAGACTGGTGCAAAGCCGTGATAGTCCCAATATATAAGGGAAAAGGGTCACAGCAGGACTGTAAAAACTACCGTGGTATCAGCCTTCTTAGCATTGTGGGAAAACTGTATGCTAAGGTACTAATTGAAAGAGTTATGAAAGAAACTGATGAAAAAATTTGGGATGTGCAAGCGGGATTTAGAAAGGGAATGGGGTGTACAGATCAAGTCTTTTCCATGCGCATGATCGCGGAGAAGTTTTTGGCGAAAAACCAAAGAGTTTTTTGTGCGTTCATGGACTTGGAAAAGGCTTATGACAGAGTGGACAGGGATGTGTTATGGCAAACGCTGAACGCATTTAGGTTGAGCGCTGGTTTGATACAGGCATTAAAGTCTCTGTATAGGGACTCGAGTGCTTGTGTTAGAATCAACGGGGTCTACTCGGGCTGGTTTGGCATCCATAAAGGTGACAGACAGGGCTGTGTAGCTTCCCCGTGGCTGTTCAACCTATTTATGGGCAGCTGTTTGGAAAATTTGAAAGTTGAAGAATGCGGGGTAAGAATGGGTGAGTTAACCATCAAATGCCTTTTGTACGCCGATGATCAAGTCATACTTGCGTCGTCGGCGGCCGAGTTGCAAATGATGTTTACATTAATGAACAGGTCATTAAAAGAAAGGGGAATGAAAGTGAACGCAAGTAAGACGAAAGTGATGGTTTTTGAAAGAGATGAAAGCAAAACGGTATGTGAAATAAGAATAGAAGGAGAGTTAATTGAGCAAGTGGATGAGTTCGTATATTTGGGATGTGTATTCAGCAGGGATGGGAGATATGATAAGGACATTGAACGACGAGTGAATGCAGGAAATAAAGTAAATGGGGCTCTACACTCTATTGTGAAAAGTCAGAATGTGTCAAAAAAGGCACGTATGGCAATTCACAGTGCTGTATTAGTCCCTACTTTAACGTATGGTAGTGAAAGTTGGGTGTGGCAGAAGAAGCACGAGAGTAGAATAAATGCGGTAGAAATGCGGTCGCTAAGGAGTATGTTAGGGCTGAATCTGAGTGACAGGGTGAGAAACTGTGTGATAAAAGAAGAGTGTGGTTTGCAAGATGATGCGGTGACCAGGATTAAGAAAGGAATGCTTCGGTGGTTTGGTCATGTAGAAAGAATGAATGCGGAAAGACTGACAAAGCAAATATATGTTGCAGAAGTGAATGGAAGAGTCGGAAAGGGACGTCCTAGGCGGAAGTTTGTCGACCAAATTGGCGATATACTAAAAATGGGCCAAATTAAGAGTACCCTTAACCGACGAGCATGTATGCGTAGGTATATGAATGTGGAAGAGGCGAGAAAGGTATGTCAGGATCGTGCTAAATGGAAGTCTGTAGTCTCTGCCTACCCCTCTGGGTGACAGGCGTGAGTGTTTATGTTATGTAATTATGTTTTTATGTCTAAATTTTAAAGATTGCGTGCACACGAACTTACGGTTATATTTCACCACCATTCTGAAAAACAACGTGTTATAAGGAAATGTGACTTTGACGTAATTAATGGTTGGTTAGCAGTAAATCTGCCACTAGGGAGCACTGGTGTATTCAGGATTCACGAAGACCCTGCAAAATGAAAGACTGTAGATTTTTTTTTCAGTAAATTGAAGTGACAAAAAAACTTTCAGTCCACCTGGTGGTGAGTGACACTTGCAGTTAGTTGATTAATCCTTCTTTATTTGAAGTTTAGAATAAGGAAGGTTCCTGATGCGTTGTCAACTCTTAGGACTAAGATGTAATACTGTACAAACCTGTAATTTATGTCTTACTATGGTGACTCTCTTTACCCTTCTAACTGATACACAGCGTTGCATGGACCGCTGTTTGGTAGCTGAAACAGGGAGGCAGCACCCACTCCTGGACTCCTTGACAGGAAATGAGTTCAACCACCAAGTAATGAACATTTCGTCTCAGTTTAAGAAGTGACATTGTAACTTGAACCTTACATATTCATATATAACTCACGCCTGTCACACAGAGTTTTCCTTCACCACCGAGTACGTGGTAAATTAACACTTAAAATTGCAATTAAAAATTTAATTGGTGCAGGAGGGGTTCGAACCTTGGTTACGCGCGTACTGTGAAATGTTACGTGGTAGAGCCACGCTGTAGCTATATTATCTATGGTTATAGCACGAATTAGTCGGCTCCACCGGTGTAGGACCACGCTCTCACAGAATACCAGCCTGAAATAGCAGTATAATGCTGCTGTATTTCGTATGGTAAGTGTAGAGAACCGGAGACAACTTCAACTAAAAACGAGGCATTCCATCCTAGACCTCAGGGGTGACAACGCATTTGCATTTTGATTCTCGACCCAGGATAAATTTAGATGTCTATGGGCTACAGCATCCACTTACCATCAGTTGGACTACGTGCTCGTTTGTCGCCCTTATTTTATCCAAAAAAAATTACAGCAAGTGCTAACCATCTGAACTAACACGGCACCATATTGGTCAACTTACTGACTTATATAGTGGAACATTTCATAAACACAAACACTGCGAAAAGGACGAACTATAATTTATAATTAATTTGGTAATGGTATTTGTAAATGATTTAAAACGAACAGTGCATAAAAGATAACTGACTAAAGTAAATTATCAATTCATGTTGACAAACTAGATACTTGAAAATATAAAATGGTAATCTTGTTCGTTTAAAAACCTTTATTCGTAGATACTATTAGCAGTTACAGGCAATTAACATCAAAGTAAGGCAACTAACGACGTACCATTAAGCAACGACAATAAAAATACAAATAGCTCTATCAGCCATTGAGAAGCAAGATTGACTGAACACGCCACGTGGCCTCCGCACTTGGAGGGAAATGGCTTTGTAAAGATCCAAAACATTTCAAACCTCCCCCGCCCTGCGCTGGAAGGCTTTCAATTTACCCTGTCCCGTATTTTAGACTTTAGTTCTACGTGACGCTGCGTCGCGGAAGGATGTGTCATGCTTCCACACACTTCACATGAACTTTCTGTTATGTTATTCGGAATTGTTCGAGAGTCGAGTTCACTAGCTTGCTTATATTGAGTGTGTTCTCGGGGGTGGTATGTTGGTTCAGTGAAGTTCGATGATTCTGGTGAGATGGTGCGGCGGCGGGAAGCCAGGCGTGCTTCTATCACGCATATGAGTATATGCACAGCTTTATTGTGGCTGTTTACCTGTTTCAATGGTAGGTTTTACAGGGTTTATAAGGTTAAATTAAGTGTTGAAAGGGCCACGTTAATGTTTACCGGTTCAGCGGTTTCGACCGTTGTAATGATACTCGTACTACTGCTAACTTTGGGGCTGTGGTATTATTTAGGGGTATTTTATAAATTTGGAACATTTTTCGGTGAAATTTTTTTCTTATTTAGCATTTAAAAATTTTAAGTTAAAATAATATATTTTAACTTCTAGCTTTAAATATAATTTTGTAAGAATATTTTTTGAGTAATACCTATATTAAAAATTTAATAAAGTAATCATAGCAGACTATCGAAGTTCACCAATGAGCATAGGCTTGCCCCTTATAATCATATCTGAGATCATCCCATACTGGGGATATTTGCCGTAGTTGCTAATCTTGCCACGTGAAGTTTTTTTTCATTATGAACAGTCATCAGGAAGACGCTGCTTATCTTCTGTTTCAGCTTCTCTCTGTCGCCTCTTACGACACCCGCGCGGAGATGTTATGCTGTATTAATAGTAATAATAATAATAATAATAGTAAATTTATTCACAAGAAATATGGTACAAAGATGTTCTTATAAAATAATAATGTATCACATATTTCACCAATTTTGGTATATGAAAACTTATGGATAGTAGTAGTACAGTAGATTCTCTAACGCCGTCTGTACATGGTGAATAAAGTAATAGAAATTGATAAATATTCTGTAACATAATATAATTATTCTATTATAAATATTTTATATTAATATTAAAATGTATGTCGTTGCACCTAAAATAGTATGAGTACTAATAATTTACTAACCAAAACTACGGTTATTTTTTCTGTAACATGTCACAAATATATAATTATGTACTTGGCAAGTAAATTTAAATTTAAAAGAAAAGCACTAAACATATTTATTTAAACACTCTACTATTAAATTTCGTAATTTTGCTGAAATAGTTTTAAAAGTAGAGTAGATAATGTTAGAAAGTGTATTTAAACAATATGAGCCAAACTAAAGAGATGATAATTTAATTATTTCATTTCGTACAGCCTCTCAAAGTCCACTAAAGTAGCCAAAACTGATTTTTAAATGTTAATATTATTGCGCGAAGTTAATTTAAAAATTTATCTTACAGTTGTCCAGGTGCGGAGTTCAGTTATTAATTTATTACGTATTCAAAACATTGAAAAACAAAATATGTTGGTACTCTTCACTTTCTTAAATATTTGGGTACTGATAAAAATTTTGTATTTATAGTTTTGAGGTCAACCTTTGCATTACTTACAAGACCCTTATTATTTTGGGTAACTGTTTTGTGTTAACATTGATGAGAGAATTTATTAAAAAAAATTATAAGAAATATATTTGCTCATTAAAACCTCAAACTTTGCATATTTTAAACGAATATGCATCTTCATACATTTCGCTTATATATACTTACGATATATGAAATTCAAGATAAAATTTTTATTATGTGTATTTGAGAGACAATAATACAAAGAGTGACAGACATAATTGTGTAGACAATTATGTACGTAAATTATAATTTTGCTATCATCTTAGCAAAATTATGCTAAATTTAAATTTAATCACTTAATTAATCGAAATATATTTAGGTCGACTAATATATTTTTATGTTTTGTCATTATATATATTATTTATAATAATAAAACATAAATGTCTGCATAATACTGACTAAATGAAATAAGGATAAGGTTTTTCGCAACATACCTAGTATTAAGTTACCTACTCCATAGATGCAGTAATTTTACATAATATATGAATTCCACAAATAACAGAAAGTTACAAGAATTACCAAGAACAAAAATGTGAATAATTTAAAATCTACAATAACAATAGATCCTAACTTGTAAGTTAGGATCTATTAAAATGATAAATATCGCTATTTTTTGGATTTAAGTGCATAAAAATAGAAGTAATTATTTTTTGAAAACAATGTAAATTACTTATTACAAGAAGAATCGATAGTGACAAAATTTTTCCTGTTTCGAATTATTATTTTTTTTAAATAATATAATTTAATAAGACCAGCAGCGGTCACGTTTTACGAGGGCGCAGTGTCCGCAACGTTGTTGTGTAGGGCAACTATTTACATTTACGGACAAAGAATTTGGAACATAAACCATACATATTACATAATATACTCGTACACTTGGCATTTCCTACGTATATTACATTGTAACGTACAGTTAATAGAATCTCCATGTCCATGGCTGCCACAGCACATGAACATCTGCAAACATCTTCGTCATGCTACGTCTACTGTATTTTTCGACTGTTAGCTCTTTTGGGTTTGCCTTATATCATTAATATTAATAACAACATCCTATCATAATATTTCAAAAATGATTTTACTACTATACATGGTAGAGCCACGCTGCATATTATGTTTCAAGCACGAATGGGTTGGCTATACCGGGGAGGACCAAGCTCTTACAGAATATCAACGTAAAATAGCAGCGTAATAATACTGCAGTGTTTCGTATGGTGAGTTTAGAGATCGGGATATCCTTTTTTACTGAAAACGAGGCATTCCATCTTAGTCCTCGGGAGTGACAATGTATCTGCGTTTGGATTCTTAATCGCGGATAAATGTAGATGTCTGTGGGTCACCCAGCTTCCACTTACCATCGGATGGACTGTTTGCTCGTTTGTCACACTTATTCTATAAAAAATATACGGCATATTTTAAATGGCACTTATATTAAAATATTGGTAACCTGATATCTTGAACGTTATTCTGTTGAAAATATTTACAGCTTACGTAGGGTTGACGTGCATTATTAACTCATTCACCCTATTTTAGACCATCCATCCACATCTAGGGCAAACGCTGTTCGTCAAAAAGCCGCATATAAGATTAGCTTCCTATATAGTCGAAACGCAACTAGGTTTTACGGTTTCAAGATTAAATGTCTGAAGTTAAAACTAAGATCGGGCATCAATCAAATTGCCGTAATTTAAAAAACATGCAAGTATTCTTTGATCGTAATAACTGTAAGAAATTGTTGAATAATCTAAGATAATCTGTTTTGAGAATAGATTCTCTTATATTATATTTTTTACGTGGTAGAGCCATGCTGCAGTTATATAAATAGTATAGTTGTAGCACGAATGGGTCGGCTCGACCGGGGAGGAACCACGCTCTCACAGAATACCAGCGTCAAATAGTAGCTTAATGCTGCTGTGTTTCGTATGGTGAGTGTAGAGAACCGGAGACCCTTTTTACTAGAAACGAGTCATTCCACCTAAGTCCTCACGGGTGACAACGTATCTGCATTTTGTTTCGTAATCTAGAACAGATGTAGATGTCTTTGGGCCACAGCAACCACTTACCATCAGGTGGACAGTGTGCTCGCTTGTCACCCTATTCTATAAAAAATATGAATGTCAAAATGCTGCATGTTTTAATATGCCGTCACTCCCTTTAGCGCATAAAACAACCCTTCACTCCAATTAGAACAGTTGTTTACAGTTGTATTTATGTTTTAGTTCTTTACAAAATAATTCGAAATTAAACGTTGCATAACTTATTTGAGATATAGCCAACAATATCACCAATATTTTAGTAAAATCATTTTACTTATTATCTACACGAATTTATTTACATATTCATGCATGTATAAAAATTATGATTTTTTTATGAATAAGTAAATTGTAAACGTCTTTTTGAGTAAGGGAAACTACGGGGATGAATATACGAGTACTTAATATTTGTAGCCGGAGGGATGTTGCATATAGGGATAGGGAATATGGTGCCTAAACTTTTTTTTAACCAAACTCGATATGTTTCTTTGGGATCCAGTCCGGAAGTAGGGTCTGCGTCCAGCCCAGTATGTGAAGGATAGGCTGCTGTATAAACCACTTGTTTAGATGAAGTGCTGCACTGTAGAATGATTTTACTTGATAATTTTTCTTAAATTATGTGGGTGTTAATAATTCAACCCACTTGAGTGGAATAAACAATAACAAAGGCGCATGGTGACAAGTCGTTTATAAATGCAAATAAATAAAAATTTTCTTTCCCTATTTTTCGGCCCTCAGATGTAGAATTATTTATTCAAATTCAAGTGAGTCTATCTCATTTCCCATTGATATAGTTTAGGTAGATGCGGTAATCCACAGCGGTTATCAGTATTGACCGTATTTCTTAAATCATCATACAATCCAGTATAGAACGAAGTCTGTCTCTCATTAGAATTCGAATTCGTCAGGTAAAGATTGCTCGTAGTTGGAATACAACACAAAAAACTGAGAATTACAGTTTTACAAGGGAAAATAATTTTTAATAAAAATTTAAAGCAAGTCAGCTTTTAATTTAAACAAAGAATTAACATGAAAATATAATAATTTATGTTTTGTAGTCGATATTAGGATGTAGTGTATAAAAGAATTAAAACCTTTTGCTTAAGCATACATGTAATACTCCTTGTTGCAAATTGGCTAAAAATGCATCAATCAAAAAAAATATAGCTAGACTGAATATTAAAATTTTATATTCAGTATAGCTATATTTTTTTTATAAAAAACTTATTTTATTAGATAAAAGTATACATGGGATAAAATACAACATTAACAAATTGACGTGGTAGAGCCATTCTGCAGCTATATAAGTAGTATAGTTGAAGCACAAATTGGTCGGCTCAACCGAGAAAGACCACGCTCTCACAGAATACCAGCATAAAATAGCAGCTAAATGCCACTGTGTTTCATATGGTGTGTGTAGAGAACCGGAGATCCATTTTACTGAAAACGCGAGGCATTCCATCTTAGTTCTTATGGGTGATAACGCATCTGCATTTTGATTTGTAATAGAGGATAAATGTAGATGTAAATAGGCCCCAGCAACCACTTACCATTAGGTGGACTGTTTCTTTTGTTTC